>JBCNJP010000025.1:15437439-15509804 GCA_039602395.1 Deinandra increscens subsp. villosa | reverse complement strand
ACTAGTTGAATTGGTTTCCGCACGGTTTCACTAGTTCAGATATCGCGTGAGGGTTTATTTGATCCTTACATTATGTAAGTTCTCTTTGGATCCTTTGAGCATATCAGAGAATCCTTGTCCAAACTTCGAGAACCTCAGGTATGATTTTTACCCTTATTTCATTTTCACATTATTATCTTTGTGGAATGTGTACTGACTTAGGCATCGGAGGGGTGTTAGCAAAACTAACACCCACCCCTCACCGAGCCTTGAAGTGTTTTGTAGGTGCTCCGAGCGTCCTACCATAAGCTAGAGGCTGATCACCTCTTCTAAGTCTAAAGCATTCTGAATGCTGTCAAAAGGTTTAGGAGGTTTTCACCTTCTCGTTCACTAATGGGAATCGCCAGGAGCGCAAGACCCTCGCCAGGAGCGCATGATGGTGGCCTGTGGTTCAAGGTGGTGCGACCAGTCCATCTAAGGGTGGCTGATAATTTCATCACTGTTGGCCATAGAGTGCACTTCAAAATGGATGGCAGACGTGTCATCTCAAAGATTCTAAGGTTTTTGGCATTTTCATGTCAACAAAGGTTTAGACATATTCGTGTCTCTCAAGTTTTGGGCTTGACCCCAGTTGGCTTAGTCCCAAGTATTTTTGAGCTTGTCCTCAGATTAGCAAAGGTTTTTAATGTTTTCACATTAACTAAAGGTTTAGACACATTTGTGTCTCTCAAGTTTTGGGCTTGACCCCAGTTGGCTTAGACCCAAGATTAATAGAACATTTCGTATCTCAGGAGTCAAGGGAAGGCTTGGCCTTTGCTTAACTCATTCCTAAGTATTCAAGATTTATAAGGCATTTCACGCCTCAAAGAATTACTCTCAGTTTTATCGAAATTTCACCGAGTCTATCTTAAGGATTCCTAAGGATCCTCATGGATCCTGACTATCTCAACGGTTGGAGTACTTTCGAACAGGTGACATTGGTAATGTATATATTACATATTTTATCACTAACTAAGTATTGGTTAGCATCATGGTTTGTTAATTTTGACAAGTTTTATAAACTTCTAAGTTTTTAAACTAAGTTATGCTACTGAGCATCCTACGGGATTCTCATTCAAATATTTTCAGAATTTACTACATAACAAGCAACACACCATGATGATCAAAATACTACTAAGTCATATTTATGCAGGAAATTAGAGAAGTTGACCCCAGGCTTCGTCTTGGAACCCAAGATCCCTCCACCTAAGGCCAACTATATTGTCTAAAGGAGCTTGGACTTCGCCTTGAAACTCAAGGTCCCTCCATCCAAGCCCCCAAAAAGTTAAACTACCATTGTTTTTGTTTCACCACTACCATTGTTTACAAAAGCTTCACCACAAATATTGTTTACTGAACCTGAACCTGACCATGAACCAAACAAACTAAAAAAGCGGGCTCAGACCGTTGCATCGTCCTCATCGCCCAGCTTATCACCAGCAGCTTCCGCCTGCTTCACCTCCTTGCCCTTGCCTTTGTCCTTCTCACCAACCTCTTTCCCAGCCACCGGAACCTCCAGCTCAGCCTTCTCAGAAACATCTCCATCAGCTTTGCCCATCTTGGCGTTCAGACCCTCGAGGCTCTCTTTCCACTCGTTGATCGGCCAGCTCTCCGGTTTGAACCCATCAGCCTGAGCAGCTGTGGCCATCTCGATCATGCATTCAAGCACGCTGATGGCCGCCGAGGATTTGGCATTCTGACCGGCAATCTTGAGGGCTTCAGCAGCTGCGATGTCTTTCTCTTTGAGCAGCTTCTCATATTGACGATTGTTGTTGGCAGCCACTTTAGACATCCTCTCAAGACGGAGCAAGGCTTCATCAAGTTTGAGCTCAGAAGCCTCGAGCTTCTGCTCAGCTGCCTCCACCTTACCCTCCAGTTCGATCACCTCATGGCTCAGCTTGTCGATACCCTGCATCAGAACAGAACATATCAGAATCGCTAAGGGAAGTATTCTAACTATAATTTTTTCATACTTCACCACTAATGAACAATACTTACAATGTTCATGACAGCTTGCAGAGAGAGCAGCTGGTTAGCCGCTGCAACTGGAGGCAGATCATCAAACATGTCAACATTAATCACAGAGTCTGGAGCCTTGCGTTTTTTGGCAGAGGACGTCTTGGATCGAGTGCTGGGAGGACGGGATTTGGGAGCTTCTGGAGGCGGTTTGCTGGTGGTTTCCTCAATCTTTTCCTTTTTGGCAATCAGGGACTTGAGGTCTTTGAAGGAGAAATTGGAAGCTGAACCTGGAGCTTCATCACAAATGACAAAGAATTAGTCTTCAACTCGAAACCGAAAGCAAAAGTAAGTTTCTGTACATACCTGCAGACATGGTTCTTGAAGGATTGGGAGATTGTTGAGAAACGGATCGGGCACTTGAGGCGTCTTCTGGCAAACAACTTCTTTCTGTTACGGGGATGCTGTAGAGATTCTTGAGCTTCTTGGCAGATTCCTTGGTCGGCTTGATCAGAGCTTCAAACTTGGGAGCTGCGGAAACAAAAAAGAAACAAGTGCATTAGTAAAAGAAATTGGGAAAGATACAAATTTTGAATATCAGGATAACTCTTCCTACCCTTAACGACCCACTGGGTAGGAAGGTTCTTGCACCCGATAAGGCTACTTCTTTTTACAAAAAAGTATTGACGCCTCCAATCGTGATCGTTGTGAGAGACCCTGGGAATCATCGGAGCTTCTCCAGTTCGAATTTTCAAGACGAATCTACTGTTACCGTGAGTGGCCAACCGGTAAATTTTACAAATCTCAGCAACTCCGATGTTCAGATTATGGGACTGGTTCAAATTTTCAAGAGAGAACAGAATTCGCCACACCATTGGCATAACTTGGGAGTAAGCAAGACCGGTGACGGAAAAGAACTCGTTCACCAGGGTCGGAAACGGAAATGTCATGCCAAGAAGAAAAGGGTAGTTCAGGAAACAAACCCAGTCGTCGGAGATATGGTCGGCTTTCAAAGAAGGGTCAAATGGACGAATTTCAGCTCCAGCGGGGAAACAGGAGGATCGTTTCAACATTGCGATCTTGCGATCGTCAAAATTACAAGTTTCCTCCGCCGTCGCCGGGAGGAGACCTTGGTCAGTAAACTCGTCGGCCACTTGGTCGGAGACCGTGGCCGATGACTGCGCTGGATTTTTCCCCATGCTCAGAGAAAACAAGAAGGGGGGAACAAGAAACTAACCTGGAGGAGACGCAAGGAGCTCTAGGGTTTCGCCGAGAAGAAGATGTGGTGAAGAATGAAAATGGTGAGAAGATTATAAAGGGATAATCTAACGGGAACTTCGCCTGGGAAGTTGAGACTAATTACTCCCCGTCAAATCATAGTTACTTAGCGATAAGCCACGAATTCAAATTTTCGACAGCTGTCTCGCATGCGCCAACTGCCAAAAATTTGGGGGCAATTGTTGGTACTAGAATTCAGGAGACGATAAGCAGCTCGCATCAGCTCGTAGGCACTTCATGGTAAGGATCCTGAATAATATTTACTTACTAACGGTTGCTTCTCTATTGTTTGTTACTCGCAGGTTGACTTGGTCATTCATCACGTGTCCTAAAGACTCGGTCTATCAACAGAATCATGGGTCGGTTGGGATTCAAACGGCTAGTTGGCGAACGTGGACTTAGTTGCTATTTCTTAGGAAAGTTTGTTGCTATGTATTTCGTATTTAAACAGAGCTCTAGGCTTACACACACACACAATCTTTACGATTACAGTTCTCTGCAACACTTAGAATTCGAGCTCATTTACTTTGTACCAAACACTTTCATTCATATAAAAGTTTTAGGAGGCAGGTACTTTGAACCGGCCCCCGAGGTTTTTTGCTAGGCTCCTTGAGGATACTCAAGGATTCCTGGATTTTCCCTCGTTACATCCTCGTGTCTATTCTAGCAATTACATTTTCATCTTTATTTACATCAAACACGCTACCTCACATACAAAGTTTGATCAACTAATTGCTTAGGCAGTTTTTGACCAAAACAATCATCATCTTCAAGGAGTCCATCTCCTAGGTATGATTCTTCTGATGGTTTCTTTGATAACTTTCATTCTAAACATTCATCTGATTCTCACAAATCAAAACAATTTTCAAACAATTTTCGAGAAAGACTTTGTTATGTATGTCGTCAACCAGGACATCTAGCTGCTGATTGTCCGACGACTGCATATATCCACAAAACTGCCAAATATGTGGATAACAAAGGTCAAATTTTTGATGAACCATGGTCCCCAAAGCTTAAGTCAACTCGTAAATCGTCTTGGTCTAAATCAAGTACGTCGGTTGAATCTGATTCAGGTTCTGATCCAAAATTAAATTTTTTACAAATTTGGAAACCAAAATTTGTTTCTAAGGCCAACAAGGACTTTGTGGAAGACATCGGGCGACCTGACGCTGTTGATTCTGGTCGATCCCAATGCAACTAATGTTTTATTTGGTGTCAAGCAGGTGTTTCAGGAAGACCTTCGGTGATTGGAAAATTGCTGATTGTGAAATATCTGTTTTAATTAAATTGGATTTCAAAATCAATTTTGTTTTTCAAAAGGCTAACCTGCTAGTGTTCGTGTTGGTTGATCAATTTTTTTCTTGTTTTTTCACTTCGTCTCATTCTGAGGGGGAGTTTGTTTTTGCAAAAATCCAAAATTAGTGTTTTGTTTTTCAGATCATAAAAAATGAAAATCTATAAATAGAGTTGTCATTTTTAGGGGGAGAAATTTTGAGAAAGACAAAAACATTGAAAAATGCAAAAAGCCAAAACATTGAAAAATGAGAAATTGTATCCGACATGATTGGGAAATGATGGTACATTGGCTGACATTGTCTGACTCATGGATAAAGTAAATGAAAAGGCCATAAGACCATTTGATCGATGTGCAAGGTAGGCTCGGCAAATCAGAAAGTATACAAATGAGATATACACTAAATCTGATGCTTGACCTAGTGGACAACCTCTTGATGCATGTCTCATGATATATCAAGAAAAGGATATGTGAAAAATAAAATGAGAAGTCACTGTGTATACATGTGTTCATTTTGCAAAGATTTAAACTTGTTTGATTTTCTTTATTTTGTCAAACGATCGGACTTTCTCTGCGTGTCGAAAGACCGACCTGATCGTTGTTCGTTTGACGTTCTGCTTTATTTTCTTTGGTGTTTCGTATAAATCATCGGACTTTCGCTGCGTGTACGGGAGTACCGACCTGATTGTTGTTGAGTTATACAACTTCAACTTGTTTTATTTTCTTATTCTGTTGAATCCGAGGCCTTATCTGCGTATCGAAAGATCGACCTTAAGGTAGACGATTTAACGTTCTTATTTCTTTTTGCATGGAACACAGTTGACTATATCATGATTACAATCATTGTGTGATTAAAATCACGAATGAGATCACAAAATGTGATAAGCAAAAGCATATCTGAGTATGTCTGATAGTGTGGGGTACACTGGTCATTGCATATTTAATCAATACTTTAACATATCCAGATGATATGAGTATGATTGTGCCAGAGTTTAAAGTTGGACAAATTATATCTGCAATCGGCATGGCTTATGTGCTTCAATAATTGAAATTGAAATGTAGTTCAGCATGTTATGACCAATATGATCCCAAGTTGTGATCTTTCTCACAAAAGACAAAAATAGTGTCTAATTGAGTATTGTTTTACTTTTCTTATCAGAAAATACCAAAAAGATTTTAGGTGTGTTTTGATATAAAGTTTCTAAAAGCCAAAAAGATTTTGTTTCTTATTTGTTTTCGATTGATCAACACGGAATACAATATTATTTTTCAAAATCAAACTATCTTGGAGTCTCAAAGAGACATTTTGCACCAAGATTATTTATGTTGACAGGTTTCTAAGTGGGAAGAGAACATCACAACTTCAAGTCTTCTGAAGTTTGTTGATAAAGAGATTACACACGATGCAATATCAAGTATTCAAGATTAAACTCATCGTCAAGATCGAGGAAGAGTTTGATTGAAGATACAAGATACAAGTTTGAATAGAGAAGATGATACTGCACATGCCGAGGGGGAGTTTGTTGATACATGGTTCTTGATCGTCATGTGAAGTATCGAATACAAGACTGATTCACACAAGAATGCTGAGGTCCGAACTCAGGCCGAACCTGGAGTTCGGACATGGCCGAACCTTGGGCCGAACCTCAGGTTCGGACCAGCGGGTTTAGCTTAGTATAAATATGTTGTCTTGTGTAGAATTCAGTAGCGGTTCATGTCATATCTTCTGAGTGTCTTTGTGTAAACTCTCTGTGGTTAATACAAGCCAGATTTGTATTTACTCTCTGTGTTTCTATTCGTTTATATTGATTTCGTTACGACTAAGTAGAAGATCCGCACGCTCACGCACTTTCAACCAACCCAATTTGCATTAACGGGACTCATCCGACCCATTTGACCCACTAAGGGATCTCTTGTGACAACCATCAAGGGTTGCTATCCAGATTTCACCCAACACATGTAACTCACTTCTAAAATCATAATGTAGGCAATATGGCAATGTGCTAATTATATGCAAAACTATTAATTAGTCCTACACAACCGTTATGAGTTTAGCCTTATGCATTTCCGTTACTACAAGTTTTGTGCATAGTTCATATAAATTCCACTATACTTATCGTTTGTTCACTAAATCATTATTAGTAATTGACCAAATAAGCCTTGTACCATTATTTGACCCGTTAAGACGGGTCATTGCCTTTGGTTTACCCCAAATGCCTCACTTGACCATATTTAAGCCTTGGAATCTATGGTTCTCTAACCATTTAAGATTTCCATTCTTTTGTTACTTAGCATAAGCTCTACAAGCCCATTTTAGCCATTATAACTTTTATACGTTATTTGATTCATCCGAATCTTTTCAATGGTCAAGTTTATCATTGGAGAACCTATTGGCTTCGAGCTTCACGGTTCCCAGAACCATTTGCCGCCCATTATACACTCCATAGTTTATTATTCCAAATAGCAAAAACACATTTACTTATCTACATCATGTAACATAATCAATGTTACCTTTCGAGCTGGATCCACCGCTTCCTCCAACTCCGAAGCTATTCCCTTGATCACCTTGATTTCCTAATGGGTCACTAACAATGTTAGGACCATAAACATAGTAGCATTTTACCACATTTCCAACAACATGATTTCTATGCTACACATACATATATACCATTTCATATATACGAAATCAAGCAATATTCCTCAAGTTCACATCTAGATACATGAATCATTGTCATTAACATGGCAACTAAGACATTCATCAATCATATTATCTAATGCACATGTTCCCACCTAATTAGTTTAATTTTTGTGAACTTATAGTTTCCTATGGTCATCCAACTTCAATACAAGCAAACTTGTTGCATTTTACACATGTTGACTCTTTTAGGCATTTGATCAAACACCTTGTGTGCATACATATATGCACACATGAATCCCAATCCCTTGAACCTCCCAAGTGGCCATTTAACATGAGTTGGGTGAAATCACCTCTAACCCATCATCAATTCATCATATAGCATCAAATTCAAGTTAGAATTCCAGTTTTAAAACAAAGTTCATGATCATCTTAAGTGGCCATCTACCATGGAGGTCCATGTGCAAGAAATTGGTGATTACTTCACCAATTGCTAATCAAGTTAGCAAGTTATGCTACAAATAAAGTTCCTAGCATCATAGTATACACAGTTTAAGCAACAATTACAGATTTCTAGCCTCAATTTTCGAGACCTACACATGCAACAACTTGGGGTTTTACTTACTTGTGGAGATATTGAGTTTAGCAAGGTGAAAGCACTTCTAGTTTCCAAATCTCTAGTAAAAAATCGCAGCCCAACACCCTGATTTACAGATTTGAACAAAGAAGGAGGAGAAGGAGGATGGAGATCGATCTGGAGGTCGTATGCGACCTCCTCCTCCTCTTTTCCTTTTTGTTTATTCAATTATTTACTATTTACAGATTTGGCCCTATCAAGTTGTAACATTATTTTTAAACTAACCAAAGTTTCTATTTACATAGATATCATCCATAAATTTCTATAAATCAATTAAAATTTTTTTTTATTTACCTATGGTTAGCTTGACAAGACGTTAATGGGAATTTAAGTTATCAGAAATTTGGGATGTTACAACTCCACCCCCCTTAAAGGGGTTTCGTCCCCGAAACGAATTTACGTGCCGAATAAATGAGGGTAGTAGCGTTGCATTTCATCCTCGGCCTCCCACGTCAAGTCGGAGCCTTTTCTATGCTCCCATTGAACCAACACTTGGTTCACTTCCTTGTTTCGAAGCTTTTTCACCTTACGATCAAGAATCGCAATGGGCCTTTCTACATAGTTGAGCTTCTTATCCACAACCAAATCATCTAGAGGCACATAGGCGCTTTCATCCGCTAAGCACTTTCGTAGGTTGGACACATGGAATGTGTTGTGGATTCCGCTCAATTCTTCCGGTAATTCCAATTGATAAGCATTATCGCCCACACGGGCCAATATTTTGAAAGGTCCAATAAACCTAGGACTTAGTTTACCCCGCTTTCGGAAGCGGATTACACCCTTCCATGGGGACACTTTCAACAAGACCATGTCCCCCTTTTTGAATTCAATAGGCCTTCGTCTCTTGTCCGCGTAGGACTTTTGTCTATCTTGGGCCGCTTTCAAACGGGCCCTTATCATGTCGAGCTTCTCGGATGCTAATTTAACCACTTGCTTACTAGCCAGCTCTCGTTGACCCACTTCACCCCAACACACGGGTGTTCGGCATTTTCTACCATAAAGCATTTCGTAAGGCGGCATCCCAATGCTCGAGTGGTAGCTATTATTGTAGGAAAATTCAACGAGTGGAAGGTAGTGATCCCAACTCCCACCAAAATCAATGGCACATGCCCGCAACATGTCCTCAAGTGTTTGGATGGTTCTTTCACTTTGTCCATCCGTTTGTGGATGGTAGGCGGTACTAAGTAAAAGTTTTGTACCCAACCACTCCTGAAATTCCCTCCAAAACTGGGAGGTGAACCGGGTATCCCGGTCGGACACGATTGAGACGGGTACTCCATGGCGCGATATAATCTCATTGATATACACATCCGCCATTCTTTCGGAAGAGTAAGTCTCCCTAATTGGTATGAAATGAGCACTTTTAGTCAATCTATCAACCACCACCCATATAGCATCATATCCCTTGGGTGTTTTGGGTAATTTGGTCAATAAATCCATAGTTACGTGCTCCCATTTCCACATTGGGATTTCCAATGGTTGGAGCTTTCCATAAGGCTTTTGATGTTCCGCCTTGACTTGTGAGCAAGTCAAACACTTTCCCACGTACTTGACTATGTCCCGCTTCATGCCGGGCCACCAATAGTCGCGTTTCAAGTCATGGTACATTTTTGTCGCCCCCGGATGAATCGAGTATCGCGACTTGTGAGCTTCATCAAGCAACGATTTCTTTGCTTCACAAGTGTTTGGAACCCAAATTCTCCCGAATCGGGTTCTAAGCCCACTTTCTTCTTCTACCAAGTTTTTCACTTGGCCCACGATTCGCTCTTTCTTTTGGTTTTCAATTTTTATAGCCTCCACTTGGGCTTCTTTGATTTTGGTGATCAAATCGGATGTCACCACCAATTTCATCGATCGCACCTTTATAGGAGCGTAATCCCCTTTTCGACTAAGGGCATCCGCTACCACATTGGCCTTGCCCGGGTGATAGTGGATTTCACAATCATAATCCTTGATGGTCTCAAGCCACCTTCTTTGCCTCATATTCAACTCTTTTTGGTCAAAGAAATACTTGAGGCTTTTATGGTCGGTGAAAATGGTGCATTTCACCCCATAAAGGTAGTGTCGCCATATTTTTAAGGCGAACACCACCGCCGCCAACTCCAAATCATGAGTTGGGTAGTTTTGCTCGGTCACCTTCAATTGTCTTGATCCATAGGCAATCACCTTGCCCCGTTGCATTAAAACACAACCAAGGCCCAATTTTGACGCATCGGAGTAAACTACCATGTCTTCCGTTCCCTCAGGGAGGGTTAAAACCGGTGCTTGCGTCAACTTTTGCTTAAGGCTTTGAAAAGCCTTCTCTTGATCTTCACCCCACACAAACTTGGTGTCTTTTCGGGTTAGTTTAGTCATAGGAAGGGCTATCTTCGAGAAGTCTTGAATAAATCTCCGATAGTAGCCCGCTAACCCTAGAAAACTCCGCACCTCCGTCGGATTCTTTGGGGGTTCCCATTTGATGACGGCTTCAATCTTTGCCGGATCCACCATAACCCCATCGGCGCCTATGACATGGCCTAAAAATTGCACCTCCTTTAACCAGAAGGCACACTTGGAGAATTTTGCATATAGCTTTTCCTCCCTTAATCTTTCTAGTACCTCCCGTAAATGTTTAGCGTGCTCCGCTTCGTCTCGGGAGTATACCAGAATGTCGTCAATGAACACAATCACCGACTTGTCAAGCATAGGCTTACACACCCGATTCATGAGATCCATGAAAGCCGCGGGTGCATTAGTGAGTCCAAAGGACATCACTAAAAATTCATAATGGCCGTATCTTGTTCTGAAGGCCGTTTTGGGAACATCTTCCTCTTTCACCTTCAGTTGATGGTACCCTGAACGTAGGTCTATCTTCGAGAACCATTTTGCCCCTTGAAGTTGATCAAATAAGTCATCAATTCTGGGCAATGGGTACTTATTCTTCACCGTGAGTTTGTTTAACTCCCGGTAGTCTATGCACATCCGCATGCTACCGTCCTTCTTTTTCACGAACAACACCGGTGCTCCCCACGGAGAGACACTCGGACGTATGAACCCTTTATCCAACAACTCCTGGATTTGGGTCTTCAATTCTTGTAGTTCCGCCGGTGCCAACCTATACGGAGCTTTAGCCACCGGCTTAGCATTTGGCACTAAGTCAATTTTGAACTCCACCTCTCGATCGGGTGGTAACCCCGGTAAATCATCCGGAAATACATCCTTGAATTCTTGCACCACGGGTAAGTCATCTATTGCGGGACTTTGAATTCTAGTATCCGCCACCATAGCCAAGTAGGCTTGGCACCCGTGTAACATGAGCTTTTTAGCTTCCATCATCGAGCATAAAATTGGGATATTTTGTTTTTCACCATAAATGGTGACTTTGCTCCCCATTTGGCGAAGATATCTCTATCGCCTTCCGGTCACAAATGACCTTTGCGTGGTTGCGGGATAGCCAATCCATCCCCACCACCACCTTGAATTCTCTCATCGCCATTGGAATGAGATCTATCAAGTACTCCTCGTCATCGATGGAGATTTTGCATCCCCGACATACATCAAAAACAAGAATACTTTTGTCATTAGCTATTTCTACCTCTAGGGGTACATGTAATTTTTCAATTATGAACGAAGGATGCTTAATAAAATCATACGAAACAAATGATCTATTAGCTCCCGTATCAAATAATACATGTGCAGGTATCGAATTAACAAGGAATGTACCTGCCACCACATTGGGGTCTGTTTTGGCTTCTTCGGCCGTAAGTTGGAATGCCCGAGCTGTAGCTTTCGGCGCTTCCATTTTCGCCCCACTTTTTGCCCCCTCCTTCTTGAGTTTTGGGCATTCGAATTTTCTATGCCCCGTCTGATAGCAGTTGAAACATCGTGGTTCTTCAGACGGGCAATTTGAGATGACATGACCTTTTCTGCCACATTTCAAGCAGGGGCGGTCTTTGAAGATGCACTCTCCCGGGTGCATTTTCCCACAAATTTTACACTTCGACCCGGTTCCTCTTGTGTCCTTCTTTTTGGACGAGTCACCCACTTTTTGTTTCTTGGAGGGGCTTGGATTTCCCCCAATAGGCTTTCTTGCTTCTTGGGCCTCTTCCCGGTTTACATCCATTTCTCGCGCCCGTGCGGCGTTAATCATTTGTTCCACCGTGGTGAAACGATCTAGAGGCAAGAAATTCTTTATTTTCGCCTTCAACATGTTCCGGTAAAAGAACATTCGTGCCCCTTCAGTGGGTAGCACATCTGAGCAGAATTTTACCCTATCAAGGTAAATACCGGTGATCTCATCAACCGTTTGAGTATCCCCTTGCTCCAACTTGAGGAACCCTTGTTTCAACTCGTTGACCGCAGAGGGTGGGCAGTGGTGCTCCAGAAATAATTCTTTAAATTCCGCCCAAGTTAGGGCGTCTGCCACTGCCTGCCCTTTTTCTAGGACTTTTGCGTCCCACCAATCTTTTGCCCGATCTACTAGTAGACCCGTAGCAAAGATCACCTGATCTGCAGCCTCACAATGGCTTCTTTTGATCACCCCTTCCACATTGGTCACCCATCGGTGACTCGCTATTGGGTCAGGATCTCCCGCGTATTGCGGGGGTTTACACGCCATAAAGTCTTTGAAGGAACTCCCCTTCTTCTTTGGCGCAGTTGCCTCCTCTTTATTTAGGAGGGCATTCTTTAACTCCTCGAACTTTTCGTTCAAGGTATGTAATAGATCCTCCTGGATCTTTTGTACATACTCGGGAATAGCCGCCTGAATGGCGCTTCCCACTTCTTCAGAGATTTGGGCGCTCAAGGCCCGCCTTCTCTGCTCCTCTACCAGATCACCGCCATCTTGGCCTGTCATTGATCTGCAGAAATTAAGTTTCCATTAGCTCAACAGCTTTTATTTACCTTACCGCGGCAAGGTTTTATTTATCATATTGGTCATAGCCAATATCCCCCCCCCCCCAGGCTTATACGAGGTTTCTAGCCGTAGCATTACCCCGTTTCTACCTGGGACACTTCTTTTACACATACAACATATTGGTCATAGCCAATATTCCCCCCAGGTTTATACGAGGTTTCTAGCCGTAGCATTACCCCGTTTCTACCTGGGACACTTCACTCACGCACTTCCCGGTTCAGGTGTGAATACACCTCCCCGTGCGTTCCCCGAGTGATAGCTTATAACTTTGCCTTTACAGGCATATAAGAACATTCATTCATTTTAATACAAATTCAATAATTAATTTAAGGTTATGTACCTTGCCCGGACGCTTCATCAAGCTTGAACCGATCACTTTTCCCCTATCCCTTGAGCTCAAGGTTTGAGTTCAAGTACTCCCCGAGTACTTGATTCTCTCAAACCATGGCTCTGATACCAAATTGTAACACCCAAGTTCAATTTGATGCCAAACATTACCGTTAATGACGTTAAATTCGGTCCCAGAAATTTTCTTTTAAAAACATACACTTTCACAATCATGAAATGTCACCATTGTGACTAGACTTTACAAAATAACGTTCAAGTTGACATTCATATGGTTAAACATCGTTTACATGTTATATAACCCAAAAGTGATGATACGTCTAATGGTTCTTCCATGTGGATCGGTTCTTGAAGCCTTGATGAGCGTCCATTAAGCTTTTCCTTTACCTGCACATACTCACTTTAAATAGTGAGTTTCTAGTGCATAAACGAATATAAAAATCATGATTAATGGATAACAATAAGTAAATTCGGACAAGAGTTCCAGGCGTATCGCCTAAAATTTACTACCTTCCAAGCGATACGCTTGGGCTAGCAGGCGTATCGCTTATGGAGTGACAAGCTCCAAGCGATACGCCTGGAGCCCGATTTCCAGGGATTGAGCTAAGCTCCGGCCAATTCTATACTTAGCCAATTTTCCAGCCATTTTACCCTGTTTGCACCAGAACTCACCCAGCTGGTTTCTAACCGTCTTTTAAGTGTTCCAACACCTATAAATTGATTCTAAATACAAGTTCTAGTCATTTAAACATACCTTGGTCGATTACCAACCCAATTTGCATTAACGGGACTCATCCGACCCATTTGACCCACTAAGGGATCTCTTGTGACAACCATCAAGGGTTGCTATCCAGATTTCACCCAACACATGTAACTCACATCTAAAATCATAATGTAGGCAATATGGCAATGTGCTAATTATATGCAAAACTATCAATTAGTCCTACACAACCGTTATGAGTTTAGCCTTATGCATTTCCGTTACTACAAGTTTTGTGCATAGTTCACATAAATTCCACTATACTTATCGTTAGTTCACTAAATCATTATAGTAATTGACCAAATAAGCCTTGTACCATTATTTGACCCGTTAAGACGGGTCATTGCGTTTGGTTTACCCCAAATGCCTCACTTGACCATATTTAAGCCTTGGAATATATGGTTCTCTAACCATTTAAGATTTCCATTCTTTTGTTACTTGGCATAAGCTCTACAAGCCCATTTTAGCCATTATAACTTTCATACGTTATTTGATTCATCCAAATCCTTTCAATGGTCAAGTTTATCATTGAAGAACCTATTGGCTTTGAGCTTCACGGTTCCTAGAACCATTTGTCGCCCATTATACACTCCATAGTTTATTATTCCAAATAGCAAAAACACATTTACTTATCTACATCATGTAACATAATCAATGTTACCTTTCGAGCTGGATCCACCGCTTCCTCCAACTCCGGAGCTATTCCCTTGATCACCTTGATTTCCTAATGGGTCACTAACAATGTTAGGACCATAAACATAGTAGCATTTTACTACATTTCCAACAACATGATTTCTATGCTACACATACATATATACCATTTCATATATACGAAATCAAGCAATATTCCTCAAGTTCACATCTAGATACATGAATCATTGTCATTAACATGGCAACTAAGACATTCATCAATCATATTAGCTAATGCACATGTTCCCACCTAATTAGTTTAATTTTTGTGAACTCATAGTTTCCTATGGTCATCCAACTTCAATACAAGCAAACTTGTTGCATTTTACACATGTTGACTCTTTTAGGCATTTGATCAAACACCTTGTGTGCATACATATATGCACACATGAATCCCAATCCCTTGAACCTCCCAAGTGGCCATTTAACATGAGTTGGGTGAAATCACCTCTAACCCATCATCAATTCATCATATAGCATCAAATTCAAGTTTGAATTCCAGTTTTAAAACAAAGTTCATGATCATCTTAAGTGGCCATCTACCATGGAGGTCCATGTGCAAGAAATTGGTGATTACTTCACCAATTGCTAATCAAGTTAGCAAGATATGCTACAAATAAAGTTCCTAGCATCATAGTATACACAATTTAAGCAACAATTGCAGATTTCTAGCCTCAATTTTCGAGACCTACACATGCAACAACTTGGGGTTTTCCTTACTTGTGGAGATATTGAGTTTAGCAAGGTGAAAGCACTTCTAGTTTCCAAATCTCTAGTAAAAAATTGCAGCCCAACACCCTGATTTACAGATATTTGAACAAAGAAGGAGGAGAGGGAGGATGGAGATCGATCTGGAGGTCGTATGCGACCTCCTCCTCCTCTTTTCCTTTTTGTTTATTCAATTATTTACTATTTACAGATTTGGCCCTTCAAGTTGTAACATTATTGTAAGGGAATAATTTGTGGCTTGTGTATTAAATCATCACTTGGTGGACTATTTTGAAGGCCTATGTGATAGAATAGGTGTAAAATTAGCTGGGTTATGGTTATATTGGGTCATTGGGCCAATTTAGACATGATTGGGCTCATTTAGAAAGTGTTTAGGGGATGTTTAGTGGGCCTTTAAAGTCCAATACGGGAATTTGATGTAGTTTAGGGTTTTTGGATGGCTTGTTTACCAAGATTGTCCATTCCTATTTATAGGACCCCTAGTCTACTTTGTAGGGGTTGGCCATTCTAGAGAGAGACCAGAGAAATAGAGAATTCGAGATTCTCTGAGGTGTACTAGACGATTCTCATCAATTGTAATCGTGTGCATCAACCAGGTTTTCTAAGTCATATTATTGTGTTTATTGTTTTATTTATTTCTCATCTTGAATCAATCAATCGTCGGGATTCCGCACCTTCGATTGATCGTCGATATCGTGTAAGGATCGTTTTTGGGACTTACAATTGGTATCAGAGCCAAGAAACGCGTGTTTCGAGGCTCTCACGATATCAGATTCAAAGGGTTTGATTGTGTTTTCGGTTGAGTTTGTTCATGAAATTTTGTGTTTGTCGGCATTGAAAAAAAATTAGGGTTCATAATTAATTTCTTGTTTTGTGTCAATCGAATAATAAGGGGCAAAAGTTATGCATTGATCTGATTTTTGCTTAGTTCCAAATTGTTCTCTGTTTTAATTAAAAAAAACAATTAACTATATTTGATAATATATCTATGCAATCTTGGTCTTCAAATGATTCGATTATCTCTGTTTTAAAAACAAATCTGTTAATAGCTAGTCTGATTATTCCAATCTCAATTTGTTAATTCTTGCGAATTCGGTATTCAAAGGAAAATAAAGAAAAAGTTACTTCGATTGTCCAAGTTGGTGCTCGGTCTGACTCAATTGGTCTTCCTGATTGTTTCCTAATTTTGGATCAACAATTGGGTGTTCGGTCTGAATTGGTAAAGTTTTCGGTCAATAAGTTCTCGATCTATCAGCAGAGGATTCAGGAGGTTCACGGCGAGACTTCTATCGTTGCATCTGCAAGAGTGTTCGGATTGAAGATCGAAATTAGAAGTTAGCTTTAAAGTGAAGATAACACTAAGTTACTAATTTTGCCATCGAATTGAATTTAAGTCTACGTAAATGTGAAATTCAGGTAATTTACAATTGTGCCATTGGTATTTAATTAGAATTTGTGGTCCACATTAACCGGTTTTTGAAGCAATAAACGGCCACTCAATTCAAGTTGGTGCAAATTTATTTTGACGGGGTTTTGATCGTTGAATTTTTCTGCACCTTGTGGAGTAATTCGTTCTTTTTATTTTCATATTTTTTTGCTCCAAGTGTTTCAAGGTGTTACTAACGGTTTTGTTTGTGAGTTTCTTGTGATTATTGTTGCAGGTTACAAGTGTTGCAGAAGCAAGAAGCCCGTGTTCTATAAGCTATTCGATCGAAAATCTGTGGCTTGGACCCTTATTTCGATCGAAATTTTTGGCTTTTCGACCCTTTTGGACACTTTTCGATCGGAAAGTCCCTTCGTGACTTTCGATCGGAGAGTACTTCCCGGTTCCCCACTTTTCGATCGGAAAGTCCCCTCGTGACTTTTCGATCAGGTCCGTTTCGATCGGAAAGTCCCTTCGTGACTTTTCGATCAGCTCCGTTTCGATCGGAAAGTCCCTTCGTGACTTTTCGATCAGCTCGCATTTCGATCGGAAAGTCCCTTCGTGACTTTTCGATCTGCTTACACTTTTTGATCGAGCCGAAACTCTGCCCGATCGAAAAGCTGACTTTTCGATCCAGTTGAGACTTTTCGATCCATCCCTTTTCAATCCATTCAAGTCTTTCAGTTCGTATTTTATCCAGAAGTTCATCCAAAGACGACAATGACAAGTACTCAAGTTGCTTCTCCTCCTGTGAGTGATCAAACTCAGATATGTTCGAACTCGGCTTGCTCCGAATCAATCGAACATTATAAGCAACTGTTTCGAACTGAAGAAAGAGACCGTCTCAATGCAGAGTACAAACTAAAGAATCATCTAAAACAAGTCGAACCCTACAAAAAGAGGATAGAGTCTTTAGGTAACGAACTCAGTCAGGAGAAGTATCTTTTCCGGACATTCCGTGAAAAAGAGGAGGAAAAACGGAAGATCAATCGTGCTGATGGAACTTGGATCTGTAACTGCGAGGAATGCTCAAACCCCACGTGCTGTGCTTTGATTAAAGAATGGGAGAGCAAGTTTACAAATGAATGTCAAAATCATGCAATCACTGCTAGAGACCTTAGGGAGTCCAAAGGAAAGACCAAAATTTTTAGAGAGAAACTTGAGGCCATTCAGGTTGATGTTAAGAATCTTCAATCTCAGGTGAGTAATAAAAGCACATATCTTAGGCTTGCTAACGCTAAGGTAGAAGAGCTAACCAAGGAGGTTGAGGAACTAAGAGCAAAACTTAACACTTCCCAATCTGCCCTTGAGAAACATCAAGTTATTCAAAAGAAAATGATGGACTCTCATCGTACTTTATTCAAATCAGAGGAGCGACTCGAGCATGTAAAAGAAACATCTGGCCTCGGGGATGGAAATTTTCCTCCCCCATTACAACATGAATACATCAAAGTGCCCCAAACTGCAGAGGAATTGTTGAAGGAGTCCCTGAATGAAGCAACCATGGTATATGGGCCTCAACCTGTGCATAAAGATGAAAAGACAGCCACTGAAGCAACTCAGTCAAATAACACTACTAAGTGTGCAGGTTCAAGCTCTAGTGAAGTGAAGAGAGCTGATGAAGAAAAGTTGGTTCCTTATCCAAAGGTCGAGACTCCTTATTCCAAAGTTGTGGATGAGGTAAAGCGGGAACGAGTGGTGATGACTACAAGGCCCAATGGTAAGATCTTCATGACAGCAGGGTCCATGTTCATTCCGATTGAAGGAGAAGAGCGACCCTCATTCAGCACTAAGTTCAAAGGCTTGGGTCATGATGGTGGTTTATCTTCTTACATTAAGAGTATAAAGCCCAAGGTCACCATCAAGCCTCCAACTTCTGTTCCGATCAAGATTGGAAGGCCAAAGATCACCATTCAGTCTCCAAATGTGAAACCAACAGCTGCAGTGAAGAATGAAATGCAAACGAGAGTGGTTGTGTCTCCCGTTTCTTCAGTGGGCTCATGCAGTGGCAAAACAACTTTCTCAAAGAAACCAGTGGGCCCAAAAGTTCAAATGTCTGGTTCTGCTCAGTTTTCAACGAACCAGAAAAGATTCAATGGAAATGGATCAAGGTCAGAAAGATCGAACAACTGGAGATCTGGAGTCTTTCTGAACATGCAACCGAATCTCAATGCCTCTCCATCAAAGCCATGCAGCTCAAACGGTCACACTTCTGACTACTACCTGAAGAAGCAAACTTGCTTTAATTGTGGCAATCCTGGTCACATTGCCCGAAATTGTCTCTATCGCCCCTATGAGCCATATTATCCGCAAAGTCGGAGTGTTTCGTCTCAGGATTCAATAAAGTCTAAGCCAATGAAGGTGCAACCACCTAAGGCGATGAAGACTGTTTCTCCTTCGATAAAACCCTCTGATCAACATTGGGGCGCTGCCAAAGAGCAAAGAAAATTTTCAAATCAAAAATATGTTTTTCCAAATTTTGAAAATTTTCATAAAAAGGTGAAGAAACCGATTTCAAAACAACACAAAGTTGACAAACCTAAAGTTATTCCTCCAAAGGTAACTAAAACTGTTTTGAAAAAGAAACCTGAAATGAAGAAGGTTGAAATACCTAAAGTCACTACTTCAAAGGTGACTAAAACAACTTTCAAATCACCTGGTATTTGGAAACCAAAATCAAAGGCAGCTGCAACTCAAATTCCTGATTTTTCAAAGGGCATGTGTTTAAAAGAAGTAACTTTCATTGATTCATCGGGTTTACCCAGAACCACAATGGCCTGGGTTTTAATGGCTAACTAATCTCTCACAGTGTGCAGGAACAGTCAAGGAGGACTTTCATTAACCTTGTTTGTTTGTGATAGTGATTGTTCCAGGCACAGGATAGGAGGCATCTCTCTACTACATGACATGAAGGTTTCAATGGAGGGTATGTCTCTATTGTGAGAGGTAAATCTGAAAAGATCGGCAGAAAAGGTAACATTGTCTGAATTGTTTGTTTCTTGGCTAATTTGATGTGAAGTATGGTTGTGCATGAAACAAAACCCATTTCTGAAATTTTTCAAAAGATAAACTTTGAAGGTTAGCTTGGCCAGTTTTTAGTACATATTTAGTATTGTGTCAGTGAGTGTTTAAAAAAATCAAAAAAAAAAAAGAAAAAAGAAAAAAAGTGTGTGTTGTTATTAAAAATCAAAAAGCAAGGGGAAGAATAGAAAAGATGAAATAGTTGACCCCTCAAAAATTTGTGCTTTTTAATTTTTAATCTTTTGTTTGTGCGTTTGAGAAGGTGGGAAGTGAAATAAACTTCCGTCTTGGAGATGGCTGACACGCGTAAGGCAGATGTGAAAGGCATGATCCATGGTGATATGCTGGTAGGCTCGGATCTTTAAATCTGAAAAGGTATGCGTAACACACTTAAAGATAACGTATGGCAGTTTGTTGGGTAACAGCACTTATGTTAATTGCATTTCTATTTGACTGCATGTTCAAGTTCCCGATACACACGCTTGTCTCCAAGAGTGTGAAAATGAGCTCAAAAAGTCGGTGTCCCCTCTGCTTTGCGTGAGCAATGACCTGGGGATGCTTCGAATGTATGTAAGGCTCTCCTCTGCTTTGCGTGAGCAATGACCTGGAGTTGTCCATACATACGTGCTTCTAGATCACCTAAAATAAAAATATATATATATATATATAAAAATTTAAAAAAAATTGCATGTATACACCCAAATGATGCCAAAGAGCACATCACAAGAGACCCTCAAGAGTCCAAAACCCTCAGCCTTTGTCACTGATGAGAGCTTTATTAAAAATGTTTCAAAAATTCAGTTGACTTTGTATATTATCCCCAAAAAATCTTTGTGATCTATTCTTTCTCTTCTCAACCAAGTCTCGAGCTCAGTTTCAAACTTCTGGATTAGGTTGTGAAAATATGTGGTAGGGAATTTATGTGCTTGATAGTGTGTAATAACATGTACCTAGGATTTGTTGAAACCCACTTGCTGTTCATAATTAATGCACTTTAAAAGATAATAAAGTGACAAACAGCCTGAATAAGAAAAGAGTTAAAGTTTAAAGTGGATCAGTATATTGGCAATCACCTGGACGTGTTCGAGTAACAGAAGCTGAAAAGGGTTCCTCGGTCAGATTCATACGGTTTGATCCCAAATAAAACCTTCTCGTTTAGAAATTTGGTATGTTTGTTTTTATTTTTATTTTTCTTTTGTGTTATCTTAAGTTTTTATTGTTTATTTTTCAACCATGGCCAGGTTAATTTGAAGGTTTTAATAAGTTTTTATGGGTTTTATGCAAGAATGTTTCACCCCTCCAGAATCTCAGGGGGAGATAATGTGAAGAGTCCTTGGGTTCAGGGGAAGGGTTTTTGGTTAAATAACGCTAACCCGATATCCAGTGATCATTGTCTGGGTAGTGTTTGTTCCATGTTATGCTTGACAGGTTAAATGGAAAAGATAAGTCATGGAGAAGAAGGTCAAGGACTCAGTTGACCAAAGCAAGAACTCTGCTGCTGATCATGTTGAAGAACCAGCCGGAAAAGGACTTACCCTATGCTTAGGGGAAGTTTGTTGGTTGTTCAAGAAAAGCTTCCAAAGACTCAAAAGACACTGTTCACATGTTAAGGGGAAGCTAAATGACGTCAGTTCAAGATCTTCAATCAAGAATGTCAAGATAGAGGTTTTAAAATTTATCCTCTGAAGTTAAGTCAAGACAGTTACTAATGATTCAGCAAGGAATTCTCATTTTTTCAAGAAGAAGCAAGTATTTGAGAATCCTCCTCTCATTACGTGTTTATCATTTGAAGTTCAAGCTGATGCTGATAAAGAGAAAGAGTCATCAAACATCCCACATGCTGCCCAATGAAGATTGTAAAAGAAAAGAATCTTCATCAACCCATGTTCAAGCCAAGAAGAAGACTGCAAGTCTGAAGATTGAAAGAAGAAGACATTTAATATCACAAGCCAAAGGGAAGATTGTAAGGGAATAATTTGTGGCTTGTGTATTAAATCATCACTTGGCGGACTATTTTGAAGGCCTATGTGATAGAATAGGTGAAAATTAGTTGGGTTATGGGTATATTGGGTCATTGGGCCATTTTAGAGGTGTTTGGGCTCAATTAGAAAGTGTTTAGAGGGAGTTTATTGGGCCTATGGGGTCCAATACGGGAATTTGATGTATTTTAGGGTTTTTGGATGGCTTGTTTACCAAGCTTGTCCATTCCTATTTCATAGGACCCCCTAGTCTACTTTGCAGAGGTTGGCCATTCTAGAGAGAGACCAGAGAAATAGAGAATTCGAGATTCTCTGAGGTGTACTAGACGATTCTCATCAATTGTAATCGTGTGCATCAACCAGGTTTTCTAAGTCATATTATTGTGTTTATTGTTTTATTTATTTCTATTCTTGAATCCAACGATTACTTGGATTCCGCACTCGTAATCGTTGTGTGATATCGTGTTTGGACCGTTTTTGGGACTTACAACAACAAACTTAAAATGGCAAAGACTTGAGTAGTATAACAAAACTTACTTGAGTAATCAAAATCCTGGATCATGGTTTAATTGCCCCTGCATAGCTGATGTTCTTTGGGCTGATATCTCCCAAATTTGCCCCTGCATCTCAATAGGTATTGACCAATGAGAAGGTCATTGGTCAATACCAGATTATCATCCATGATCAGATCTCTGAAGTTGTAAAGTCCAGCAGCAGACCCATGTGGTTTGTCCTCTTTCAATTATCTATTTTAGAATCATAGAAAGCAAAACACAATAAAAAGATAAAAAATTAAGCTCAGATCTGACATCATAAAAGGCTGACTTTTAAGAAGAAAAAGATTCAGATGTTACTTGACAGGGATTTTCAGCTCATTAGATAAGAACGAAGTAACAATAACTTAATGATTTTTAGGGCTTTTGTTTAGTTTGTACATAGAGCATACCTTTTTACAGGCAGAGATTGGATGATGAACCATTGCTTGTCCTTCCAGTGGGAAAAGTGGCTTTGAAATATTCAGTGACAATGGCCTGAATCGAGTACCTAAAAAGCAACAATATTTCCAATACGTCAATAAACAAAAAGAATAAGATTCAAATCATTTTCAACTGAACTAAGATTCAAATGAATTGTGTCTCTGTCGCAATCAAATTCCAATTTGAAATCTGAAACACGTGCAATCTACCAACCTTTATCCTAAAGCAGAGACGAGCAGAGGTATGCATAACATAAATTGTTTATGTATGACCTAATAAATGCATCAAAGAAGCCTCTTAAATCATTTGCGTAAAAATTACAATTTAGAGAAGACTGTACCACACAAATTGTCTTGAAAATTCAACACCAGTAGCCTGTGCTTGAAGCCTTGTCTACAAATTCACAAACATGAACAAATTAGATTTATTAACAAATTCCTAAGCATTCCAAAAGAAAAATAACATCTAAACTTGACTTTAAATGACAAAATAGTTCTTTTCAGCTTCAAAATTTCAATTCTATTACGCCAATTTACAAAGATGGCTTGAAAAAGAATCTAGGAAAGTCAAGGTAGGGTAGAGAAAGGGGGGAATGACAATCATAGTTTAGCGACATCTACAGGCCTAATAGGTATGCGTATGTTGTTGAGGTGGAGATTTAATCAACAGAAGTTCATATTCATGGGTTGAATCCCATGGTTCATGAGTCAAATCTGTGAAGATTGACATGAACAGATGAAACCTAACCACCCAATCGAGTCTATTGAATCACATACCAGATACAAAAAACACTCACCAAATCGAGGGTTGACAAAATCGATGGGAGATTGCGATGGAGATGTGGTCGCGTGGAATGTTGGAGACATGGTCGCCGTGGAATGGTAGAGGTGAGGTCGATGGACATCAGATCTCGACGGAAATGGGAAGATAACGGGGGAAGGAGGAGTAGTTCTTCTCTTCAGCAATCGGAGGCGCAGATGAAATTAGGGCAGAAGACCGATGGAGAGTTTGATTTGGACAGAAGGAGTCTTCGTTTGGCGGAGAGGGGCAACCTAGGGTTTCTGTTATTCATAAGAATGCCGACCGGGGAAGGAATCAGATTTTGCCTGTGGGGATTAGGGCTTGTGGAGGGGAACAAAAGATAGAAGTGTGGGAATTAGGGCTTGTGGAGAGGGAGCTAAAAGATAGAAGCGGGAATTAAATTTTGAGGGAGAGCAAAAACATAGAAGAGCGGGGAATGAAAATTTTGGAGAAAAACAGCGGGAAAAAAAACATAAGACGACAGTTTATAGATGACGCGCAAATTTTAAGTGTACTCCGTGTATTTTTTATGACAGGAAATTTATGACGCTCAGAAATGCGCGTCCTCTAGCCTTAGGATTTTTCAATTCTTGACAGTTTTTTTATCGTCATTAATCACCGCGCGTCATCGTTCGCGCGTCAAGAAATGGGCTGTTTCTAGTAGTGGTCATTTGTGAGTTTTGGTCATTTTGTATGTTTCGCAGGTGTTTTTGAATTCCTTCACTCAGGATTTTCTTCTATATTGAGGTATATTTTGATTTTTGATTCTTTACGTTAGTATGTTTCTCCCATCTATGATATATACGAATGCGCTGCTCAATCTAGAAGAAGTGAATTACATAAGGCTTTTTGAATTGTGAAAATTATACAGATAACTGCTTTGGGTCAGATTGCAATAAACTGTTATTAGGTGAATATTGATATCGCTTAAACTCCTTCTGCAGATTCAGATTTTATTCATTTAATTTAGTATTCATGTATGTTATTTTTTAAACAGATTTAACAGGTTTGCTGAAGGGAGAATGCATGTGCAGCTAAAGAATGACAGATTTGTTAATGGGCAATATATGTAGAAAACAATCAAAAACAGTATATTTTATGTAAGACTTCCAGTTTATTCGGTTTAGTAACAAAAAGTTGTTTATGGGCTGCTTGGAATTCCACAGCTGTGACGATTTCTACAGCCTGCACTCATGGTTGGGCCTAGCTTGTATTATCAATATATACCATTTAAGTTCTCATTTTTCTCTATTATTTATACTTTTCTCTATTATTTATATTGATCAGAGAAACTCAACTCTTGAAATATTTGAAATTTTAGTGGGGTTGAAGTTGCAAGATTCGGATATCCGGGTGGTTCAAGAAACAACAGGTTTTCACTGCTGCCATGGCATGTCTTCTTTGGATATGCTCAACATATTGAAGAGGTAATTAACACTGATTTAGGTTTCCAAGTTGATTCATTTATGCAAGTTTAGGTTTTATTCAGTCTCTAATTAAAACTCCTACTATGTGAGCTTTAAATGTTCCATACTGTCCATACTGTTCGAAATATTCTTGCACGGGCTCCAATCGTGTGTTCTTCTTGAAGGAGTTTATCATTACGTGAGTCAACATCATTAAGGTAACTACTTGTGGTCTGCGCTATTTCTGTGTGTTCTTCTTTGAATTTCTCCAATTATTTAGGTTTCTATAGTAATTTCTTTGTTTTTTGTCTATGATTCCAATTGTTGGGTTGTTATATTGATTTTGTATTCTCTTCTTCAGCTTTGTGTGTTTTGTGTTTCAGCCTCAAGCTGGATTTGGTTAGAACACATCCTACAGATTACCTGTTTGAACTGGATGAAATACAAGAATTGGTAATGGCCCTGTAGTAAAAGGCAGTGGCCCTGCAGTCGGTACAGCTTGATGATGTGAGTTATTTGGTTTCGATATATATGGCTTAAACATGAGATTCAATAAGTTAGTGAAACAGTCATGGCTGGCTGAATCACTAACACTTTCTTTTGTCCATGTTTAAGTTATATGTATATGCGTGTAAGTAGCAAAGGCCTAAGTGTATCATATTTTTAGAGTTATTGTTAAAGCATACATGGCATGCGGTTTCTGATGTCCTTGAACCCGCCTCTATTGTGTTGAAAAAGAAGAAGAAACCGATTAGATGCTATGCCCAGAATGTTCTAGAAAATCAATGTTTATGAGAAATACCTAATATTTGGTTTGTGGCATCACCTGCTTGATATTCTATGTTAAATCTATGTACTATATTTATAATTCCTTGTTATTTTGCAGGTCATCTACTGGAATTTTTTGTGCTTTTCTCTATTGGGTAAACAACTCTCCATAGTGTATCCTTTAAAAAATAAAACATCCTTAAAGGCAAGTGTTTTCCAATTCCTTTTTTGTAGTATACATGCTCTGCTCGAACTTCAAATTTATAATGAATTATGCCAGACTAGATACTTAAGTCTAAATGGGTTTTTGGTTATAGCAGCTATCATCTCAAAGTTTAGGAAGTGTTGGTTTAAGTTTGAATTTTTTTTTTCTTTCAAAGGCAAGTATTTTCTGTGCAGACTTGCTACACTCTATTTCCCTGAATTGTGTTTACATATAAATATTTCATTCTGTTAAAGCATATTTGTAAATAGGTGAATATTTATTGAATATATTTATTTGTTAGATATATCAATTGGTTCTTATCAGGTTTCATCCGCTTCTCACCATTGTCAACCGTCCATCCGTTGCTTCATCCGTCATTTGGGACAGTAAGCAGACCGAAACCCACTTTTTTTTATTGGAACCTTCAATAAATAATCGAGTTTAAAACTTTATAAAGTTTGCAGATTTATAGTAAAAATTATGACCGAATTAGAATTAGTAAAAAATAGTGGTTTGTTGTGTTTTATTGCAACAAATTGCGGTCAGAACTGATGAATCTAATGGTAATATTTGTTGAAAACATGGAATTGAATTTGGATTCCCTAATTATGTCTGTGATATGATTGCAGATGAGTGGTCGGCCGATTATCTACGTTTCCTTAGGACGACAACCTGTTTTAGTTGTGGTACTTTGAGTTGCTTGTGAACAACAAAGTATGTTGAGGCACAAGTACGCTCTAAAGAAATGAAGGTTAATGTGGTATGCTTCAAAGAAGAGCAGCCCCTTTAAGGACAGGTCAGGCCAGAATAGATTATCAACAAGATTTCCATATGAAGATTCGATCCCGTACCGATTTTAAGTGCGTCGTTTGTTGGTAGGTTTTGTTTTGAATTGTTCATTGTGTGCATGTGTGATTGTCGTACTGTTTTTTTTCTATTTGCTGTCGTGTTTGACTATGATGTGCGCCTGCTATTTATTTAATGTTTGCTGTTATATCTTAGCACACTTGTGTTTGTATTTTTTTTAACAACCAGGTGTCTTTTCTTTTCTTTCTTTCTTTCTTGCAGGAACTTATTGAGTTGGTGTGGTACAATGTGTATCATTAAAAAAACACAAAAAACGACAGATATATAACACATATGGTGCATCTTGGAGAAAACAAATATTAACTCATACTAAAGTATGAGGCATTTGCTACTTACACGCATATACATATAACTTAAACATGGACAAAAGAAAGTGTTAGTGGTTCAGCCAGCCATGACTGTTTCACTAACTTATTGAATCTCATGTTTAAGCCATATATATCGAAACCAAATAACTCACATCATCAAGTTGTACCGACTGCAGGGCCACTGCCTTTTACTGCAGGGCCATTGCCTTCTCTTGTATTTCATCCAGTTCAAACAGGTAATTTGTAGCATGTGTTCTAACCAAATCCAGCTTGAGGCTGAAACACAAAACACAGAAAGAAAAAGAAGAGAATACAAAATCAATATAACAACCGAACAATTTGAATCATAGACAAAAAAACAAAGAAATTACTATAGAAACCTAAATAATTGGAGAAATTCAAAGAAGAACACACAGTAATAGCGCAGACCACAAGTAGTTACCTTAATGATGTTGACTCACGTAATGATAAACTCCTTCAAGAAGAACACACGATTGGAGCCCGTGCAAGAACAATTCGAACAGTATGGACAATATGGAACATTTAAAGCTCACATAGTAGGAGTTTTAATTAGAGACTGAACAAAACCTAAACTTGCATAAATGAATCAACTTGAAAACCTAAATCAGTGTTAATTACCTCTTCAATATGTTGGGCATATCCAAAGAAGACATGCCATGGCAGAAGTGAAAACCTGCTGTTTCTTGAACCACCGGGATATCCGAATCTTGCAACTTCAACCCCACTAAAATTTCAAATATTTCAAGAGTTGAGTTTCTTTGATCAATATAAATAATAGAGAAAAATAAGAAACTAAATGGTAAATATTGATAATACAAGCTAGGCCCAACCATGAGTGCAAGCTGTAGAAATCGTCACAGCTGTGGAATTCCAAGCAGCCCATAAACAACTTTTTGTTACTAAACCGAATAAACCAAAAAATAAACTGGAAGTCTTACATAAAATATACTGTTTTCTTGATTGTTTTCTACATATATTGCCCATTAACAAATCTGTCATTCTTTAGCTGCACATGCATTCTCCCTTCAGCAAACCTGTTAAATCTGTTTAAAAAAGGAAAATTGGAATAAAATAATCCCAACTTTTCGATATTGGCCTACAATAATCCCACTTTTCAATATAACCCACAACAGTCCCAAGTTTTCAGTTAATTATTTAAAATGGTCCCACCGTTAAAAAAACTAACACCGTTAGTTTTTAATCCTAGTTGGCGCTGACGTGGCATTGACTTGTATTTTTTATTTCTTTTAATTTAGCAATTATCCACCTCACTTAAAAGATTAAAAAAAAGATTAAAAGAAAAGTGTAAAAGATACCGTAAGTTCCCATCGTACGAACATGTTCCCTTTAATCCCTCAAACCCTAAATCGAACTCTGAAATGAGTTCATCTTCTTCTTCCACCTCTGGTTCACAAATCCATTTTAATAATCAAAATCAAAACTGAACTCAAAAACCAATTAATCACATACAACCAGTGTTATGCGCCTGCTTGATTAAGTTCATAAATCCAATTTGATTGAGTACCATAGGATCTGAATGAGGTTACAAATCAAAACTGAACTCAATTTTAATAATCGGATTGAGTTCACAATTCCAATTTCAATAATCAAAATTAAAAGTGAACTCTAAAACAATTGCGTACTCTGCCACCGCCAAGGAGCTCGAGTCCATCGCCAAGCCCTAAATCACGAATCAATTCCCCCGTTTCTCTCATCTATCTCCGCCACCGACTCTTCCGACAAATCTACGGTATGCAAACAATGTGTTGTTTTATATCCACCTTGTCCGAATCTCATGGTGAGTGTTATCGGAGTCGGTGCGGCTTCGAGCACGGTGATTATGAGGAGTTCGGTGTAGATGATGACTGAATTTGTGGCCAAAAGTGAATACTGGTTTGTGTGAAAGGAGGCGGCCAAGGTGCTAGAGAAGTTGGCTGTTGTGGAGACTGATTTGTTGCCGGAGAGGAGAGGCGTTAGTTTTTAATCTTCTTCTTCCACCTCTGGTTCACGCAAAAGAACAAGAATCTTTTACACTTTTCTTTTAATCTTTTAAGTGAGGTGGATAATTGCTAAATTAAAAAAAATAAATTACAAGTCAACGCCACGTCAGCGCCAACTAGGATTAAAAACTAACGGTGTTAGTTTTTTTAACGGTGGGACCATTCTAAATAATTAACTGAAAACTTGGGACTGTTGTGGGTTATATTGAAAAGTTGGATTATTGTAGGCCAATATCGAAAAGTTGGGATTATTTTATTCCAATTTTCCTTTAAAAAATAACATACATGAATACTTAATTAAATGAATAAAATCTGAATCTGCAGAAGGAGTTTAAGCGATATCAATCTTCACCTAATAACAGTTTATTGCAATCTGACCCAAAGCATAATTTTCACAATTCAAAAAGTCTTATGTAATTCACTTCTTCTAGATTGAGCAGCGCATTCGTATATATCATAGATGGGAGAAACATACTAACGTAAAGAATCAAAAATCAAATTATACCTCAATATAGAAGAAAATCCTGAGTGAAGGAATTCAAAAACACCTGCGAAACATACAAAATGACCAAAACTCACAAATGACACACAATCAACATTCACAAATGAGAAACATAAAGGTGAAGGGCGCTACTTGGCGACTTTATATCAGTTGTAAGACAGGGCCAGCTTCCAATTACACTTTCATGTACGTACAGACACGTCAAATGCATCGCACGGGTTATACAAACTGTCATAAGTAGAAAATCGGATAAAACTACACTGTAACATTTAAGAAAGAACCATAGTTAATTGTATATCATCTATTATACACAAGGTAATCCAATAGCATGAAAGGGCCAAAAATGAAGAATTACCCAATTCTGAATTATAACAGGGGCCTCAATCTGCTACAAGAACAAATAACAAATGAAAAACATGATGCAAAGCATTCCTTTTTTTCCCTGCATAACCAAGAATTGGTCAGCGTTTTAAGGTAACCAAAACAAAAGCAAGCATAGAATATAAGCAGGAGCTCTATCAAGACAAGCTAGTGACAGCTCATTGTCACCAAAAGAGCTAAGCTGTCACAATGAAACAAAACTTTAGAAACATGATCTAAATTCAATTGTTTTTGAAACCATTATCTCATTTCAACTGTTCTTAGAGCAATATCATCAATTTTAAAGCAAGTATATAAGATAACTTCATCAGGAGAGGGTAGGAAAAATCAAAAGACACTCTGTGAAAAATCAATAGACCCCATTAAATAAACAACCTACCCACAAGAACATGTGAAAAATCAAAAGCAACACAATGGATCATAGGAAGCCAGATCTGCTGCCAAAGTGACACTTTGTTGCCTCTTGAACATGTGTATTAGTTGAGTTTGATATACCTTCACTCACAAAAGCTCAACAAATCAGCTTTCAAGGAAACCTTAAACCTGAAGAAAACCCTAAGATCCGGAAAACATCTAACAAACAAAATCAGCTTTCAAGGAAACCCAGATGTCACGAGATGGTGTCAATACTGGTTATGGGAGAGTGGCGGATTGAAACCCCATATTCGAGAGAAACGATGAGAGTGGTGGATTGAGATGTTGTCACGTATGCGGATTAAAAGCAGATTCAATAGAAACCCTAGATTTGAGAGAGAGGAGGAACAGATCGAAGGGAGAACAAATTGATGCAGAAGCCAAAAGCAAAACCTAAAAACTTACCAGTCGGGTTTGTAGTCGACTGTCTTCGTCGGAGAGAGAACAAAGAAGCCGAAGAGAGAACTTTCACATATGCGCTCAGGGTCGCCCGCGCACGGTTAGGCCATGCCGGATTTAGGGTTTTCTTTGGAGCGGCGCTATTCTAGAGAGAGAACAGGAGGAGGTTGAGGCTGTAAAATGAGAAAATTTCCTTATATACCTAGGGTTTGTAAAATGAGAACATCGAGTTTTATGAAAAGGATCAGGGTGAATATAATTTTAAGAGATTCAACACATAAGCATAAAGTGTTTGTACATTGTGCTTAAAAATTTGTAAAAATCTTAAGGATTCAACACTTGGGTTTTCTCTCTCTAATATGCTTAATAATATAGTATATATATATAGTATATATATATATATATGCAATTTCATATAATTAATAAAATTAATTATAATTTTAATTCGCACCTTCCGGGTTGTATAACCCCAGTATACGAATTCATCGGTTTAAAACACTACCGGTCTAGATTTGCAGGTGATCAAGGCTCTGATACCACTGTTGGATTTTACCAGTGGTATTCGGGTCACGAGTAATAATTTAATTTTACTAAAAACCCACTTTTATCAATTGTATTACCGGATACAATTATATTTATTTATTTAATTACAATAATTAAATCACAGTGTGGAAGCGTGTATTAAATATATAAATAAAACAAACGGGAAAAACAAAGTGACAAACGAAACAACATGATCCAATCACCGATACATAAATACTAGATATATATATATATATTGACATATATATATATATATATTATTAGATTAATTAAATTAAATATATATTTACAATTAATATATATATATATTTAATTACCTTTTATATTTATCAGATAAAGTTGTGGTAATTGAATACAACAAGTTTATCTGATTGTCATAATCTAAATTATGATAAGATCTAAACCAAAGTGTTTAGATCGTGAATGTTCGGTTGTGTCGGACAACTGTTCGAGACACCGAGGTTCAACGAGACAAGCGTTAGGGTTGCGAAAACTTACTGGAGAAGCAAGCTCCGGTTTGTTTCAGTCTTTAGCAGGAAAAAAACACACCGAGAAAACAGCACCTGGAACGGCGGTGGTCAATGGCGATGGTTCGCGGATCAGCGGCGGCGACACGATAGGGTGCGGCGGCTAGACGGCTGTTGGTGGTGGTGCAGCGGCAATCGGCGGCGAAAAGGCAACGAGCAGCGGCAGCGGTGGTTCCCGGATGAACAGCAGCGGCGACTAAAGGAATCGCCGGTGGTGGGTTGCGACGGAGGCTTGCCGGGGAAAGCTGGCGGCGGTGGCGGCAAGGGGCCGTCCGGCGGTGGGTCACGAGAGAAAGAGTGAGAGATTTGGAGTTTTTCTGGAAAAACTGTTGTAACCTGAAATTTGTATTTTAGGTTTCTTTATATAACCAAGCATTTGTGGATAACCCTACAACTGATTAGGTCTATCCCTTTATATCTTTAAACAGTTGTAGATAAACTACAACTCGTATAAATCTCTTATTTATCCATCCAGGTTATTACCTAATAATACATTTAAATAAAAACTAGTTTGTTTAAAAATTACTATTATCCATCCACGATTTAAATAAAGCTATTAAATAAACTAACTTTATTTAATTATCTTTTATTTAATCTAGTAATATTAATAAGGGTAAAGTTCTAGTACAAAACAATATTATTGTAAGAACTTAAGAACTAATATAAACACCATTAAATTTCAATTGAATGAAGGTTATTTAGATAATTTTGGTACTTCTTCTTCCTTTTTCCTTCATGTCTATACACATGATGGCAACTTACCGACCTAAAAAAACAAAAAACTAAACAAAAATGGTTTTTTTGTATGTCCGACTATGTTGCATATATGCAACATATGAAACATATAGTGTTGCATATATGCAACATGGTATGTTGCATATAAAACATATAAAACATACCATGTTGCACATATGAAACATATAATGTTGCATATATGCAACATGGTATTTTGCATATAAAACATATGAAACATATCATGTTGCATATATGTAAAATTGTATGTTTCACATGTTGCATATATGCAACATAGTCTGACAGGCAAAAAAAACAAAAAAAAAACTTTTTTTTAAGTCATCGGGTGGATATATGTGAAATTAAATTAAAAAAATATCAAATTACCCAAAAAAAACTTCATTTGAAATAATTTTCTTTTAGTTCTTACAAGTTTGTACAATAGAAAACAAGCGCTTTGATATGATCTTTACCATAAATGTAGTGGGGGAATTAAAAAGAAATGACAAAATTACTTAACTATCCCTCATTTAAATTGGTTTTTAAGTTCTTACAATAGATAATAGTTATTACGTGAACTTTACCCATATTAATGGGTAATAACAATTATTATTTATATTTTCACCAACTAATAATTATTAACAAATTAATAATTAATATATGCTTTTATTATTAACAAATTAATAATAATATGAAATGATTAATTATTATCTATATCATTATAAATAATAATATTAAATCATTTTTGTTTTCGCAGAACAACGTTTACTAATTAAACGTGTTCGGTTCTCGTTGCCCTCAGTGTAACTCTTACAGGCCACAACCGGGTCGGGTTCTTAGAAATTGTCGGGTCTGGACATACAATATCCAACAGTAACATGTTCAAATCTAGAATTTCCATGATAGATCTAGGGTTAACCGGTTGAAATGATATATCTTGATGAATGATAATTAGTTTGACTTATGTTTACTTTTATATTGAATCATATGATTATACCATTAGCTTTAGGATTGACCCATCTATCATAACGTACGTATCACCTCACAAATCACCAACGAGTTGTTAAGTCGATTGAGTCGTGAATTTAAAGTACTTAAAGTATTTATGTATTTATTCTATCTCATCTAATTGTCAAGGCCATCATTGGGTCTATCTTCCTCATTTCGTGGTGTCATTCTTTTAATTGTGTCCGCATCAGGTAAGTATTCATAGCCCCTCTGTCTTTTGAACGTTTTGGGGTGCAGCATGTACCGTATTCAAATCTCATATTCAATACACTTTACTAAAAAACTACATGCAAACTCTATGTCCCATGTGTGTTCTTGTATGTTAAATTTGTGTGGATTATTGCTGTGAACGATTGAACGATGTGAATGATTGAACAATGTGAACGATTATATGATCTCGTTTGACAATAACTGTAAAAGGCCGAGGTTACGATAATAGATCTATTGGCTTGACAAGCTCACTTGACTTGCCTTGGCTTAGGCATCGGGTGATTGGAAGCCATATTGTCAGGGTTAGATCATACATACTTTTATACTTTATTTCATATCAACTTTATTGTACTCGATTACACTTAACTCATGGATCGCATGCTTTAAAATTATTATGTACGCTAAACCTATGTTTACTCACCAACTATTCGTAGTTGACCCTTATTTTATACATGTTGCAGGTTTTGCTATTTGATGTTGTTGATCGCTTCGATGACACTTTAGGATGCATGTGGACTTAGTGAGACCTAAATTATACAAGTTAGTTTGTATTATTTGATGCGGTTGTTTATGGATTCCCATGTATTATTCTAATGCTATGAAATGGGTTGATTAAGAATATCGTAACTTCTAATTAGTGTCGTGTGTATCTGGACGATTATCGCACCCCATCAAATTCCGCCATCGGTTAGGGTATGACAATAACTGACACGGAATCACCCCCTTTTGATATCAAATGTAGCTAATCGCGAAGGTTCTGGGTTCGCTCGACATAAGCACTTCTGTATGCTTCCTCAAGGCAGACCCATGTCTCCCGTGTCGTCGCACACCTAAAAACTTAAGCCATCGCTTCTTCCCAGAGGGTGGCATTAATCAGAATCACAGCCTTCTGATTGGCAGAGTTCCACGTTACAAGAGCGGTGTTGGGGGTTGATTTTCTGTCCACGGTGGTGGCATCAAGGGCGGTGGCGGAGCCATTAACATGGGATAATATTCCCTGATTGGAGAGGAGCAACCAGACATGACTTTTCCAAAGAAGTTAGTTGTCAGTGGAGAGTTTGATTGTGATTGAGTGGAGAAGGGTATTAGGAGAGAGGGTGTTATCACAGTTCGAAGAGTAGGCTGCCATGGAACCAAAAAGGAGGAAGGGGATGATCGGAAAAGGGGAAGGGGAAGAGCAGGGAGGGGAAAAGAAGGGGAGGAAATTAGGGAGAGGAATACCTAGCGTATGATATCATCAAAGGAATGTGGGCAATCAATGATCCTCCAATAGGAGGATATGAGAATTTGTAACATCCCAAAATTCCATAAAACGATAAATACATAATTATATATATATATATATATATATTAGAAAGACGTGAGTTATATGTATATGTGCTTAATAAATTCCATGTTTTAATATTGATGGATGCGTGTTTAGTATAAATAAACTGTATATGATAGTTAACGGGAAAGAAAATACGTAATTTATATATATATATATATATATATATATATGTATATATATATATGCGTGTTTATATTTGTCGAACCTTAGAAAATATTAGAAATATGTTTCAGAAAGTTTTAGGGCATAAAATAATAACTATGTTTAATTATGAGGGGTCAATATGCATTAGATAGAACTAGAGGGGCCAGGAATGTAAAATCCACAAAATATCCTCGGTTACAAGGGCTCGCGGACCGCAAGCCTCAGATGGATGAACCATCGCGGTCCACGACGGCTGTGCCGACGGGAAATGGCCACGAGGCCAAACTTGCAACTCACGATTCATCATACACGCGTTGATTTCGATCGATTACTCACTAGGTATCGTGTCATAAGGTGTTTGCGGCCGGATTGAGTATAAAGGGACCACATATCGGCCTTAAACAATCACCAATTTCGAAAATCATCTCCTAAAAAACCTCTTTTCTATCCGAATGCTCCTCTACAAAATTCAAGCAAACGACAAGGAGTTAGAAGCTTATCTTCTGGAGTTATACATCCCTTGAGTATGATCTTTAATAGCCCTCTATCAATTTCTATTATTATGCTTGTTAGATTAGAGATTTAGAAATGATCAGAGTGTAAGTTACTCACCAACGTTTCGAGACTCAACTTTATACGGAGTTAAACAAGATGATATTTAGGAACATGAGACTCATCAAATAACCAAATTGACATACTAGAACCAAATACTTGTTTTCCCAGTAAACGACAAATCGCATACCAAAATCGCAAAAAAGTTACATATTGTTTTATTCTCGTTTTGAGGAACCCAACTGGTTCCAAAAGATGTTAATTAAATATGTTTCTTTGAAAAATGATTATGGTTCATTTAAAAACATTATTTTGGAGGTACAAATACCCGAAAACTTTTTCGGTACTTATTAATCCACAAAATCAAGAAAACGCAAAATTTTAAAATGGGTCGGGTTTCCCAACCGGGTAGAAAGCAAGTGTTACACCTTCCGTCGTGTATAATGTTCCAGCAAATCCTCTGGAAGTGTTGAAATAAGATTGTGAAAATTATCGAGTACATCTTGTACGTTTGACATAGTTATAGGTTGTGGAGTGAATGTTGAGAAGTGAATTCTGATGAACTAAATCTCATAAGTTTATATTTATAGGTTTTCTAAATATAGTCGTTAAACATATAATCATTAAAATTATAGCCATTAAAAGTAGCCTTATGCAGTTATTTAATTATTTTATTTGAAAATTTATTCGATGATTAATTTAATTATCTAATTATTTATTTAACAGTTTATTTTATTTATGTTTATTTCATTTATATTATTATATAACTAAAGAATTTATATATGATATGAAAATACCAAAGAAATGGTGATATGGAGATAATGAGGTGTTTGTGGGACGACCTACGTAAAGGTGAAAAACTACTTGTGCGTTGTGCCAAGGGCCGTAAAAAAAGCTGATGTTCCTTTTTGACATGATTGTTTGTGGGAAGAGCAATGTTTAGCGTTACGGATGGTCTAACATGATTATTCTAAATGGTATATATGCTTAGGGACGTGTTATTTATATAAGTAAAATATCAAGTACAAAGGCTTTTTTGGTACAAAGTGTAGGAAGGATTCTCAACCGTTGATCTAAGAAATCAATGGTTCAAATTTAATCCAGATCTAATTAAAATTTAAAGAAGAGTTGGAGTGGTAGAATTTGTATAGCCTACAATTGTTGATTTCTTTCAAATTCTCCCAATTTTTTTAAACGTCTATAACTTTTTAATATGACATCATTTAAAAAAAACATTACACTATTAAATTGAGCATTTTATTCTCTTTAGTTCGAGTATAGTATTGCTATACTTTTTTTTTAAATCTCGTCTATGTGCTTTTATATAACTTACGTGATTATTAAATATAACTTGTGAGATTATCAATATAACTTGCGTGATTATTAGTAAAGACATGCAAGCAATTTTACTCTTTTACTAAGTACACATGGCGCATGCTAGTTACTTCGTACACTTCGCACGAAAAAAGACATGTGTATCATAACTTTCCCCTATTACCTATATAAACAAAAAGAAGATGTTGAAAAAATAAATAGCATTATGTTATTGCTAAGTTAATAAATCCTATTATTTTATAGCTTTTTTGCAATATTTAATTGCCTAATCCAAATATTATATTCTTTTTTCATTAATATAATAGTAAGTTAGTAATTTATTTTCTTATTTTTCTTTAAAATCAGTTTTTTTAGTAAAGCAATTGATGTTTTGTTGGTGGTGTAACAAAATTTTTCGTTTTAAAATATTTTGATTGTTGCATGTTTTTTTCTTTCATTTTTTTACGTAGTATTATAGCAATTTCAACTATTTCTTATACTCACGGGTGGTGGCTATCTAGTTATATATACAGTCAAGTCGATCTATACCAAGAAGTGGAAAAATATATTAGAATATAAAACACAGCATATATCGAAAAATATTTCATTCTTTAATTTCATTAATTTTCCAGATAATTAAACTCAAATATTGCATAATGCATCTATCTTGAAAGCAATTTCATACAAATTTACATGACTTGAAGGATTCTCCCATTGCAAAAGTTCCATAACCCCATTTTCAATCTCCCTAGTTTCCCATACCAAACCTCTCAAGCAAAAGGCAAAAGCACTTGAAATCAATACTACCTCATGCCCTTTCACCTCCTCACACCCCTCACCAAAAACAAGTTCATATGATTTAGTTATATATGAATCTATCATATTGTCCATCTCATCGACACCATTTGGTCCATAGATATTCAACTTATATGGGCTAATTGGCAACTTACCCAACTCAAGATCACTAGATGTGTCACATGCATTACTCTTTTGAAGTTCTTTCTCAAGTTTGTTTAGTGATTTCACCAAAACAACCCTTTCAAAACACTTGATTGAAGGTTGAACAATTTCTTTAAAAAGCTCAACCTCATCTTCAAGTTTATTCAAGCTCATACTTTGTTGTTGTAAAGAAGCATTTGCATGGTTCAAAAAGACTAACAGACCCTCCATGTTTGACAAAGTCTTCAATAGCTTATTGTAACAAACTTCATTGAAGGGCAAAAACCAAAAGTTGGGTTCCATTTCAGCCTCCTTAATGAACTTTCTTAGCTCATTCACATTAGCTTTAAGCTTCTTTAGACCACCTCCAAGAGAATCTTTTTTACCACAATGACTCACCAAGCATATACACTCATGCAAAACTTGGAGGCTCTTGGAAAGTTGGATCTTGGCTAGAGTTGAAGCTCTTGTGGGTAAAAACATGAGTTCAACAACGATTGAACATGATAATCCTATGAATGCTTCAACAATTCTAATAATAGCAAATTCCGTTGGTGACCCGAAATGGTCCCTTCCAAGAATTAGCACAGCCCCGATTACGGCTGACACTCCACCGGCAGCACCATACATGCGACTTTGCTTGATTAGGCTACAAAATATGAACCATGGAAGAAGTATCAAGAACCTTACTTTCACATATTTTTCAAGAATAAAGCAGCCCAATACTCCATATACAGTTCCTAACACAGTTCCTTGAGCTTTGAGATTAGAGACTCTAAACACGGCTTCTCTTGAAGCTGCAAAACTTATCGCTACAGGCAGTCCTGACCATATCCCATTTTCTTTACTATATATTAGTCCAAAAAGAACAGCAAAACCTACTGATAATGAACATTTCAATGCTAGCATGAACCTTCTATGCATCACAAACATGCTAATCCATTCGAAAATACCCTCTTTTTGAATCTTTTTATTTGACGGTTGATCGGCTGATGATGGAGGGTTTGTTAGTGAGTTGTTTGACATCATTCTCTGAAGCAATTTGGAACAAAATAAGAAGAAAAAGGATGGCAAATCTTTGTGGGTTTGAGGGAAAGAATGTAAGGAAAACGTTAGATTTTCAAGATTTGATTCAGGGAAAGTTGCTAAATCAAAAGGCATGCAAGACTTTAACTGATTAAAGGTTTGGGTTGTGTTCTCTTGAAGCTGATGTAAGTGACAGGTTTAGATCTTGATCAATGATTTTTGGTGGAAATGAATGAATACTATGCAATGCAATTAGCATCCCTTGGATTGGTAACTCTGTATCTTGCAACTTTTCTGCTGTTTTCATGCAGTAGGGTTTCAAGAAATTTATTGAAAGTGTCTCCCATTTCATGCTTTCCTGCAGAGAGATTGATTAAAACATAAGCAAAGTGTTTTTTTTTTAATTCTTTTATTTTCTTTTTAAAATCTTAACAATTATACTACTTACCCTAACCTAAAAATTGTTTGTCTATATCAATATTAATTTTATATAACTACTCTAGATATCTTTTAAAATATACATTAATACTTGATTAAAAAAATACCAAACACAAAATGGAGCTTACTTTCTTGATCTTGATGGCATTTAGTAGTTTGGTTCCTTTAATGGCTAGTGACTTAGCTTGTGAAACAAATGCTTGTGCACTTATGTCATCTTTGGCACAAAATGCCTTTACACACAGATTTATCATCTCTGAAGCATTATCTGCATAAAGCTTGCACTTCTTTTTCACCTAAATAAATTACAACAGAATTGATGTCATTAAATCAATTATTATAATATCATGAAACTTCATGGATGTATGCATGTATATGATATATATATATATATATATATATATATATATATATATATATATATATAGGGTAAGGATATATTGAAAACCCACTTGAGTTGGAAAAACCATGGAAACTCTTCAAAAACGAGGCCAAAAAGTTTTTTTTTTTTCAAAATTTTTTTAGCGATTCTTTGCCTTATATCGATCCCCATGGTGAAAAAAATCAAAAAACCGCCTAGGGGTTTTTTTTAAAAAAATTTTCCAAAATCTGGAATTTTTCACGTTACATATGTGAAAAAAGCCCAGTTACATATGTAAATTTCGCTTCTTACGTATGTAAATAAAACACTAATTATTTTTTATAAAAATATTTCCTAGGCGCTTTTTTGATTTTTTTTCACCAAAAGTATTAAAATGGGATGTAGAATGTATAAAAAATATATGAAAATAAAAACACGATTTTTACCCCCGTTTTGGCCGAGATACTAAGTATATGCAAAAAAACGATATTTTGAGAATTTTTTTTAAAAAATCGAGTAGGCGTTTTTTTGATTTTTTTCAATAAAGGGGAGCTCTATAACATAGAGAACCACCATAAAAAATTTAGAAAAAAAAAACGAATTTTTTACCCCTTTTTTGAAAAGTTTTCATGGTTTTTCCAACTCAAGTGGGTTTTCATTTTATCCTTTCTCTCTCTCTCTCTCTCTCTCTCTATATATATATATATATATATATATATATATATATATATGGAGAGGATCATTTGAGAACCAATTTGATTTGAGAACTAAAAAGAACTAATTTGAGCCACAAGTTATTTGCATGTATCCCCCCTCCCATGAATTGTAGTGCCCCCCCCCCCCCCCCTAAAATTTGTGGTTGAGATTTAGTTCTCAAAAGTTTTCAAAACAAAAAGTTCTCATTTGAACCTAACCCTATATATATATATTTATATATATATATATATATATTAATCGCCGTTCAAAAAATATATATATATATATTATGTATCTCAAAGGTTCATTGTAGACCCCTTTGAAAAGTGTAGACTCGTACACCCTCTATATTGTTTTATAAAACTAACTAAAAATTATAAAATCATTGATGAATTTTAAAACTCAATGTTGTGTTTAAAACTCAATACACTTTAAAGTTGATGTTCCATAGAACTCAATGAAAATTATAAAACTCACTATTAAGTTTAAAACTCAGTGTTGTGTTTAAAAGTCATTGTTTTTTAAAACTCGGTGTAACTTTAAAAATCGCCGTTCTATAAAACTCATTGAAAATTGTAATTTCAAATTAAAAAAAATTAAAAAATAAAGAAAAAACTAAAAACATTAGATATAAACCCTAAATTAAAATATAAAGATAGAAATATGGCATATTAAAATTAACAAACAAAAATTAAGATTAAAATGAATATCTAGTGTCCAATAATATTTTTAATAACAATTATATTTTAATGTTTATAACAACTTTCTAGGTTTTCTTTTTGATTTTTTAAAAACTTATCGCACAAAAAATATATAATAAAAGTAAAAAAAAAACCAAATTTAACAACAATGAGTTTTAAAATTTTTAGTGAGTTTTAAAAAACAATTTAAGGGGTCTACGGGTCTACACTTTTTAAGAGGGTCTATAGTAAATCTCGCCCTATATTGTATATATATATGCATATGTTGTATGATCCAACGGTTCTAAGTACCGGTTATGAATCCCAAACATTCACCATTCGAAATGACACCACTATGTATATTGTTGGGAGTGGAAGTTTAAAAAAAAGTTGTCTTGAAAATAAACGAAGTACATATGCACTTAAAATTGTACGGTTACTTATATAAACTTTAGGATATCATGTTATATATTAGATATATATAGCATAAGGATTATGAAAAAATATAATAATAACTCTCATTTTACGAGAAGACAATTTTTTTTCCTTGAAACCTTTATAATTTATTTATATTTATCTTTTTTTTTATTTCTAAATTACATCATACAATAAATAAGCAATTTTATTTAACATAAAATTAACAATTTTATTTACCTAAAATTTTTTACGCTAAAAGAAGCTCAACGTATTGTAACTTTTTCAACACTACATATATACAATTCAATTTTTTCTGAACGGCAATTTTTATTTATTTTGTTCATCAAAGGGTTGAACACTCAGATAGAGTGTAATTCAGCACCATAATACATACCATTTGAACAAAGACACTTACACATATATGCACAATATTAATTATAGTACTATTGCATGTATGTGTCCTATATCATATTATAAATATGTTACATGCACATATATATATATATATATATATATATATATATCATAATGAGAGTTAGGTTCAAATTAAGAACTTTTTATTTTGAGAACTTTTGATAACTAAATCTTAATCACTAATTTTATGTGGGGACCACTATAATTCATGGGGGTTTTTTCCATATATATAAACTAGTGGCTGAGATTAGTTTTTTTTAGTTCTCAAACCCAACTGTTTCTCAAATGATCATCTCCCTATATATATATAGGGAGAGGATCATTTGAGAACCAATTTGATTTGAGAACTAAAAATGACTAATTTGAGCCAAAAATTTATTACATGTATCCCCCGTCCCATGAATTAAAAAAAAAGAAAAACGAAAAACATTAATAATTGAACATTTTAAGACAATGAGTTTTAAAAATCAATGAGTTTAAAACTCAATAAACTCAATAAAACTCAGTGTTGCGTTTAAAACTCATTATTTTAAAACTTATTGTCTTAAAATGTTCGATTTTTAATGTTTTTTATTTTTTTTTAATTAATTTATTTATTTATTTGGTTCTTAAAAGCTTATCGTAATAAAAAAAACCAAATTTACAACACTGAGTTTTATTTTTATTGAGTTTTATAAGGGTCTACGGGGTCTACAAAATTTAAGGGGTATGCACGGAACCGTTCCCTATATATATATATATATATATATATATATATATATATATATATATATATATATATGTATGTAAGGAGATGATCATTTGAGAACCAATTGGGTTTGAGAACTTTTAAGAACCATTCTGAGCCACAAGTTATATATAATGAAATCCCCCCATGAATTTGAATGCTTCGCCCCTGAAAATTAGTGGCTCAGAATGATTTTCAAAAGTTATTAAAGAAAAAAGTTCTCATTTAAACCTAACCCTATATATGTATTATATCATATTACATATAATACATGTATTAAACGTAAAGAGTGTTTATTTGATTACACATGTATGGTTTATTTTTTACATTTCTTTTACCTACGTAAAAACGACTTGCATATGATGTGTAGGTTGTATATAAAAATGAAAATTGCTAATACTTACCTGAATTTCACTATTGACAAATAAACATCCCATTTTCATCATTTTCATTAGTTTTCTATTTAAAAACCTTATTCTAAAAACCTATTAAAATGACAAGTGATATTTTAAAATCATGTTAATCTTCTTTTCTGAAAAGCGAATTTTCAAATCAGTAATTGGATTTCAACCGTCATCGGTTATTATCCAACTCGAAAATTCACCATAAAAAACACCTAACAACAACTGATAAAGCCACATACGTAGATGCCGAGACTAGAACCGCGAGTACATATATATATATATATATATATATATATATATATATATATATATATATATATATATATGTCTCAACATGCAATCAACCATGGATCATTGATGCCGCGAATTACCTGCCACGTAGCCAGACCAGGATACGGAACCACCAAAGCAACAACACAAGCCAAAACCCCAAGGGCGGTGCTAGCCGCCACGTGTACAGGATGCATCACCGGATCAGTTTCAGCACCCATATCATACGCCACCACGTACACAATCACAATCTGCCCCAACGCGATCCTCTTCGACACCAAATGAGTCTTCTGATCCGGCAACATAACGACAAACGCCGCCACACCCACCAGCACTGACGTCAGCGCCGTCGTCAGACGTGAGGTCCCTATCGCCCAAAACCCTAAAATCGCCGGAACAACGGTTAGCAGGGTGGCGCAGACAGCATCCCAACAGCCGCGCAGGGTGTCGCCGAGGGAGGCACCGGTTATGATGAGAACCACGGTGACGTAGGAGAAGGCGGGGAAGGTGACGTGGCGGCGGAGGAAGGAGGGGCCGAAGAGGGTGGCGGCGGCAACGATGGAGCAGGCGGTGGCTGTACGGAGGGAGGTGGAGAGGCAGGAGAGCCATATGGCACGTGATCGGTGAGTATGTAATTGGAGCATTTTAATTTGTAGGAAGAAAAGAAGAAAGTGAAATGTGATTTGGAGGGCAAGGGTGTAGACATGAATTTATACATGACGATTAGCGTGGGTGGACCGGACCTCTATCTCTCAAGTGGAAAATAGCGGCATTATTTAATTTAATTTAATACATTTAAGTAATTTAACTCGGAGGCAACATTCTTTAAGCTATTTCTTTGAGAGCTAATTAATTTAAATTTTCTTTTAGAACGGCAAGCAATTTTATAAAAAAAAAAACAAACTACCAAAACTCTACATTACATAGTAAGATTTAAATTAAAATTATATCAAGAATTCCAATCAACAATACCGAGTTTACTCCTATGCTTAATCCACAATCAAGATAGAGTCTTGATCTCACCAACAACCTCTTGAACGTTCATGTGAGGATTGTTAAAAACATGATCATTGGGGGACTTCCAAATACACCAAATGATCGTTAAAAATACACCATGATACATCCTTTTAAGAGTATGAGTGTTAGAACAACTCTAAATGAAGTATTAGAAGAAAAGAACAGAAACATCATCAAAAGAGAAAGGACAAAAGAATTTGTATGATTTACGGATTCTATAGTTTTAGAGAACTACTTCGGAAATTCAGAAGTAGATTTGTAAAACTTAACTTTTACAGAATCCTCATTTCTGTAAAAAGATTCTAATGGGAAGTATTCCTAGTCTTCAAAGAAGAGTCCTGAAGGAGTTAAGGCTACCAGAAGATAAAGATTACGAGAAGAACAAAATGCCTAAGTGTGAAGAACAAGTAAAGAAGAATATCAACTTGACGTTTAATGCAAAGGTAGTTGAAGATGGTTGATAAGAGATAAATTGAATATCTTCAATATATGCTCTGACATACTCTAAATTCAACCGCCCTCAACCACATTATTCACTTACAACTTGCCACAACTTCCTATAAATAGCAAGTGCTCTTCATCAACAAATGTAAGACATTGATACACAATTCATAAGCTTCTCAAAAGCAATTACTACTTACTCTTGTAATAGTCTTTCTGTTGATAAACTGTCATACTATAAAGTCGGGTAAACCATTATTTACATTTGAGATATACAGAATAACCTTTTTATGAATTGTTGTCTTCCAATTTGATTATATTCCGCAACTTGCTTATCTTGTTTAAATCAAATTGTACCCATATTGTTAAAGAGACCTTCACGGGACCTAACAATTGGTATCAGAGAAGATTGAATAACTCATATTCAAATATCTTGCTCTTTAACATTTTCCTTCTTTGTTTCTACTGAGCTTTCCAAAAAAAAAAAACTTTTTTTCCTCTTAGAATGTCTTCAAGTTGGAATAATGTGAAATCTTTTGGCTCATTAGCAAAACCCCCTATGCTAACTATAGAGGATTATCCTCAGCAGAAAATAAGGATTACCAACTTTCTAAAAGAAGTTGAGAATTCGAAGCTGGATTGCATAGCCAATGGATCTCACTAACCTACCATTGACATTCCTGAAATAAAAGAAACTGAAAACTCAGTCGGTGTCCCTGCTCGCTCCATACCAAAAGAAAGAAAATAGTGGAGCGAGGAGGATAAAACCAAGGAAATAAATGAGGATAGAGCCAAAACTGTTTTAATCCTTGCTTTTCCTTATGAGACATTCTATCAAGTTGACCGTAATACCTCAGCCAAGTGCATATGGGATGCCCTTGAGAAGCTATTTGATGGAGGAGATCAAATAAAAAGAAACAAAAGAATAAAAGCTTTGAACGAATATGGATCATTCAAGTCACTCCCAAGTGAGACACTTGTAAACCCTTATAATCGTTTTGCAACTATTATAAATAACTCAAGGAAGTTTAACGTTTCTAAATCCAATGAAAAAAAATAATAAAAAATCAAAAGTCTCCCTCATGAATGGAGAAGTCTCACCATGACCCTCCAATCCACATTAGATCTAGAAGAGAAAAGTCTAAACGATCTATTCTGTATCTTAGACTCACAAGAGTTTGAAATACTGGACATCTCCAAAACCAAGGTAGATCCTTTGACTTATTACTCTAAAAAGAGGAAAAGAAATATTAAACAAGAGTCACTCAAAAGAAAGGACCAAAGTTGTTGGAACAAAATCTATATGACTAACGCCATCAAATCTGTTTACCGAAGCATTCGACTGAATAATCCATCGTGAAATGATTCAGAGACGCGGGTTGTGACAATCGAGGCTTCCATGTTTGGACTGAAGACCGTTTTCTAAAAAAGTCAACTGTTCGGGTCAACGGTCAACGTAAAAGTCAACGGAGGACCGGTTCGATCGAGTCAAGCTTCGTATTAATTAAATCAACTTTGATTTAATTAATATTTTTTGGTTTAATTTTTATTTAGCTCATTGTATTTGTGTTTGCTAGTTAGCGGGCTAGTGAGCACATGAGCTCTCCTATAAATAGAGGTGCATGTGCTCCATTAGAGGATTGATGATCTTTTGTGTGTGTGAGCTACACATCTAGAGAGAGAGAGAGTCTCATCTTGGGTTTGAGCTCAACCCAAGATGACCATGGAAGATTCATGAGGGTTATGATGATTGTTGTGATTTCTTGTTCATGTAATCATTCGGTTCAATGAAATCATTCGACTTGATCATCATTTTTTGTGTTTCATCCTAGATTCTCATCATCCCATCTCCACATCTGATCTTCTTCGAGCTCACGATCGGGATTCTTATATTGAAAATCGGTCCTTACAAATGGTATCAGAGCGAGACAACCGATCAGATTTATTCTCATGATGAATCTGATCACTCGAATCTTGATTTTGAGCTTGAATGGAATGAAGATTTGAAAACCCACTTTGGAGACTTTTTCTTATTTTTCTGTATTTTTTGAGCATTTTGGATGGATTCTGATGATATGGATGCTTAATTTGTGTTATGGAGTTCATTTTGATGTGCTTTTACCTTCTACATGTTCAAATCTGGTGAGAAAAATGAAGATCCGAAGCTGTTATTTTTCGTAACTTGGAGTTTTTCCCGTTTTTGGTGTTTTTGAAGATTTTGGAGCTTGATTCTCTGTTTTTTGGGCTATTCTTGATGGATTTGGATGAAACAAAGTATGATTCTTAGTGGAAAACGCGTTCCAGATCCATTGAAAGCATCGATTTCATCTGAATCTCAACCATTTGGGCAGATCTGGAAAAACACACACTAGTGTGTGTTTCGCGGTGTTCTTCATGTTCTTGAAAATTTCCAGAATTTGGCGTTGATTCAATCGAGTTTTTCTGCTGTTGATTCTCTGTTTTTTTGGCTATTCTTGATGGATTTGGATGAAACGAAGTATGATTCTTAGTGGAAAACGCGTTCCAGATCCATTGAAAGCATCGATTTCATCTGAATCTCAACCATTTGGGCAGATCTGGAAAAACACACACTAGTGTGTGTTTCGCGGTGTTCTTCGTGTTCTTGAAAATTTCCAGAATTTGGCGCTGATTCAATCGAGTTTTTCTACTGTTTAGGATGTGTAAGTGGCCATAGCATGTTCCTAAATCAGATTTGTGTCAAGAATCGATGGTTTCCACTCAGTTTTTGGGGTGTTTCAAGGATCATAGTTGCTGCAATTTTCTTCAAGTTTATGAGTTTTTGAAGGTTTGAAGGTATACTATACGAACTAGTTCAAGTTATAGTTTTCCTGTACGACCTGGATCTGCATGAAGATGGTCTGAACGACATGCCTTTCTTCTTAATGATCAGGTTGAACGACTTGCCTTGAACGACCAGGTGAATGATCTAGTTTGGCTGTACGATCAGGCCTAAACGTTCTGGTTCAAACGATCAGGTCTGGACGACCAGCTTTGGTCCAACGATCAGCTTATGGGTTTTCGTTCAAGATAATTTCGATGGATTCTCTTCGTATAGGGTTGTAGAGGATGAGCTTACGAGTCCAGAGATATACAATTCGTGGAGATATGGCAAAAATACGGTTTTCTGGTGGGTGTTCATAATTCCGATGGACGGATTACGGTTTACAGGTTGCGATCATCGTTTGAGGAAGATGAGAGGCACATGATGACGTGTCGTTCAGGGATTAGCTAGAGAGGGAATGTTTCTCTCACTTCCTAGTCGAACAAACATTGGCCTCCTTTTTCGTTGTCGTTCACTGAGTGGCTGGAAAGGAGTCACCGTGGGTCTTAGAGATGAAGAAATCCGTTAATGGCTTAGTGCTGTGAGCCTCTCATTGGCTGATTTCTCCTTGAGGCAGATCACATCTGGGTCGTACATTTGTGTCTGTGTGTTGATCCATGATTCGCTGCATGCCCTTACACACGGATTCACATTTACAGCCATCAGATTATTTCAACCTGTGCCATTGGATCATTTTTAACCCTTAATTGATTGGCCAGTTTTAATGCACAAGGATTGTGCCTTCTCATGAGATTTTTGCCAATAATTAATTTTCAGCATTATTTCGTTAACCGAGGCTTTTTCTATCAGTCTTTAACGAGACTAGCGCAGATAATGCCCGTAACGAAATTTTGGAAATCTTCGTTAGTCGTGGATTTATTCCATTTTGTTTTATTGGGGTTCTCGTTTATTTGCGTCACGCGCACGTTTGCTATCGACCACTGACGGATTAGCTTTTTTATCTGGTTTATTATGCAGCTTTTCTCGTTATGTCTCACGGTTTTTTTTAGCTGATGCAGTGCGGATGTCATTTTACCGGATTAACTGGAATCTCTGTTAAAATATTGGAGTTTATTCGTTAAATCTCTCGAGGAGCCGTAACTTGATGAAAATTGACGGTTTTGTTCAGATTTATTCCAGATTCCACCATTTATCTCAGAAATCTTCACGGAATATTTTTCAGAGCTCGTTTTTCTTCACCAAAAGTTACGAAGACTCCGGTTATGATTATTTTACGCTCGACATCTAAGTTTTTCTCCAATTTGACACTTTATTTTTGCATCCAGCCCAGTCACGCGAAACAAGTGCATTATTTATGGATCATTCAAAACTGTCAGCATTCGGCTTCCAGTTTTTCGCAAGATTGTCCGATTTCAGGATTTCTGCACCGGTTTTTCTAGGCAACCGAGCGAGACGGTTCGACTCTCCGCATCTGATTTTCACGCTTCCGACTTGATAGTTTGGAGAGAGTTAGAGAAATGGGGGCAATTATTATGGAACTGGGTTATCGGGTCAATTATCTGAAGTTGCGGCATTTTCAGTGATTGATTGGTTTATCTAATTCGGTTTGTTGCGGTTTTGACTCCGATGTTCAACATTTTCTTAGTATTGTACCCGACCGTGTGAACCGAGTGAGCGGAACACTTGGCTCTCAACTGGAGAAATGAGAACAGAAGAAGCTTATTCAGAGGGGGAATTTCTATGACAGATTGTCTCCGGTTTATCAGTTTTTCATTGAAGATGTATGACAGAGCGGTTCTTCAGCAGTTGAACAGATTTGAAAGCATCAGTCAAGGGGGAATATGTTGGAACAAAATCTATGTGATTGACGCCATCAAATCTGTTTACCGAAGCATTCAACTGAAGAATCCATCGTGAAATGATTTAGAGACGCGGGTTGTGATGATCGAGGCTTGCATGTTTGGACCGAAGACCGTTTTTATTGGAAAAGTCAACCGTTCGGGTTAACGGTCAACGTAAAAGTCAACGAAAGATCGGTTCGAGCGAGTCAAGCTTTGTATTAATTAAATCAACTTTGATTTAATTAATATTTATATTATTTGATTTTATTTTATTTAGCTCATTGTATTTGTGTTTGTTAGTTAGTGGGCTAGTGAGCACATGAGCTCTCCTATATATAGAGGTGCATGTCCTCCATTAGAGGATTGATGATCTTTTGAGTGTGTGAGCTACACTTCTAGAGAGAGAGTCTCATCTTGGGTTTGAGCTCAACCCAAGATGACCATGGAAGATTCATGAATGTTATGATAATTGTTGTGATTTCTTGTTCATGTAATCATTCGGTTCAATGAAATCATTCGACTTGATCATCATTTTTTGTGTTTCATCCTAGATTCTCATCATCCCATCTCCACATCTGATCTTCTTCGAGCTCACGATTGTTGGAACAAAAATCCATGTGACTGACGCCATCAAATCTGTTTACCGAAGCATTCGGCTGAAGAATCCATGTGAATCGATTTAGAGACGTGAGTTGTGATGCTCGAGGCTTGCGAGTTTGGACCGAAGACCGTTTTCCGGAAAAGTCAACCGTTCGGGTCAACGGTCAACGTAAAAGTCAACGGAAGATCGGTTCGAGCGAGTCAAGCTTCGGATTAGTTTAATCAGCTTTGATTTAATTATTATTTATGTTTATCTCATTTACTTGTAATTTCATTTATTCAGTTATGTTTTTCTGTTGTTAGTCACCCTCACTATATATAGTGAGGGTGCCCATTACAAGTAAAGGAGTCTCCGAATGTGGAGATGATGATTTTCTTGTAGAGTGTGAGATTTCCATTCTAGAGAGAGAGTGAGTCATGGATTTTCTAGAGAGAGATTGTGTGTTCTTCATGATTTCTTGTAACGTAATCATTCGGTTATATGAAATCATTCGACTATGTTCATCATCTTTCTTGTTTATGATTATTCATGATTCATCATCATCATCTTCGTCATTTGTTATGAGTTTTTCGAATCCGAACCATGTTCTTGCTCAAGATCGAGATTCTTGTAGTGAAAATCGGTCCTAACAAATGGTATCAGAGCGGGTACCGATCAGATTCATCTCACCGTGAATCTGGTCACTCGAATCTGAGATTTTGAGCTTGAATGGTGAAGATGAGAAAACTTATTTTTTAGAGACTTTTTTCTATTTTTCTTCGATTCTGGATGGATTCTGATGATATGGATGATGGATTCGTGTTCTGGAGTTCATTTAGATGTGATTCTATCTTCTACTTGTTCAAATCTGTTGGAAAATTGAAGATCCGAGCTCATTTTTTCGTAACTTTTGGGGTTTTCCCGTATTTGGGGTTTTTGAAGATTTTGGAGCTTGATTCTTCATTTTCTGGGCATTTCTTCATGGATTTGGATGATATGAGGTATGATTCTCAGTGGAAAACGCATTCCGGATTCATTGGAAGCATCCATTTCGTCTGATTCTCAACCGATTGGGCAGATCTGGAAAAACACACACTGACGGTGTAAGTGTGTGTTCTTCGTGTTCTTGAGAGATTTCCAGATTTGGGGCTGTTTTGATCAAAGATTGCTGCTGTTTATGGATTGTTTGTGGCCAGGACAATCACGTGAATGACTTATCTCTTCGAATCAGTCATGAATCTACTGTCTACACTCGTTTTGGAACCGTGAATCTGCTTCAGGAAGTTGTTCGTGTGGGTGTTCATCATTTTTTTTCCAGAAAGTTCATCAGATCTTCAAGATATGAAGATGTTCTTAGCGCACTTGTTAAGTCTTAGCGGACTTCTTCAAGTTAGCGTACTTCTTCATGCTTTAGCGAACTTCTCGAAATGCTTAGCGAACTTGTTTTGCTTTAGCGGACTTGTTTTCTGCTTAGCGGACTTGTTCTTAGCGTACTTCTCAGACCTTTAGCGGACTTGTTCGAAGCTTTAGCGGACTTCTGGGTTAGCGAACTTTTTTCTGGGTTTTTATCCGAGTTCGTTTCAGAGAATTCTGTTCGTTAAAGGTTGTAGAGCTTCGAGCTACGAGTTCAACGAGCTAAGAATCGTCAAATTTGGTTGAGTATTCTCGGTGATATAGAGTTTTCACGCTTTTCCGGCAAGGCTCGTAATTCCGGTGGTGCTTTCCGACCGTATTAGGGTTTTCGCAGGTATTAGAGAAGACGAGATGACGTGGCGATTTCTTAGAGGCTGCAGGAGAATTTATTCTCTCTCCTTGTCAGTCCAAGGTCAGCTCCCTTTTTCTGCTGTCGAGCTGGGATAGGCTGAAAACAATTCGCCTGGGCCCACATACGAGAAAAGAGAGACGTTGAGCATTTTTTTTTCTTCTTTTGGCTGCATGAATGTCTCGTGGGTCCCAGGTCTACTAAAAGAGCCGTTAGTCTCCTGTGCTGTTGCCTTTTAATTGGCTCATGGCCGCGTGGGCCCCAACTGGTACAAAGAATTCAATTAAAGGAGATGAGCTGCATCTTTCTGATTGGTGCACAGCCAAGGCACACGGATCAGCTCCTTTGGACCGGTGGATCACATGTTTCTCCACCGTTGATCATGTTCTGCGCCTCTTTCCGATTGGTGGAGAGCACATCACGTGGATCAGCATCCACAACCCTTGGATCCCTTCTTTTCCAGCCGTTGATGGCTTGCTAATCTAAATTTTGATTGGTTAATGGCACCTCACATGGATTGTGCTTCTTTGGGATTTTTTTTTTAAGATTAATGCAGAATTATTGTCAATCGCGGGTATTTCTTATCAATTTTTTTTTAACGGAGATTACGCTCGAACGGAATTGCCGAAATTTTTTATTAGTCTCGGATTTATTCTATTTTATTGGGGTTCTCGTTTATTGGCGTCGCGCGCAACGTTTGCTATCGATCACTGACGGGTTAGCTTTATTATCCGGTTAATTACTCGGTTTTCTCGTTATATCTCACGGTTTATTTTTAGTGGATGCAGCGCTGTCGTCAACTAACCGGATTAACTGGAATCTCAGTTAATATTGGAATTTATCCGATTAAATCTCTCGGATGACCGTTTATTGAAGAAATTTGGCAGTTTATTTTATTTTCGCATCCAACCTCAGTCACACGGATTATTCACAACTGTCAGCATCCGGCTTCCGGTTTTTCGCAAGATTGTCCGATTTCAAGATTGTTTATCTGGTTTCTCTAGGCAACCGATCGCGACGGTTCGACTCTCCGCATCAGATTTTACGCTTCCGACTTGATGTTTTTGGAGGGATTTAGAGAAATAAGAGGAATTATTATGGATTTGGATATCGGGTCGATTATCAGGAGTTAGAGCATTTTCAGTGATTCATTGATTTATCTGATTCAGTTTGTTGCGGTTATGACTCCGAGATGTAGCATTTTCTCAGTATTGTACCCGACCGTGTGAACCGAGTGAGCGGAACACTTGGATCTCGAACTGGAGCAACGAGAACAGAAGAAGCTTATTTAGAGGGGGAATTTCTACGACAGATTGTCTCCGGTTTATCAGTTTCTCATTGAAGATGTACGGCAGAGCGATTCTTCAGCAGTTGAACAGATTTGAAAGCATCAGTCAAGGGGGAAATTGTTGGAACAAAAATCCATGTGACTGACGCCATCAAATCTGTTTACCGAAGCATTCGACTGAAGAATCCATGTGAATCGATTTAGAGACTGAGTTGTGATGCTCGAGGCTTGCGAGTTTGGACCGAAGACCGTTTTCCGGAAAAGTCAACCGTTCGGGTCAACGGTCAACGTAAAAGTCAACGGAAGATCGGTTCGAGCGAGTCAAGCTTCGGATTAGTTTAATCAGCTTTGATTTAATTATTATTTATGTTTATCTCATTTACTTGTAATTTCATTTATTCAGTTATGTTTTTCTGTTGTTAGTCACCCTCACTATATATAGTGAGGGTGCCCATTACAAGTAAAGGAGTCTCCGAATGTGGAGATGATGATTTTCTTGTAGAGTGTGAGATTTCCATTCTAGAGAGAGAGTGAGTCATGGATTTTCTAGAGAGAGATTGTGTGTTCTTCATGATTTCTTGTAACTAATCATTCGGTTATATGAAATCATTCGACTATGTTCATCATCTTTCTTGTTTATGATTATTCATGATTCATCATCATCATCTTCGTCATTTGTTATGAGTTTTTCGAATCCGAACCATGTTCTTGCTCAAGATCGAGATTCTTGTAGTGAAAATCGGCCATTTGTTAGGACCGATTTTCACTACAAGAATCTCGATCTTGAGCAAGAACATGGTTCGGATTCGAAAAACTCAAAAAACAAATGAAGAAGATGATGATGATGAATCATGAATAATCATAAACAAGAAAGATGATGAACATAGTCGAATGATTTCATATAACCGAATGATTACAATCAAGAAATCATGAAGAACACACAATCTCTCTCTAGAAAATCCATGACTCACTCTCTCTCTAGAATGGAAATCTCACACTCTACAAGAAAATCATCATCTCCACATTCGGAGACTCCTTTACTTGTAATGGGCACCCTCACTATATATAGTGAGGGTGACTAACAACAGAAAAACATAACTGAATAAATGAAATTACAAGTAAATGAGATAAACATAAATAATAATTAAATCAAAGCTGATTAAACTAATCCGAAGCTTGACTCGCTCGAACCGATCTTCCGTTGACTTTTACGTTGACCGTTGACCCGAACGGTTGACTTTTCCGGAAAACGGTCTTCGGTCCAAACTCGCAAGCCTCGAGCATCACAACTCAGTCTCTAAATCGATTCACATGGATTCTTCAGTCGAATGCTTCGGTAAACAGATTTGATGGCGTCAGTCACATGGATTTTTGTTCCAACAACGATCGGGATTCTTGTATTGAAAATTGGTCCGTACACTTTCCTTGTTACCCTAAACATCGTCATTACCTAACATACATATGTTTTTGGAAAGGTCAGCTTATGCTGGTAAATTCTACATTTTTCAAAAAAGCGTTACCTTGGTCTCGAAAGTTTATTCCAACGCTTGGGCCTAACGACCCCCTTTTATCAAACATTTATCAAGTATAAAACACAATAGAATTATACTGTAACTTTAAAACCATTATCTTTTAATAAATATTTATCAGGTATATAATGTAATAGCATTATACCAAAACGTAACCTTTAAACATATATTAGGTATAAGACATAACATAGTTATACCAAAAACATCTAACCATTTAACTTTTCAACCATTTATCCATTCACCCTTTAACCATTTAACCATTTAACCGTTAACCATTTAACTATGTAACCATTCACCATTTAGCCATTTAACATGTATAAACATAACCGTATTATACCAAGACATAACCTTAAAATCATAATAAAACCATTTAGTACTCAAAGTACTTTGGGTCTCCTAGGCCCTCTCTTGTGCAAATAGCCATTAGGTATAAAACATAAAAGAGTTATACGATATATTATAAGCAGTCATTTATTTACTAAGCATTGTCTATTGGAACCACTTTAGTTCATCGGGAAACCGTCGCCACCCGAATACCATTTCAATATTAGAGCAACCGTCACCAACCCGGAGAACCGTCATTCCCCGCTTATAGTTGTACAACCACCATTTCCCTTTTCACTAGACAATTTCTGCTTAGATTAAAACCTTTTCAACCTTTTAAACCTTTTTAACCTTTTCAAAAGTCCATTTAAATAACCTTTGTATTTTAGACTCATAACCTTTTCAACACCAGTCCATCACCCATATATGGAATAAGCGTTTTATAAATAAAATGTTATTGGTCTTGTTAACTTCAGTGAAACCTATAATGGACTGATTCTACAACACTTCCTATTGTATTACAGGTGTTTACATATAGGAAGTACCGCAGCGTATCTACCACACCTTAAATACAAACGGATATGATATAGGATCATTCCAGTATAGATTACATCTTACAATCACAACAAGGCTAATAAGATCATATTTACCTGACACTTATTTACATACACAAGCTAAGACCAAATTTTGACAATTTCCATTTCTCAAAACTTTATTTAAAAGTTTCATCCTTTATATTACCCGTACATTATAACCTTCCCGAAAACAGTTTATAATAGGTAATCATCATTTAAAACAGTTATAAGCTTTAAAACATTTCACGTATGTGTGTTGGCACAAAACATATAAAAAGTCATTTTAACGCATTTCCCAAACATTTCCCAGGTATATCATTCCTAAAGCAATTTAGGAGTTTAACAGTTTAGGACATTTCACCCATAACTAGTATCACAACCTTTTGACGTATATTTCAAATCAACAACCATTTAACAGTTTAATACTGTAAGACATTTCATCAATAATCATTTTCATAACCTTTCACGTATATATCAGTCAAAAACCTTTTAACAGTACTAACAGTTAAAATAGGCAATATTTCAGTTATAAATCATCCGAATATATTTTCATAACATTTGTATGTATATCAGCCCGAAAACATTTAAAACATTTAAGAGTGGGCTCATAGAACTCACCTTATTCTCTTAAGCAGTTAATTCAGGCAAAACCTCCGCTACGCCTTCAAATTAAACCTAATCGCGTATTGTATGCCTTTAACGCAAAGTTTAATATAATAAACACTTTACATATTTATTTTAACATCTTATTATCTTAATAATATTCAATTAATAAGTTTATTCCTTTTAAAGGTCAAAATGACCAAAATACCCTTTAGGCAGTTATCCTTTTCTTTTAACGATAATACGAAGACGTGCACTCCTATAAGTAAAAGTTCACTCCGGGATCGCCCAGTAAGGTATGCTAGGTCCCAGTTCGGATTTATGCGACACCCCCGCTTTGCCAGAAACCCTAGTGTACAGGTGCTTACCCTTCCGGTCCGCACAAACTTCTAATATCCGATTAACTTGGTGTCTTAAATACTTTATCATTTATACATTTTAACTTCATATATAGTTATTATATGAGTGAACATGGTATTATACCAAAATTTAAGTGCCCATACCCTCCGGACTATTTTATATTAAATAATCTTATTTCAAAACCCTAATTTCATGTTTTTCTCATTTCTTGACCAAAACTCATTTTTATTCGAAACCGACTTAGATTGTTATCCATTATAACATTTTATAATATGCTTTAAAGTATTAAATCTTAGTTCAAAACCGTTTACTCAATTTGTCAGAACAACGTTACAAAAACCCTAATTTTGAACCGTTAATAAAACCTTTACCAAACATTTTCCAATTGTGAAATAAACTTAGGGCTTTCTTAAAATACCTTATTTTAGGATTACCTACAAAAACTTCAGACCCTAATTCCAACCCGATTACCCGATTTTAGCAAAACAAGCTCAAGAACCCTAGTTTTTACATAATTTTAGAAAAAATATTAAGATATAATATTATCAAAAACTGAAATATGTTATTTTAGATCATACCAACAAATGGATAACTGTAAAATTTGAGCCCCTAATTCCTCGTCGTTTGGCTGAATTTTGCAGAAGAAGATCTGGGTTCGTTTTAGGGTTTTTAGGTGTTGTTCTTGAGAAATTGGTGAGGAATTCAAGTTGTTTGATCCTCTATTTATATAGGTAGATGCGCCTTGGCCTCTGGACATGTTTATGGGTGATTAACCGAGCTAATTTGACGCGTATACGAAGAAGATTGGGCTGCAAGTTTGAATTACGTGGCTAAAAACGCGAACAAGAACACAACCTGCCGCCTGTGCTCCTTCGCGCATTGCGAAAATTTAGAGGATCCTAGATCGCGGTCCGCGAGCCATTGGGTTCTGACCAGCTTTTGCTTTTTTACAATTTTGGTCCTTTTAGTTAGGTTTTGTGCATAGTTAGCCCTTGAACTTTAATTCTTTTATTATTTTATGTACCAAAACATTATAGGGCACATTTCTAATATTTTCAGGGCTCGGGATACGTTCGATAATGTTAATATAAATTAATATATATATATATATATATATTTATTTATATATATTTTCCATCAATTTACATTATAGCCCCTCTACTTTACGCACTTATCATTTTATGTTTCAAATCCTCTTAGAATATATATCTAATACTTTCTAAGCCTTGGGACGCGTATAGTTAATATAAACACGTATAATAATCGTATATGTTATGTCAACTTTTAAACACGCATTTCATTTTGATATCATATATATATATATATATCGATTATCCTTGTTATAAAACACGTATTTATTTCATTTCATCAATCAACACATGTATTAATCATATAACCCTATCTTTATCCATTTACTAACCCGTAAACTATATCAATATATGTTTTAGCTACTTAACACGTATAGCACACGTATATAATTTAAGTCATTAAATTTTGGGGTGTTACGATAGTAGCAGATAAACCAGATTGACTTGGAGTAATCGAAACGTGCACATGACACCCACTAGATTATCCAGAATCAATTCCAGCTACAAATGTAGTAGGCAGTGTAGTAGAAGGAATCACATTTGGTTTCTTTGCACTGATGGATGAAGAATTTTCTTCATGATAAACTGCTAGATTCTGTACTGAACCAGTCATGGATTTATGAATTGAAGTTTCAAAATTATAAGCTTGTAATTGCTCAACTAGACTGTTGAAAGTCGCATTCGGATAATCCTTATCCCTTGTAAGAATCAACACAAAGTTTTCCCATTTTTTAGGTAAGGCCTCCAACAACTTTTCTTTTTTATCAGTAGCATCTTTAGCAACAGAAACTAATGCTAGTTCACTAAGAAGGTGTGAAAATCGTGTGATCAAGTTGGAAACACTCTCATTTGGATAATGATTAAGGTTTTTTAAAATCTTTCTTAAGAACCTTTTGCTTACTATTTTTATATTGCTCATTTCTCTCACATCATTTAACCAATGCATCCCATAACTCTTTTGTAGAAAAACAATCACTGAATTGATGTAAGAGTTCCTTTGGTAATGCCATTGTGAAAACATCATAAGTTTTTTGATCTGCTTAATATTTTGTCTTTTCATCAAGTGTAAGACTTCGATGAAGCTTCGGCTGACCATTGGCTTATAATAGATACTTATACCCTTCTTCGATTGGAATCCAGATATCTATGTAATTAGTACCAACATAAGCCTCAAATCATTTACGCCATGAGGAGAAATCTTCAAGCTTCAACAACTTAGGAACTTTCTGACTTGTTCCAATTTCTTTGTCAAAGTTGAGTAAAGCTCGCACTTGTGATTGAACGGCAGCCATTATGGAATAATCAACCATCTTTTACTGAAAAATGACGCTCCAAAAACTTCAAACTCAAAAACAAAGGTCTTAGAAGTGGATTTCGGGGGTGGAAAAGGAGAGTATTGGCTGTAAGGCGAGTAAAAGTGTAGATCTCTCTGAGACGGTCATTTTGGCTGGTATTAGCTCCCGTAACTCTTAACGAAACTCAAGTTACGCCAGTTTTAATGAAGCAACCCAAAATGTTGGGTCTAAAAGTTTTGAGTTGTAAACTGATGCGAACTGGCACGAACTGAGTTTTCATGAAGTGATACGAACTCTCCTTACTAGATGCAAAGTGACACTAAGCGACGTGATCCGAACGGGTCCGAACTGAAAGTTTACGAAGTGATCCGAACTGAGTTTCCGAAGTGATCCGAAATGAGTTTCCGAACTAATCCGAACTGAAATCTTACGAAGTAACCCGAACTGCAACAAAGTGATACGAACTGATATGAAGTGGCACTTTTGTTGAGCGAACTGACACGAACTGATACGAGGTTACACTTTGTGAAAGTTATTTTTCAATCAGACTGTTCTTGACCCGAACTAGAATGAACTAGAGTGTTTTTGAGCTAAATTTTGTATTTTTCAGTGTTTTTGAGTGTGATTTTCAGCAGTAGATCAGTAACAATTGAGATGATTGATTTGGAATTGAAATTTTGATTGAAAACTCAATTGAAATGATCAAACCAAAACAAAAACACAACAAAATTTTCAAAACCACAACCAGATCTGTAGATGAACCAGAAGCTCTGATACCACTTGAAAGAGCATGAGCGGTGGATCATCTATACAATCTAGCTATTTTCGGAAGGCAAAACGTAATTATAAGATTGTTTATTGATCACAAGAGTTCAATTACAATCAGGAATCACAGAGAGAACACTTAGACAGAATACTTCAGAAGCACACACTAAGACTCAGAAGTTCTCCTGAAGATTACACACAAGGTCTATTTAGGCTCGACACTTTGTACATGAATTGGACCTCACACAACGTGTGACTTCGTGTCACTTCGTGATGTCACAAATTGTGACTTCGTGTCACTTCGTGTGTCTTGTAATCTTCACCACTTTGTACGTTCTGATACATCACGCGTCGCACAAAACCATGCTCTAGAAAACTATTAATTTTTTAAACTTAATGAATTATAATAAGATTTTAATTACACTTTATCTTGAATATAATTTTATAATTGTTAAATCTTCATTATTTGTTATTTATAATTTACATATTCAATATATCTTATTTCATGTGCGTATATCTAAAAATCAATTATTTCTTATACGTTTATGTTTAAACTTATACTTAACAAATATAATAGAAACTATATACTAAATTATTAATTACATTACTTTTTAGACATATCACTTGTCATACACGGATCGGTAGATATGCTATCCGTCGACTATAAGTAATATGGGTATGAATATGATATTGTCCAATTAATAAGTAAATCGTTAAGGAAAATTGGGTTTTATTAATTCTAATTATCGATTATTGGCCGATATTAATCCCACCTACGTTGTTCCCTACAGTAATCCTGACTTTTTGATTATTTTCGACTTTAACAAACTACCGTTAAAAAATTATACCCTCGTCAGTTTTTACTGACTATGCATCTTACATGTCATTTTTTTTTATCTATGTGTCAATTTTTTTTTTCTTTTTTCTTAAATCCACGTTACCACATGTTTCCCTGAAATAGCTAGAAACACTTGGGAGGGTTTCCAGTTCATTTCGTCTCTTGAAACTGGCCTATATTGCTGGATGATTCCATAGTTCTTCAACTACTGGTGCGTATTCCCCTTAGCAACTGGGAATATATCTTCCAAATTACTAGCCATCATGGTCTTAAGAAGCCAATCAGAGAATGTTTTCAACCTTGGAGGGATATAGTGTATAGTTTCATCATTTTCATTAACACCATTTCATATTGACAACCATAAATTTCTTATAATTAGCTGAGTAAAAATATCAAGTACGCTAGCAAAACGATAAAATTAGACAACACTAAATCCTACCACTAGATTTCATTTTCTTAATTCCGTTCAATGCTTCATATTCAAAGCATTCATGCCCTTCTAGAAGTATCCCAAGGTAGCAATAGACATTGCTTTGGATTATGAATTTGATACTTTCACGTTCTTCATCGGTAAAAGGGATCTCTTTATTTAGTATTTAGAAAAAAAAAGAAAAAAAATTCACACAAAGATAAAGAAAATGACACGTAGGATGGATATTTAGTAAAACTAACGATGGTTTGTTTTTTTAATGACGGTTTGTTATAGTCCAATACTATAAAAATTTGAATTATTGTAGAAAAAAACGTAGTTGGGTAAAATAACGGTTAATAAATAATAGTTGCGATTAATAAAATCTAATTTTCTAATTTTTAATGATAAAGTAAAATAAATTAAATGTCAGATCCGATGTCTTATTTTGCTTGTCATGGGCTATAAACTTAATACTAGTAAAATATTTTATTTTCTTTTTTTTATTTGGCAGCAATAATCGGCGGCTAATATTAGTTTCATTTTATTATTATGATTATAATAAACTTATTGAAATCTTGTTAAAACAAGAATAATTAATTATTCAGGTGTTATATTGTTACTTCAACATGTGTCAAATAACTTATATATTAATATATAATTATATGTCTTTCTTTAAAAATTCTAAAGTACCTATCTAACTCCATATTTATTTATTATCTTTGTTATTTAAAAAATTGTTTTAGTAACATGTTTTTCATCACATAAGAGGGTTTCATATATTTTCACCAGGTGTGAAGGAAGGAACCAAATATCATAATCAAATTAAATGTGTCTTACTTTAAACATAATCATGATTTAGGATCATTCCTAGGTAGAGGTGTTTGCATCTTATTTGGAGATCTAAGGTTCAATTTTGGCATGGAAGTTTAATTGTAATAATTGAGGTAGCGTTTGGCCTTCGGGTATCTTTACATGTTTGTCATACGTATGATTTGACTATTTGATATCACTATATGACTTGGCTAAGGAAAATATGTTTTGAAAGTTAAAAGAGTTTTGATAATTTTTTTTATATACTTATTTCAAATTTGGTTTAGAGACGTATTATTTTACTTGTTTATTTATGTACATGTTTGTGAGTTCTTGTTTATGAATTCAAGAGTTTACGAGTTTGCGTATTTATGGGATTACATGCTTACGAATTTACAAGTTTGCGCATTCACAAGGCTACATACCTACATGTGTGTGATTACACATTTTGAATGTTCACTTAGTTACGAATATTTACATGTTACACATTTTGAATGTTATGTACATGTTTATGAGTATACATCTTTAGGAGAATAACAAATTAATAGCTTATAAGTTTACGTGATTGCATTTTTATGACTTAGAAGTTTTAAATGCTTATATGTTACCAGTTTTTGAATGTTCATAAGTTTACAAGTTTATGCCAATGTACTGGTGAACAACTGTGGGTATTTTTGTCTGGTCTATACTTCGTATTCCTATGTGAATTATGGGCCTCACATAGAGTTCCATAGAGCCTTTACAACGGGGATGCGAATCTACTTCAGTCCTTGATTATTACGGATTCCTCAACGAAATGGAGCTGATATGCTGTTTGTAGTAGCCCACGGTCCTGAAAAATGTTTTCAACCTAGATGGGGTGTCCATCATGTTTCTCACTCTAATGAGTGAGGTTATGAACTTTATAATTGAAACTAAGAATGACTACTCACATAAGAGGATTCACCAGGATTAGCATGCACTAGATATTACGATTATTTGTTCTCCCATAATAGTGATTTACTTTGCATGGTCACCCTAGGATCCACCTATTCTGAGTTTCAGCACTCGTCGAGTGGGATGACAAGATTTCATCTGACAAGCACTTATTCAAATTCGAAATGTGGAATATATGATGAACGCTGCTAAGTTCCTGGGGTAGTTGAAGTTGATAACCCATTGTTTCGATTATTTCCAGAATCTCAAAAAGCCAAATGTATCGAGGGTCTAGCTTCCCTCGCTTACCAAACTTGATTATGCCTTTCCAAGGCAAGACCTTTAGTAAGACCTATCTCCTACCTAAAATTCCATAGGTTTATAGCCTCACGTCAGCGTAACTCTTTTGATGATTGTGTGCATGTTTGAGTCTGTTTTGAATCTGGAATATCTTCTAGCTCATTTCATGAATGATTTCAGAGCCTGAAAGTTGACTATCTTCAACTTATGTCCAACAGATAGGCGACCGAAACTTTCAATCATAAAGTGGCTCAAATGGTGCAGCCTTAATGCTGGTATAATAATTGTTGTTGTAGGAGAACTCGACTAGAGAAAAATGGTTTTCCCAACCATTTTCGAAACCGGTCACGCAAGTGCGCAACATATCTTCCAAGGTCTGGATAGTCCTGTCACTATGTCCATCTGTATAAGGGAGATAAGCAGTACTTATTCCCAAACAAGTACCCATAGGCTTTTGTGGAGATCGCCGAAATCTAGATGTCAAACGGTTGTTTATATCGGAGATAATTTAAAATAGGCACATTGTGTCTTAAGACAATCTCCTTTAGATACATTTCGGTCAATTTTTCTATCTTGTCAGTCTCTTGATAGACAGAAAGTGCGCAGACTTTGTGAGACGATCGATAATTACAAAAGTTGTATTGCTACCCGTTGATGTCCTAGGCAACTTCATGTTAAAGTCCATTGCAAATTGTTCCATTTTCACTGGGTTATCTATGGTATTGTAGAAGGCCAGAGGGTTTCTGATATTTAACCTTTACCTTGGAGCATGTAAGGCACTTACTGGCATTTGTGGCAATATTAACTTTCATGTTAGGCCACCAATACAGCTCCTTGAGGCCATGGTACATCTTGTCAGATCCAGGGAGGATAAAATATCTTGATTTATGTGCCTTATTCATGACTATTTTAAAACTTTCCACCCAAAACCTGTCCATGAAATATCGGTTTACATCTGACTTGACCTCAACTATTAATCCATACCCCACATGCATTCATCCTTTAGATTCACATCCTTGATAGCCTCAAGTTAAGTGTCACGAATCTATGAATTAAGACTTGTATGAATCATCTTGCCTGCACTCAAACTTGAAGTGATCACCCTTTCTTTTCAACATAGCATCTGTTACAGCGTTCACCTTTCCGGGATGATAACGAATATCCCAATCATAATCATTAAGTAGTTCAATCCCAACGCCATTACTTCATGTCCAACTCATTCTAACTGAACATGTGTGAAGACTCTTGTAATCAGTGTACATGGTACACTTTGTACCATACAGGTTGTGTCTCCGAATCCTTAGAGTGAACACAACGTCTCCAAGTTCCAAGTCGTAGGTCGTATAACTTTTCTCATGGAACTTGAGTTGTTCAGAAAAGTACGGAATAACCTTTTCTCCACGCATCAGCACACATCCCAAACCTTGATGTGATGCGTCATAGTACATGAAAAATTCATCGACCCCTTCTGGGAGCGATAGGATTGGTGCATCGCAAAGTGTTTTCTTAAGAGTTAGAACGATGATTCTTTCTTCTCATTCCAGACAAACTTCTTGACCTTCCGAGTCAGCGTTGTCAACGGTTCTGCTATCTTAGAGAAACTTTCAGTAAATCTTCAATAATAGTAGCGAGACCAAAGAATTGGAGTTCTCAGTGTTTCCCAATTCTTAATAGCTTTGATCATGGATGGGTCAATGTGTATGCCTCGGTCTTTGATCACGTGACCTGAGAAATGTAATTTGGGAATCCAACACTCACACTTTGAGAATTTGGCGTACAATTCTTCCTTCTTGAATAGTTCCAAGATTAGCCTTATTTGTTTCTCATGTTTGTCCTTACTACACAAGTAGATCAGGATATCATCGATGAACATGATCACAAACTTGTCCAGGTATGGTTGGCACACCCTATTCATAAGATTCATAAAAACTGCAGGTGCATTGGTCAAACTGGACGACATAAACTCGTAGTAGCTGTAGCGAGTTCTAAATGTAGTCTTTGAAATATCTTCTACCTGAATAAGCTGATGTTATTTCTTATACGATCTTATTATTAAAAAATCAAGTTGTTTTTACTAAAAGAATACTTGAGAAACTTGGCCATTCTACTAAAAAACAAGTCATTTTATTACCCTCTATCTGCTCACTGAGTAGATTAAATTTTCTCAAACGTATATTTTTCTGTTTTCTTCTTGTATATCAGGTTAGGGATGAGGCATGAAGGAGTGCTCGAGAGTTCAATAGATGTTTAATGTAATATATGTAATTAGCTTGAATTTAAAAAGCATTTATGGAATTGAGTTTGTGAACTGGTTTCTGTAAAGGTTAAAGGTCTGCCCTAGCCGGGTTGGGTATTACAGTTACGGTATCAGAGCTCTAGCTCTTTCATGAAGAAAACTCAAAACACAAAATAATTTCTGAGGTAATGGACAGACGTTGGGTTAGGATTCTTCATTTCACTGGATCGCTTTCATCATCATTTTGTGAATCATATACCTCTTTCTTAGAGGACATTCCTTGCTAACTCATGGTCTCCATTTCGATTCAACTTTTTTTTTCTTTTCGAAAGATACTAAGTTAACATTATCAACTTCATTCTAACACTATATATAGTATCCACAAAACACTATAAAACCTACACATGATTGAGTAGAATATGAAAACGCATGTATGCTCATTTAAGACCTTGTTACCACACATACATCAAGAGTTATTCTTTTCGAGCTATATATCTAAATAAACTTGACAGTGCAGAAGGACAGTTAGTACACCTTTGTAAGGTAAATTGACGATTATGGTTCATGAACATAATGGTGAATTTATCTGTACATTTGTGTGCTATTGAAGTTCAGGTTTGTCATTAGGTCATCCTTTCTCTCTGTTAGTTGTTATGTCTACGTATCATTCATAACTACAATTTCAAGGAATAATTTTTTAAGGGGTGATAGTTGTAATTGGTTGCTCTACACGGAGTGAATTGTTAAAAAAATACAATTGATATTTTGTTATACTCTTTATAATATTGTAATTATGTATTATATTATATTTAATAATTAAATATGTTTTTTGCTGTGATGTTTTCAATTATAATATAAATAATAAATATAGATGAGAGAGTGAAAATTAAACTTACAAAATTTTGGTTTTAAAAGTAAAAAATAATTAGAGTAATAATTTAATGATATTTGAGGCAGGAGGGTTTCGGCGTGTTAGAGCATATTCCTATGCTAGGCTGTGTCTCGTGTATTGTATCTAGTCTAGAGCGTCCGTGTGAGTCAAAGTAGTCAACATCTATTAAAGGCCATACCATATGGTCCTACGTACCAGTTGGTACGGACGTACCAACTGGTATGTAATGTGGTACGCTGCTTTTAATGACTACTATAAATAGTTCGTGCTAGAGAGAGTTAAGTAGTTCTGTCATTTCTCTATCACTTAACTGTGTGTATTGAGTGTGTTTGTCTCTCTAGCATTGTAACATCTAAGTGAATCAATAAAGGCAAGCTTTATTTACGTTTGTATTTCTCGATTAACAGAATCATGCAGTAGTAAGATCCATCCGTGGTTTTACAAGTGGTATCAGAGCAATTGGTTGCTCTACTACTGTGATTTGGTCAATTTTTGAATTCTAGAGTGAGAAACTTTGGGTTTTTCTTTGTTTTCATCATTTCTGTCCAATTCTGAGTGATTTTGAGCTTAAAACTGTTTTCTAAAAATTCATAGAGTGTTTTCGGAGTGTACTGCTGCAAATTACAGTTTAAATCGTCCATTTTCTCAAATTTTAGTCGAATTTAGCGTGGTACGCCGTTGGTACGCTCGAATAACATATGGTACGCCTTTGGTACGCTCTGTGGTACGCAAGGCGATTTTCAAAGATTCTGGTACGCTGGTTTTTGGTACGCAAGGCAATCTTCATCTGTGGTACGTTGACTTGTGCTCCGTACCAGTGTGGTCTGTGGTTGTTTATTTGGTACGCTGAGATTATCTGGTTCGCTGCTGGTACGCTAGTCAGTCTGATACGTTGGTAACTCTGGTCCGAGATTTGGTCCGCTCGTTGCTTTATTCCGGAGTTGGTACGCTGAAATAGTTTGGTACGCTGAGACTAGGTTTGGTACGCTGGCAGAAAAGTGGTCTTCACTAAAACTGACGTAACCTGAGAACCGTTAAGAGTTAAGGGAGCTAATACCAGCCAAAACGTTCGTCTTGACGAGATCTATACTTTTACTTGCCTAATGGCAAGTACCCCGTGGTTTGAACCCCAAAATCCGCTTGGAAGACCTCCGTTTTTGAGTTCGAAGTTTTAACATTCGATTTTTAACTTCAAGATGAGTGATTTTCAAGCATTTTTAGCTATGCAAACCTCGATGCAAGCAATGATTAACTATGATAATGAAATCGAAACAACTCAGAAAGTTCCTAAATTACTTCGATTGGAAGATTATCATAACTGGATGAAACGATTTGAATCTTACATATACTCACAAGATGTTGATTGTTACATTCCGATTAAAAAACAATATGAGTATCTGTTGATCGCTAATACTTTACTAAAATTGATAAGTGATTTTGAGCCTGAAGAAAAGAAGGTATTTGCAAGAGAAAAGAAAACTTATAGTTTTCTCACAATGGCATTACCCAAAGATTTGATGCATCAGTTTAAGAATTTTTCAACTTCGAAATAATTATGGGATGCTATTAAGGAAAGATGTGAGGGTAATGATCAGTACAAGAATAATAGAAAGAAAGTTTTGGAGAAAGAGTTTGATAATTTTGGGCTTTGTGAGAATGAGAAGATCACAGATTTGATTGCAAGGTTTTCACATTTGATCAATGAACTTGATATTGTAGGTGTTAAGAAAGAAAATGATGAATTAAAGGAGAAATTCCTGGAAGCTCTACCCGAAAAGTGGGAGAATTTTGTGATGATGTTGTCTAATGATCTAAACTACTCAAGTTGGACATTCATTCAGCTGATAAGCAAATTACAAGCTCAGGAAATGGAATTACTTGTGAAAAAGTCAACAACTCCATCTGTTCAGAATCCTGAGGTATATTTTGGAGAGAATTCTGCTACTGTGCATGCTAAAGCAAAATCACATTCTATTTCAAGCAGTAATCCACCAACAACAGTTTTTCTTGCTGGAAAGTCCGAAAATACTGGTTATTCTTCGGGTTGCATTTTTACTATTCCTGATAGATCATCAAGCAAGTCTACTTCTAATCAAGCAACCGAAGATCTAGCTGCTTTGTTATCTGCTTTCATATCATCTTCATCTGGATCCATATTTAGTCAAATTGGTAATTATGGTTTGGTTTCGGAGGATCTAAAACAGATGGATGATGACGGACTTGGACTGGCAGTTTGCTATGCTTGTTGAAAGAGGAAGACGGTTTATGGACAAACATGGCAAGGATTCTATTATTCAAGGAGGCAATCTGGGTTTAAATAAGTCTAAACTGAAATGTTACAAATGTTCCAAATTAGGACATTTTGCTCGAGAATGCAAGCAATCTTCTTCTAAACAAAGTACTTCAGATAATCTTCATCATAATAAAGATGCAAAAGCAATGGTGGCTGATGAAGGATATGATTGGTCGAAAGATTTTCCAGATGAATCTGCATTTTTAGTTTATTCTCCAGAAAATTATGCATTGATAGCTACTATGCAAGTTGAATCAAGTGATTCTGAATCTCAAACAAGTGCATCTAAGACAAGTGATTCTGAAGATAGTGGGTATGAATCAACATGTGAATTTTGTGCTCAAAAAGAAAGAAATATTCGAGAATTGATTTCTGAAAAGGAAGGGTTGATTGTTAAACATGAGAAGAAAGAAGAAGAGATAGAAGGTTACAAAAGAAAGTGTGAGGTTTCTGATGAGATTTCCAAAGCTAATGCAATGTTGGAACAAGAAAAGAAGGTGTTGATAGGAGGTGTTTTAGAGCTAAAAGCAAGATTGGATGAGATAGTTAGTGTCAATAAAGAAGAGATCTTGAAGTTACAAAATGAACATACTGAGTTAGTTACAAAGGTTGAAAAGTGGGAGTTCGAAGCAAAGGATGCTATTAGAGATTTTGATGCCTTGTATAAGAAATCTGAAGCAAGAGTGGAATCACTTCTAATTAACAATTTTGAACTTTAGAAAGCTTATGATGTCATGGTTTCGAACAATGATTATCAAGTCCTCCAGTCAAAATTACAAGATAAAGTCACCTATCTAACAAAAGAAAACAAGTTGTTGACAAGAAATGTAGAGATTTATCAAGGAAAGGTGGAAAAGGTTACACAGGAAATGTTCGATGCCCATGATAAAGTGAGAAGAGAAAAATCTTTGTCTAACATAGTTTCAGAACAGCTGATAAAAGCAGAAAAGGCTTTGGGTGAAGCTCAGGAAAAGATATCAGATTTAAATGTTCAAATTCTGGATTTGCATCGTTAGTTAAATAATTTGAAGAATTCACACTCGTTTATAAGTTATTTGTGCAATGAAGAAAATTTCAAAAGAGTGTTTGGCGGTGAAGAATTCAATCAATTACCACCCCGATTGGTTCAAACTGATCCTCGCTGATGTCAAATCTTCTGAAAGAATTGGTGATTATTCTGAATTTGTGTCTAAGAAATCTGAGAAGAAGATACCTATGGTTTCAAACAAGAAAGAGAAAAAGGAGGAATGTTTAATTGACAAATCTGATTCTAAATTTGTTTCTGGTGGGTTTATATCTGATGAAGGACTTACTTCTACTGACAAAGTAATTGAGAAAAACAAGGATTTGTTGAGTGAAGCACAAGTTGCTGCTAACTTGGTAGAAGCTAACAAGTTGAAGGTTATAAATGTTCAGGTTTGGGGAGTGAGGGTAAGAAGTTTGAAAAGAATGTCAAGAAGAATATGCCTAAGAAAGCTCCAAAAGAAAAGAAAGACACACGCTTGGAACAAATCTATCATTTGGCTCAGGTGTTTATGTCTACAATGGAAAAAGGGTTCGGAGGTAAGAGTCAAAAGAAGATTTCGTCTGAAAGTTCTTCTCGGGATGCTTAAAAGATTAAGTAGTTTTCATCCTCTGTATCAAATTCCACACCTTGAAGTCCTACATCGAAATGGGTACATTCTAACCGATTCCAAATTTTTGATGATATTTCTGATGGTTCTGAGTTTATTGATAGGTGTCCTTCAGTTCAGGACAAATCACAAACTCAACGATCCTATCGTTTATGCTATCAATGTCACCGAAAGGGATACATGGCACGGGATTATCCTGAAACTTTAAAAGGTTAATTTTCAAACAAATATGCCACATTTATTGATGAATCAGGCAAGATTTTTACTGAGTCTACACCTTCCAAATCAAAATCTAAAACGAAACAGTTTTTCAAATTTGATTCAAGTGTTGGTGGTTCATCACATGATGATGACTCTATTAAAAATGAAAAAGCAAAAATGCAGTGGCGACCTAAAGTGGTTAACACGGCTGCAACTGATTTTGTAGAAGATAATGGTCGACCAGAAGCTGTGTGCTTCGGGACCTTTTAATACTAATCATTTAAATCTAGTGTGCAGGTACTTCAAGAAGCCCTGTCGGTGATTGTGAAGTTCAAGCTTCAAGCAGTTACTGATAGTGGAGTCTCCTGCTTAACTTAAATTGAATGCTTCATATTTCAAAATTGAAATTTTTTTGAAAGCTAAACGGAAAAGGTATCAGTATCGATTGGTTAGTTTTCTTTCTTTTACATTCCGTATGTAATTTAGGGGGAGAAAATTGAAAAACAAAAAATAGTGTCTTTGTGTTTTTGTTAAAATGAAAATCCAAAATTAGAGTTTTCATCTTAAGGGGGAGAAAAAGGAAAAATACAAAAACTTTGAAAAATGAGAAACTTAATCCGACATATTTGGGAAATGATGGTACATTGGCTTACGTGTCTGACTCATGGATAAAATAGATGAAAAAGCCATATGATCATTTGCTCGATGTGCTTGGTAGGCTTGGCATTAATTCAGAAAGTATTCAAATGTGATATTCATTAAATACTAATGCTTGATCAAGTGGATAACATCTTGGTGCACATCTCATGATATATCAAGAAAAGATATGTGAAAAAGAAAATGAGAAGTCACTGTGTATACATGTGTTCATTTTGCAAAGATTTAAACTTGTTTGATTTTCTTTATTTTGTCAAACGATTGGACTTTCTCTGCGTGTACACAAGACCGACCTGATTGTTGTTCGTTTCACGTTCTGCTTTATTTTCTTTGGTGTTTCGTATAACTCATCTGACTTTCTCTGCGTGTACGGGAGTACCAACCTGATTGTTGTTGAGTTATACAATTTCAACTTGTTTTTATTTTCTTATTTTGTTAAATCTGAGGCGTTATCTGCGTATCGAAAGATTGACCTTAAGGTAGACGATTTAACGTTCTTATTTCTTTTTGCATGGAACATAGTTGACTATATCATGAATACATTTACTATGTGTTAAAGCACAAGTAAAATCACAAAGTGTGATAAGCAAATACATATCTGAGAATGTCTGATAGTGTGGGGTACACTGGTCAATGCAATCTAATCAATACAATAACATATCCAGATGTTATGAGTATGATTGTGCCTGAGTTTAAGATGGATAAATTATACCAGCAATCGACATGGCTTTTGTATTGAAGTAATTGAAATTGAAGTGTAGTTCAGCATGTCATGACCAATATGATCCCAAGTTGTGATCTTTCTCGCAAAAGACAAAAATAGTGTCTGATTCTGTATTGCATTTATGTTTCATATGTGAAAAATCAAAAAGATTTTTAGGTATGTTTTAGCATAAAATTAGAAAAATCAAAAAGATTTTCGGTGTGTTTTGATGTAAAGTTTCAAAAAGTCAAAAAGATTTTGTTTCTTATTTGTTTTCGACCGATCGATACAAGATACAAAATTGTGATTTCAAAACTATATCTTGGATTCTCGAAGAGAAGTATTGCGCCAAGATTAAATTAAATTTCAAAAGAAAAAGAAAGCCGTGTTTCTGTCTTCTGAAATTGCGGGTTATCAGTGTGACAAGACTCAAGCATGGTGAAAGGGGGAGTATGTGTAATATCATTCACAAGTGGATCTTGAAGTTCAAAGATTGTTCAAGATTGATCCAGCCATGCAAGCTCTATTTCTGACAAGATTTTAAGTTGAAGATCGGAGGCAACTATGCTGAAGATTGAAGACTGAAGTTTAATTAGATAGATAGATACATAGATACACTACACTTTAAGGGGGGGGGGGTTTGTTAGAGCATATTCCTATGCTACGTTGTGTCTCGTGTATTGTATCTAGTCTAGAGCGTCTGTGTGAGTCAAAGTAGTCAACATCTATTAGAGGCCGTACCATATGGTCCACTGTACCAGTT
>JBCNJP010000025.1:15366400-15436939 GCA_039602395.1 Deinandra increscens subsp. villosa | reverse complement strand
AATATCGGTTTACATCTGACTTGACCTCAACTATTAATCCATACCCCACATGCATTCATCCTTTAGATTCACATCCTTGATAGCCTCAAGTTAAGTGTCACGAATCTATGAATTAAGACTTGTATGAATCATCTTGCCTGCACTCAAACTTGAAGTGATCACCCTTTCTTTTCAACATAGCATCTGTTACAGCGTTCACCTTTCCGGGATGATAACGAATATCCCAATCATAATCATTAAGTAGTTCAATCCCAACGCCATTACTTCATGTCCAACTCATTCTAACTGAACATGTGTGAAGACTCTTGTAATCAGTGTACATGGTACACTTTGTACCATACAGGTTGTGTCTCCGAATCCTTAGAGTGAACACAACGTCTCCAAGTTCCAAGTCGTAGGTCGTATAACTTTTCTCATGGAACTTGAGTTGTTCAGAAAAGTACGGAATAACCTTTTCTCCACGCATCAGCACACATCCCAAACCTTGATGTGATGCGTCATAGTACATGAAAAATTCATCGACCCCTTCTGGGAGCGATAGGATTGGTGCATCGCAAAGTGTTTTCTTAAGAGTTAGAACGATGATTCTTTCTTCTCATTCCAGACAAACTTCTTGACCTTCCGAGTCAGCGTTGTCAACGGTTCTGCTATCTTAGAGAAACTTTCAGTAAATCTTCAATAATAGTAGCGAGACCAAAGAATTGGAGTTCTCAGTGTTTCCCAATTCTTAATAGCTTTGATCATGGATGGGTCAATGTGTATGCCTCGGTCTTTGATCACGTGACCTGAGAAATGTAATTTGGGAATCCAACACTCACACTTTGAGAATTTGGCGTACAATTCTTCCTTCTTGAATAGTTCCAAGATTAGCCTTATTTGTTTCTCATGTTTGTCCTTACTACACAAGTAGATCAGGATATCATCGATGAACATGATCACAAACTTGTCCAGGTATGGTTGGCACACCCTATTCATAAGATTCATAAAAACTGCAGGTGCATTGGTCAAACTGGACGACATAAACTCGTAGTAGCTGTAGCGAGTTCTAAATGTAGTCTTTGAAATATCTTCTACCTGAATAAGCTGATGTTATTTCTTATACGATCTTATTATTAAAAAATCAAGTTGTTTTTACTAAAAGAATACTTGAGAAACTTGGCCATTCTACTAAAAAACAAGTCATTTTATTACCCTCTATCTGCTCACTGAGTAGATTAAATTTTCTCAAACGTATATTTTTCTGTTTTCTTCTTGTATATCAGGTTAGGGATGAGGCATGAAGGAGTGCTCGAGAGTTCAATAGATGTTTAATGTAATATATGTAATTAGCTTGAATTTAAAAAGCATTTATGGAATTGAGTTTGTGAACTGGTTTCTGTAAAGGTTAAAGGTCTGCCCTAGCCGGGTTGGGTATTACAGTTACGGTATCAGAGCTCTAGCTCTTTCATGAAGAAAACTCAAAACACAAAATAATTTCTGAGGTAATGGACAGACGTTGGGTTAGGATTCTTCATTTCACTGGATCGCTTTCATCATCATTTTGTGAATCATATACCTCTTTCTTAGAGGACATTCCTTGCTAACTCATGGTCTCCATTTCGATTCAACTTTTTTTTTCTTTTCGAAAGATACTAAGTTAACATTATCAACTTCATTCTAACACTATATATAGTATCCACAAAACACTATAAAACCTACACATGATTGAGTAGAATATGAAAACGCATGTATGCTCATTTAAGACCTTGTTACCACACATACATCAAGAGTTATTCTTTTCGAGCTATATATCTAAATAAACTTGACAGTGCAGAAGGACAGTTAGTACACCTTTGTAAGGTAAATTGACGATTATGGTTCATGAACATAATGGTGAATTTATCTGTACATTTGTGTGCTATTGAAGTTCAGGTTTGTCATTAGGTCATCCTTTCTCTCTGTTAGTTGTTATGTCTACGTATCATTCATAACTACAATTTCAAGGAATAATTTTTTAAGGGGTGATAGTTGTAATTGGTTGCTCTACACGGAGTGAATTGTTAAAAAAATACAATTGATATTTTGTTATACTCTTTATAATATTGTAATTATGTATTATATTATATTTAATAATTAAATATGTTTTTTGCTGTGATGTTTTCAATTATAATATAAATAATAAATATAGATGAGAGAGTGAAAATCAAACTTACAAAATTTTGGTTTTAAAAGTAAAAAATAATTAGAGTAATAATTTAATGATATTTGAGGCAGGAGGGTTTCGGCGTGTTAGAGCATATTCCTATGCTAGGCTGTGTCTCGTGTATTGTATCTAGTCTAGAGCGTCCGTGTGAGTCAAAGTAGTCAACATCTATTAAAGGCCATACCATATGGTCCTACGTACCAGTTGGTACGGACGTACCAACTGGTATGTAATGTGGTACGCTGCTTTTAATGACTACTATAAATAGTTCGTGCTAGAGAGAGTTAAGTAGTTCTGTCATTTCTCTATCACTTAACTGTGTGTATTGAGTGTGTTTGTCTCTCTAGCATTGTAACATCTAAGTGAATCAATAAAGGCAAGCTTTATTTACGTTTGTATTTCTCGATTAACAGAATCATGCAGTAGTAAGATCCATCCGTGGTTTTACAAGTGGTATCAGAGCAATTGGTTGCTCTACTACTGTGATTTGGTCAATTTTTGAATTCTAGAGTGAGAAACTTTGGGTTTTTCTTTGTTTTCATCATTTCTGTCCAATTCTGAGTGATTTTGAGCTTAAAACTGTTTTCTAAAAATTCATAGAGTGTTTTCGGAGTGTACTGCTGCAAATTACAGTTTAAATCGTCCATTTTCTCAAATTTTAGTCGAATTTAGCGTGGTACGCCGTTGGTACGCTCGAATAACATATGGTACGCCTTTGGTACGCTCTGTGGTACGCAAGGCGATTTTCAAAGATTCTGGTACGCTGGTTTTTGGTACGCAAGGCAATCTTCATCTGTGGTACGTTGACTTGTGCTCCGTACCAGTGTGGTCTGTGGTTGTTTATTTGGTACGCTGAGATTATCTGGTTCGCTGCTGGTACGCTAGTCAGTCTGATACGTTGGTAACTCTGGTCCGAGATTTGGTCCGCTCGTTGCTTTATTCCGGAGTTGGTACGCTGAAATAGTTTGGTACGCTGAGACTAGGTTTGGTACGCTGGCAGAAAAGTGGTCTTCACTAAAACTGACGTAACCTGAGAACCGTTAAGAGTTAAGGGAGCTAATACCAGCCAAAACGTTCGTCTTGACGAGATCTATACTTTTACTTGCCTAATGGCAAGTACCCCGTGGTTTGAACCCCAAAATCCGCTTGGAAGACCTCCGTTTTTGAGTTCGAAGTTTTAACATTCGATTTTTAACTTCAAGATGAGTGATTTTCAAGCATTTTTAGCTATGCAAACCTCGATGCAAGCAATGATTAACTATGATAATGAAATCGAAACAACTCAGAAAGTTCCTAAATTACTTCGATTGGAAGATTATCATAACTGGATGAAACGATTTGAATCTTACATATACTCACAAGATGTTGATTGTTACATTCCGATTAAAAAACAATATGAGTATCTGTTGATCGCTAATACTTTACTAAAATTGATAAGTGATTTTGAGCCTGAAGAAAAGAAGGTATTTGCAAGAGAAAAGAAAACTTATAGTTTTCTCACAATGGCATTACCCAAAGATTTGATGCATCAGTTTAAGAATTTTTCAACTTCGAAATAATTATGGGATGCTATTAAGGAAAGATGTGAGGGTAATGATCAGTACAAGAATAATAGAAAGAAAGTTTTGGAGAAAGAGTTTGATAATTTTGGGCTTTGTGAGAATGAGAAGATCACAGATTTGATTGCAAGGTTTTCACATTTGATCAATGAACTTGATATTGTAGGTGTTAAGAAAGAAAATGATGAATTAAAGGAGAAATTCCTGGAAGCTCTACCCGAAAAGTGGGAGAATTTTGTGATGATGTTGTCTAATGATCTAAACTACTCAAGTTGGACATTCATTCAGCTGATAAGCAAATTACAAGCTCAGGAAATGGAATTACTTGTGAAAAAGTCAACAACTCCATCTGTTCAGAATCCTGAGGTATATTTTGGAGAGAATTCTGCTACTGTGCATGCTAAAGCAAAATCACATTCTATTTCAAGCAGTAATCCACCAACAACAGTTTTTCTTGCTGGAAAGTCCGAAAATACTGGTTATTCTTCGGGTTGCATTTTTACTATTCCTGATAGATCATCAAGCAAGTCTACTTCTAATCAAGCAACCGAAGATCTAGCTGCTTTGTTATCTGCTTTCATATCATCTTCATCTGGATCCATATTTAGTCAAATTGGTAATTATGGTTTGGTTTCGGAGGATCTAAAACAGATGGATGATGACGGACTTGGACTGGCAGTTTGCTATGCTTGTTGAAAGAGGAAGACGGTTTATGGACAAACATGGCAAGGATTCTATTATTCAAGGAGGCAATCTGGGTTTAAATAAGTCTAAACTGAAATGTTACAAATGTTCCAAATTAGGACATTTTGCTCGAGAATGCAAGCAATCTTCTTCTAAACAAAGTACTTCAGATAATCTTCATCATAATAAAGATGCAAAAGCAATGGTGGCTGATGAAGGATATGATTGGTCGAAAGATTTTCCAGATGAATCTGCATTTTTAGTTTATTCTCCAGAAAATTATGCATTGATAGCTACTATGCAAGTTGAATCAAGTGATTCTGAATCTCAAACAAGTGCATCTAAGACAAGTGATTCTGAAGATAGTGGGTATGAATCAACATGTGAATTTTGTGCTCAAAAAGAAAGAAATATTCGAGAATTGATTTCTGAAAAGGAAGGGTTGATTGTTAAACATGAGAAGAAAGAAGAAGAGATAGAAGGTTACAAAAGAAAGTGTGAGGTTTCTGATGAGATTTCCAAAGCTAATGCAATGTTGGAACAAGAAAAGAAGGTGTTGATAGGAGGTGTTTTAGAGCTAAAAGCAAGATTGGATGAGATAGTTAGTGTCAATAAAGAAGAGATCTTGAAGTTACAAAATGAACATACTGAGTTAGTTACAAAGGTTGAAAAGTGGGAGTTCGAAGCAAAGGATGCTATTAGAGATTTTGATGCCTTGTATAAGAAATCTGAAGCAAGAGTGGAATCACTTCTAATTAACAATTTTGAACTTTAGAAAGCTTATGATGTCATGGTTTCGAACAATGATTATCAAGTCCTCCAGTCAAAATTACAAGATAAAGTCACCTATCTAACAAAAGAAAACAAGTTGTTGACAAGAAATGTAGAGATTTATCAAGGAAAGGTGGAAAAGGTTACACAGGAAATGTTCGATGCCCATGATAAAGTGAGAAGAGAAAAATCTTTGTCTAACATAGTTTCAGAACAGCTGATAAAAGCAGAAAAGGCTTTGGGTGAAGCTCAGGAAAAGATATCAGATTTAAATGTTCAAATTCTGGATTTGCATCGTTAGTTAAATAATTTGAAGAATTCACACTCGTTTATAAGTTATTTGTGCAATGAAGAAAATTTCAAAAGAGTGTTTGGCGGTGAAGAATTCAATCAATTACCACCCCGATTGGTTCAAACTGATCCTCGCTGATGTCAAATCTTCTGAAAGAATTGGTGATTATTCTGAATTTGTGTCTAAGAAATCTGAGAAGAAGATACCTATGGTTTCAAACAAGAAAGAGAAAAAGGAGGAATGTTTAATTGACAAATCTGATTCTAAATTTGTTTCTGGTGGGTTTATATCTGATGAAGGACTTACTTCTACTGACAAAGTAATTGAGAAAAACAAGGATTTGTTGAGTGAAGCACAAGTTGCTGCTAACTTGGTAGAAGCTAACAAGTTGAAGGTTATAAATGTTCAGGTTTGGGGAGTGAGGGTAAGAAGTTTGAAAAGAATGTCAAGAAGAATATGCCTAAGAAAGCTCCAAAAGAAAAGAAAGACACACGCTTGGAACAAATCTATCATTTGGCTCAGGTGTTTATGTCTACAATGGAAAAAGGGTTCGGAGGTAAGAGTCAAAAGAAGATTTCGTCTGAAAGTTCTTCTCGGGATGCTTAAAAGATTAAGTAGTTTTCATCCTCTGTATCAAATTCCACACCTTGAAGTCCTACATCGAAATGGGTACATTCTAACCGATTCCAAATTTTTGATGATATTTCTGATGGTTCTGAGTTTATTGATAGGTGTCCTTCAGTTCAGGACAAATCACAAACTCAACGATCCTATCGTTTATGCTATCAATGTCACCGAAAGGGATACATGGCACGGGATTATCCTGAAACTTTAAAAGGTTAATTTTCAAACAAATATGCCACATTTATTGATGAATCAGGCAAGATTTTTACTGAGTCTACACCTTCCAAATCAAAATCTAAAACGAAACAGTTTTTCAAATTTGATTCAAGTGTTGGTGGTTCATCACATGATGATGACTCTATTAAAAATGAAAAAGCAAAAATGCAGTGGCGACCTAAAGTGGTTAACACGGCTGCAACTGATTTTGTAGAAGATAATGGTCGACCAGAAGCTGTGTGCTTCGGGACCTTTTAATACTAATCATTTAAATCTAGTGTGCAGGTACTTCAAGAAGCCCTGTCGGTGATTGTGAAGTTCAAGCTTCAAGCAGTTACTGATAGTGGAGTCTCCTGCTTAACTTAAATTGAATGCTTCATATTTCAAAATTGAAATTTTTTTGAAAGCTAAACGGAAAAGGTATCAGTATCGATTGGTTAGTTTTCTTTCTTTTACATTCCGTATGTAATTTAGGGGGAGAAAATTGAAAAACAAAAAATAGTGTCTTTGTGTTTTTGTTAAAATGAAAATCCAAAATTAGAGTTTTCATCTTAAGGGGGAGAAAAAGGAAAAATACAAAAACTTTGAAAAATGAGAAACTTAATCCGACATATTTGGGAAATGATGGTACATTGGCTTACGTGTCTGACTCATGGATAAAATAGATGAAAAAGCCATATGATCATTTGCTCGATGTGCTTGGTAGGCTTGGCATTAATTCAGAAAGTATTCAAATGTGATATTCATTAAATACTAATGCTTGATCAAGTGGATAACATCTTGGTGCACATCTCATGATATATCAAGAAAAGATATGTGAAAAAGAAAATGAGAAGTCACTGTGTATACATGTGTTCATTTTGCAAAGATTTAAACTTGTTTGATTTTCTTTATTTTGTCAAACGATTGGACTTTCTCTGCGTGTACACAAGACCGACCTGATTGTTGTTCGTTTCACGTTCTGCTTTATTTTCTTTGGTGTTTCGTATAACTCATCTGACTTTCTCTGCGTGTACGGGAGTACCAACCTGATTGTTGTTGAGTTATACAATTTCAACTTGTTTTTATTTTCTTATTTTGTTAAATCTGAGGCGTTATCTGCGTATCGAAAGATTGACCTTAAGGTAGACGATTTAACGTTCTTATTTCTTTTTGCATGGAACATAGTTGACTATATCATGAATACATTTACTATGTGTTAAAGCACAAGTAAAATCACAAAGTGTGATAAGCAAATACATATCTGAGAATGTCTGATAGTGTGGGGTACACTGGTCAATGCAATCTAATCAATACAATAACATATCCAGATGTTATGAGTATGATTGTGCCTGAGTTTAAGATGGATAAATTATACCAGCAATCGACATGGCTTTTGTATTGAAGTAATTGAAATTGAAGTGTAGTTCAGCATGTCATGACCAATATGATCCCAAGTTGTGATCTTTCTCGCAAAAGACAAAAATAGTGTCTGATTCTGTATTGCATTTATGTTTCATATGTGAAAAATCAAAAAGATTTTTAGGTATGTTTTAGCATAAAATTAGAAAAATCAAAAAGATTTTCGGTGTGTTTTGATGTAAAGTTTCAAAAAGTCAAAAAGATTTTGTTTCTTATTTGTTTTCGACCGATCGATACAAGATACAAAATTGTGATTTCAAAACTATATCTTGGATTCTCGAAGAGAAGTATTGCGCCAAGATTAAATTAAATTTCAAAAGAAAAAGAAAGCCGTGTTTCTGTCTTCTGAAATTGCGGGTTATCAGTGTGACAAGACTCAAGCATGGTGAAAGGGGGAGTATGTGTAATATCATTCACAAGTGGATCTTGAAGTTCAAAGATTGTTCAAGATTGATCCAGCCATGCAAGCTCTATTTCTGACAAGATTTTAAGTTGAAGATCGGAGGCAACTATGCTGAAGATTGAAGACTGAAGTTTAATTAGATAGATAGATACATAGATACACTACACTTTAAGGGGGGGGGGGTTTGTTAGAGCATATTCCTATGCTACGTTGTGTCTCGTGTATTGTATCTAGTCTAGAGCGTCTGTGTGAGTCAAAGTAGTCAACATCTATTAGAGGCCGTACCATATGGTCCACTGTACCAGTTGGTACGGACGTACCAACTGGTACGTAATGTGGTACGCTACTTTTAATGACTACTATAAATATTTCGTGCTAGAGAAAGTTAAGTAGTTCTGTCTTTTCTCTATCACTTAACTGTGTGTATTGAGTGTGTTTCTCTCTCTAGCATTGTAACATCTAAGTGAATCAATAAAGCCAAGCTTTATTTACGTTTGTGTTTCTCGATCAACCGAATCATGCAGTAGTAAGATCCATCAGTGGTTTTACAGCGCGGGACAAATTTGATAAGATAGTATGTGATGTTAACAAGTGTCCAATCTTGTAACAAATTATTAGGTAGTAGAAGTAACGATAAAAGATAAATAAATAAGTAGATGACGTGTCAAATGCTTGTTGCTTAAACAAAGAAGAAAGCACACGCCCAATTGGTTCGCAATAATTATTGGGATTCAATGGTATTTGAATTTGAATTCCATTTTATAATGTGTTTGGTTCGTGGAATTTGATGGAATTTGAACTTAAATTTCATTTTTAATGTGTTTGGTTGATGAAGGATTTGCAATTGGAATTGGAATTTAATTGAAATCCATCAAATTTCTTCATTTAATGGAATTCACATTCCTTCCTAATAAGAAAGGAATTCACATTGCTCCTCCACCGATGAATGCTACCACACCAACCAGATCGGACCCGCCGCCTGAACTAGACCGGACCCGCCGCCTGAACCAGATCCAATAGACCCCCCCCGAACCGAACAGACAAAACCCGTCACACCCCAACCGACGACGGAAGATGTTGAGGTGCGATGATTCTGCATATGCACACAATACTAATTTAAAAATTACGATATTCTTAATCATCTCATCTCATAAAATTCAAATTGAACATAGTTCATACATCAACCAAATATAATAACCAACAAAGATAAACATAACTAGTCTTTAATTTACTAAGGTCACACTAAAGCCCATGCATCCTACGATGATAAGCAAACTTGATCAAACAACATTTCCGGCAACATGTATAACATACGAGTCAACTACGAATAGTTGGTGAGTAAACATAGGTTTAGTATACTACAATATAATAAAAACATGTGATTCATTGTGTCAAGTGTAAACCAAGTATGATAACAAGTAATGAACCGAAGCAAGTGAGGGGCGACGTACTCAAGCCCTCGGCATTTAGGCTTTCAATCACCCGGCGCCAATACCAGGAAGGCCAAGTGGATTGACGCACCATTAGATCTATTTTTGTAACCCTGACTAAATGAGTTAATGAGTACATCTATGAATATGAACATGAACATGACCGATAAATAATAAACAAAACCAAAGTACAATCCACCGCGATAATCCACACAAGTTTACATACAAGAGCACACGCAACCCCGACTGACGCCATCAAATCTGTTGATGAAGCATTCGGTTGAAGAATCCATTGTGATTTGATTCAGAGACACATGTTGTGTTGATTGAAGCTTGCAGATTGGACCGAAGGCGTTTTTCTTGAAAAGTTAACCGTCCGGGTCAATGGTTAACGTAAAAGTCAACAAAAATCGGTTCGAGCGAGTCAAGCTTCATATTAATTAAATCAACTTTAATTGAATTAATATTTATGTTATTTGTTTTTAATGGTATTTTGCTCATTTATTTGTGATCAATAGTTAGTGGGTTAGTGAGCACAATGACTCTCCCTATATATAGAGGTGGTCGGCTTCATTAGTTAGAAGATGATTCTTTGAGTGGTGTCAGCCTCCATTTCTATAGAGAGAGAGAGTCTCATCTTGGGTTTGAGCTCAACCCAAGATGGCCATGAATTTCTTATGAGAGATGTTTGTCATAATATATTTGTAATGATTCGGTTCAATAAAATCATTCGACTTGATTGTCATATTCCTTGTTAGTTATCCTAGATTCTCGACATCCCATCTCACCATATTCAAGCACGTTGTTGAACACGATCCGATTTGTGACGTGAAATCGTTCTTGAAAAATGGTATCAGAGCCATGGTACAGATCTGAATACATCTCACTACCTATCTGATAACTTGGATCTAGATTATGTTCAACCTTGTTGCCTACATTCGAAAATCCACTTATGAAACGTTAAATTTGATTTTTCTTCATTTTGGAGTCTTTTTGAGCATTGTTGATGATTCTGGATGATATGGATGCTTGATTCATGTTTATGGAGTTCATCTTGATGTGTTTGCATGCTCCAAGTGTTCAAATCAGTGGAAAAAAATAAAGATCTAAGCAAAACATTCGTAACAATCGGGTTTTCACGTTGTTTGGCATTTTTTTTAAGATTTCGGGCTTGATTCCTTGTTTTCGGTGTTAAGACGCATTTTTTGAATGAAGTAAAGTACGATTCTCAGTGGAAATCTCATTCCGGATCCATTGGAAGCATCTATTCCATCTAATTCTTGCTGTATTTGATGGATTTGAGAAAGCACATACTAGTGTGTGTTTCGTGGTGTTCTAAATATATCCAGAAATGGGGTTTTTTATGGGTCTGATTCGATGGTCTTAGCTGCTGTTCCGAATTGTGGCCAGAATAACTTCATGGATGATAAGTCTACAAGAATCCATCACTAAACCGTGTTTTTCACAAGTTTTCGGGTGGATTTAAGAGCATCAAAGAAGCTTTGTTCACTGTTGGGTTTTTCAAGTTTCTTCAAGTTTTTATTTGGGTTTTTGAAGGTAATTATAACAAACTTGTTAAGGTCTAATGATGGTCTTAATGACCTTGTTTATGGTTGAAGATCTTCTTAACGACCTTGTTTATGGTTGAAGATCTTCTTAACGACCTTGTTCTGTGTTGAAGATGCCTTAACGACCTTGTTGGTCTTAACGATCTTCTCCGATAAAGTCCTCTTTACGAACTTGTTGAATCCTTAGTTCTAACATTCATCTCATTTTGTTTCGCAAAAACCCGATCCGATTTAAAATTTCACGGGCATTCGATCTACGGTTAAATAATTATCAAATAACTTCGATTATTTACTAAATAATACTCTCAAATAATATTTTAATAGATCCAAAATCATTTTCCAAAATAAAATTTTTAATTGGTTAATTTTTAGATTAAATAATTTACAGAATTTCTCGCAAGGTTGATATGCATTTGAAAGCCTCGTTTAACTCAAAAACTCTATTTTAAATGATCAAATGTTATTTTACAAACTCAAATAGTGGTTTAAGAGTTGGTAATTTGGAATTTTCTCTTAAAAACGAAAATATGTCAAACTCGATTTCTACGTGTTCTCGATTCGCGAATCGATACAACTAGGAATCCCGTAAATGTCAAAAGTCATATCTTTATATCCTATCATGTTTTTATAAGATGGTTGCAAGGTATTAGAAGCTAATGAGCTAAAACGAGCTCAAACGATTAAAAACAAAAAATAACGATGTTTCGGGTTTTCACGTGATTTCGGTACGAACCGGATAACCCGCGAAACTCGGGATCACATTTGAAGGTTCTAATATGTTTACTTATAATTTGAGTGGCTAACGATAAGTAACGAGCAAAAATGTAACAAAAAGACAAAAACATAAATATACATATATATATATAGGGTTTAGGGTTTATATATATATATATATATATATATATATATATATATATATATATATATATATATATTGGGGAAGGATCCTGTGAAAACCCTTTATATTGCGAAAACGCGAAAACCAATATTAAAACATACATAACTTCTTCATACGTTAATGTTTTTTTTTTCATAAAATTGACGCCAAATGTCTTAAAATTACGTTATCTTCAATTCTGGAAACAAATATTAAAAAAAATTAACGGTTTTTTTTCCATGTGATACACATGTGTATCACGTGTGATACACATGTGTATCATCATCATTTCTACCGCACAAAAACGAATTATCATGTGTAAAAACACTCCTTATGTTAAAAACATATTAAAAATACTAAAACATTTTTGGTACTAATGATAAGAAACATAATGCACATGTGCAACATATTATTAAAAAAAGTTATAAAGTGTTATTTGTTCATTAGATATAAAGATAACATAACTATAAGACTTATGGTGCAATTTCCTCTTAAAATTAGTAATGTATACCACATATATGAGGGTTTTTTTTGGTGTGGTACACATGTGTATCATTAAAAAACAAAAAAAATGACATAAATATAACACATATAGTGCGTCTTAGAGAAAACAAATATTAACTCATACTAAAGTATGAGTTTTTTTTTGTGGTACACATGTGTATCACAGAAAAAAATAAAAAAAACTTTAACTTTTTATTTTTTGTTTTTATAGAATTAAAGATAACATAATTATAAGACTTTTGGTGAAAATTTTTAAAAATATATTGACGTATGAAAAAGTTATGTTAGTTTTAAGATGGTTTTCGTGTTTTCACAAAATATATGCGTTTTCGCATGATCCTTTCCCTATATATATATATATATATATATATATATATATATATATATATATATATATATATATAGAGGAAGGATCAAATAAAAACAAGATGTTATTGCGAAAACAAGAAAACAAATATTAAAACCTCTATAACTTCCTCATACGATAATATTTTTTTAAAAAATTTGCACCAAAAGTCTTAAAATTATGTCACCTTTAATTCTGGGAAAAAAAATTAAAAATATATAATTTCATGATTTTTTTTATTATTGCACATGTGCAATAATACGTATTAATTATATTACACATGTGCAATATTAACAAAAAAACGTTAATTTTTTTTTAATTTTTCCAGAATTAAAGATAACAGAATTATAAGATCTATGGTACAATTTTTTATCAAAAATATTAACGTATGAAAAAGTTATAGAGGTTTTAATATTATTGCACATGTGCAATAATAAATTTTTATTGCACATGTGCAATAATAAAAAAATAAAAAAAAAACGTTGAATTTTTTTTAATTTTCTCCAGAATTAAAGATAACAGAATTATAAGATTTATGGTGCAATTTTTTATAAAAAATTTTAACATATGAAAAAAGTTATAAAGGTTTTAATATTATTGCATATGTGCAATAATAATAATAATAAAAATTATTGCACCTGTGCAATAATAATTTTTAAAAAAATTTGATTATTTTTTAAATTTTTTCCCATAACTAAAGATAACATAATTTTAAGGATTTTGGTGCAAATTTTTTATAAAAATATTAACGTATGAAAAAGTTATAGAGGTTTTAATATTTGTTTTCGTGTTTTCGCAATAAAAGTTGTTTTCACATGATCCTTACCCTATATATATATATATAAGATAGGTTTTATGACATGCATCTCGCGTGTCATCTTCACACTATATGACAGAAATTGCTGAATTTTCGAAAAACGTGATTAGACTCGTTTTTTTTAAAATAAAAACTTGATTTAAACTCCTTTTTTGGTAGTTTATCACTTTATACTTATTTATAACATATATAACTAATTAGGAATCATCTGGAAACATTTAAACACTTCCTAAACCATTTACAATTGAATAATTTAATTATTGGATAATTTTTCAAAGTATATTTATCATTATTTTCACCAATCCAACCCATTTACGGATCCTCACCTATATATATCTCCATAATACGTTTCTGGAACTCCCACACAACATCCCTAAGCCTTCAATTTTCGTAATTCAACTCCAATTCGTGAAATCCAAAGTTAACGCGTTAGATTTTGACCATCCTATTTATCAGTTTTCCTTCGACTTTCAGAGGTAATTTTCTTCATGAAAGTTGTTCATTTTACTATTTTCTTCAAGATCGTACTCTCTGTTTCTGTTGATTGTGTGTAAATAAAAAATTCAAACTTGTGTTCTTGATATATATTTGGGGAAATCAACTAAACATCGATTAAAACCATAATCAATGCTTTTTGATAATTCTAATTTGTTTTATAAAATTAATATGATGTTTAAGTAATGTCCAAACTTGATTTTTATCAAAAAGATTGAAGCTTTAACGATTTGACCCATTAATTCGAGACTTTTTGCCCATAGAACATTAATCGATTGTTTCCGTTACGTTTTAACCATATGATTTTGTTTTAGACTTGTTAGAATACAGTTTAAATATGTTAAAAAATCTAAAACCTTGGTTAAATGTATAATTTTTCTAAACGTAAGGGTTAATTATGTAATAATGAAACTTTTAGGTAGAAATTGTAATTATGACAAACTCATGAAATTTACAATTTTAGACCCTGTAGTTTTGTATAAATCATATTTAGGACTTAAGTTTAATGCTTATAATTTATTACTTATACATTTAGGTCAAACATTTCGAATAATTGATTAAAGGTCCGAAATAATATATATCTAAAATTCACCAATTTCTTAACGTAAACCCTAAATTCCCCAAAATGCTCAAGTACATAACTTCTCGACATGTGTGCCTTGTTTCATTATTTTTTTTGCATCCTTAGGTTAATCTCGGTGTTCGTATTTCGTTCTGAAAGTGCGTGAGCGGTGGATCTTCTACACGGTCGTATCGAAATCAACGTTTATACGAGTGAACACGAGAGTAAATACAAAGGACTTGTATTAACCATAGAGAAAAACCACAGAGTACACACACTTAGGATCTGACCAAGAAGTCCTAATTACTATACAAGACGTGCTATCTATAGATGAACATCAAAGAGTAAAACCCGATCAGCCGAACTCAGGTTCGGACCAGGTTCGTGTGAATCCGAACTGGGGTTTGCCTCAGGTTCGACCCAACACAAACTTGCATCATTTTGTCTTGTATTTGATACTTCACATGATGACCAGGAACCGTGTATTAACAAACTCCCCCTCGACATGAGCAGTATCAACTTCCACATAAGCTTGTATCTTTAATCAAACTCTTCCTCAACTTGACGATGCGTCTGATCTCGAATACTTGACATTGTAGCATATGTAAAATATTTTAACAACAGCTTCAGAAGACTTGAAGTTGTGAAGTTCTCTTTCCACTTAGAAACCTGCCAACATAAATGATCTTGGCGCAAAACGCCACTTCGAGACTCCAAGATATTTTATGATTTCGTATTATGTAATGATCAATCGAATAGAAATAAAATCTATTTGATTATTCAAAATTTTATATCAAAACACACCTAAAATCTTTTTGGTACTTTCTGATATGAAATGTAAATGCAATACAGAATCAGACACTATTTTTGTCTTTTATGAGAAAGATCACAACTTGGGATCATATTGGACATAACATGTTGAACTACACTTCAATTTCGATTATTGTAGCACATAATCCATGTCGATTGCAGATATAATTTGTCCAACTTTAAACTCAGACACAATCATACTCATAACATCTGGATATGTTAAGGTAATGATTAGATTTCCTTTGACCACTGTACCCCACACTATCAGACATACTCAGATATCCTTTGCATATCACATTTTGTGATTACACTTGTGATTTAGCACATAGTGATTGTATAAATGATATAGTCAATTGTGTTCCATGCAACAAGAAATAAGAACATTAAATCGTCTACCTTAAGGTCGATCTTTCGATACGCAGACAAGGTCTCGGATTTAACAAAACAAGAAAATAAAACAAGTTGAAATTGTATAACTCAAAAACAATCAGGTCGGTACTCCCGTATACGCAGAGAAAGTCCGACGAGTTATACGAAACACCAAAGAAAATAAAGCAGAACCTCAAACGAACAACAATCAGGTCGATCTTTCGATACGCAAAGAAAGTCCGATCGTTTGAGAAAATAAAGAAAATCAAACAAGTTTAAATCTTTTCAAAATGAACACATGTATACACAGTGGCTTCTCATTTTATTTTTCACATATCTTTTTCTTGATATATCTTGAGATACGCATCAAGATGTTGTCCACTAGATCAAGCATCACATTTAATATTTATCACATTCGTATACCATCTGATTTTCCGAGCCTAACTAGCACATCGAACAACGGTCTTATGGATTTTTCACTTACTTTATCCATAAGTCAGACGATGTAAGCCAGTGTACCACCATTTCCCAATCATGTCGGATACAATTTCTCATTGTTCAATGTTTTTGTATTTTTGCATTTTTCAATGTTTTTGTCTTTTCAAATTTCTCCCCCTAAAAATGACAAACTCTATTTTTAGATTTTCATTTTTAACATTTGAAAAAGCAACACACTATGTTTGTAGTATTGCAAAAACAAACTCCCCCTCAAAATGAGACGAAGTGAAACAAATCAGAAATTGATCAATCAACACGAATACTAATATTATAGCATTTTGAAAACCAAATTGATATAGAAATTCAATCTAAGTTATCATAGATATTTCACAATCAGCAATTTTCCAATCACCGATAGGTCTTCCTGAAATTCCCGCTGACACCAAATAAAGCATTAGTCGCTCTGGGCTCGACCCGATTCAACAGCGTTGGGTCGCCCAGTTTCTTCCACATAGTCATCGTTGGCTTTGGAAACAACTTTAGGTATCCACATTTTGAAAGATTTTGATTTTTGATCAGAACCAAAATCAGTATCAACCGGCGTAATTGGTTTAAACGAAGTCGGCTTACGGGTTAATTTGACTTTTGGAGACCATGGTTCATAAGAAATCTGACCTTTGTTATCCACATATATAGCAATGTTATGGATATATACAGTCGTCGGACAATCAACATCAAGATGGCCAGGTTGACGACATGCATAACAAAGTCTTTCTTGAAATTTAAAAATATTTAGAAAATTCTTTGAATTTTGAAAACCTGAAGAATGATCATAATCAAAGTTATCAAAGAAATCATCATAGGAATCATACCTAGGAGATGGACTCCTTGAAGATGATGACCCTCCAGAATAATAAGATTTTTCCTTCGGAGTAGGTGATTTCTTTGGAATCTTAACTTTGGGAATCTTTGCAGCTTTTTCTGGCTTCTTAGCTTGAACTGGTGCTTCCTTGACCTCATAACCCAATCCTTTGTTCTTATAACCTGGGATCTTTGATGAACTCGAAGAACAACTAGAAGCTTCTCTCCCCTTAGCTTCTCTAGTGAATTTAGCTTTGATGTCTTTCAGTTTGATCTTTTCAATCAAAGATTTTTCTTCTTCAGTTGCAGAAGAAGTGCTTGAGGCAACTTTATCAAAAATCTGTTCATTTTCCAAAAGAATAGACTTTGAATTAAACTTCGGAGCTTCACCCAATGGTTTTTGCTTTTTTCCCAGACTTCGATTTCTTCTTCTTTGATTGGGTGTCAAACTTTGAATAATCATGCAATTCATCTTTAGGATCAAGTGGAGCAGATGTAAATTCAGATAAATCCACTGGTTGGGGAACCATGTTAATATCATTCTTTTTGGAACTATCGTCACTCCGATCCTGTTTATACAAGAAATTTAGCAATGTCGGTGATAAATTGCAATTCTTCACTTGACTTTTTAACTCCAAAATTTCCATCTTCAATTCTGTAACATCCCAAAATATGATATATGCATAAAGAATACGTGGCTAATGTGATTAATACATATGATATATGTGTTAGATAGCTAAACGTGGTAAAATGTGTAGAAAATGCATGTTTGCCCATTACCGGGTAATATATTGATAAAAGATGATAATATACATGTGGATTGATAAAATGAGATAAGAAAATGAAATAATATGTGTTTTATATCAAATATAACTAACATATATGATATTAGCATGAAAAACGTAGCTAAACGTTTATATGATAGAAACAAATGATGACCGGGAGAAAATGCCTTTACGTGATTACACTATATTGAATACATGTGTAAAAGTGTGTTTGGGTAGCATAGATGCATGTGAAATATTCATTTGATGAATATATATGTGGAAATACGTGTTTAATTAGTTAAACGTGTAAAAATGCATGTTAAATAGTTAACGGAAAAGTATAAGGGCTAACAGTGTAATTTATGTAAAGTTATAGATACTTACGGATATTATACATGTTTATAATTATTATAAATATTCCGAGGCTTATAAAATATTATAAAAATATCCTAAAGTGATTCGGAACATAAAATAATAAGTGTTGAAAAGTTAGAGGGGCTAAAGTCTAAGTTAGTGAAAAATATATATAAATATATGTATATATATACGTATGTATACGTATATCATCGAGCGTGTCCCGAGCCTTAGAAACTTTTATAAATATGTCCTATAATGATTTGGTGCATAAAATGATAGAACGATAGAAGTTTAGAGGTTAAAATGCAATTAAAAAGTTGAGGGACCAATTCTGCCAAATCCCCAAAGTAAATCGCGGGTCGTGAGGACCCTCTCTCTTTCTGTCGCGATATGCGACACCTTATAGGTCGCGATTTTTCCACGATTCGGACTTGCAGCCTACGTTTGATCCACCTACGCGTCGTTTATCTTCGAATTAGTCATGCTACTACGTGGAGGGATCAGGGGCGACCTTCATGGGTATAAATAGAGCCTTAGATCGTCCATAACAACTCGCCAATTCACGATTCTTCACTCTAAAACCCCTCTTTTCTACCCGAAACCTCTCCTGCAAAACTGGAGAAAACGATGAGTAGATAGGAGCTGATCTTTTACAGTTATACGTAAGTAGGTATGCTTAACAAAAGCCCTCTATCAATTTCTGTTAATATGTCTATTTGATTAGATTTCTAGAAATGAATAAAAACTAGGGATCTTAATCTCGTTTTGGTGAAATTGGGTGATCGGGTGGGAGTTAGGGTTTGAATTTTTGTAGGTAATCCTAAAATAATGTATTTTAAGAAAACCCTAAGTTTATTTCAGAACTGGAAAAGGTTTGGTAAAGGTTTTGTTAACGGGTCAAAATCAGGGTTTTCGTAACTTTGTTCTTCCGAAATTAAGTAAAGGGTTTAGGGTTTATAAATATGACTATTTAATATAAAACAATCTAGAGGGTATGGGGACTTGATTTTTGGTATGGTAACATGTTTATAGATATAATAAATATATATGGGTTCAAAATGGATAAATAATAAAGTATTAAAGATACCGAGTTAATCGGATATTTAGAAGTTCGTGCGGACCAGAAGGGTAGGCGCCTGTACTCTGGGCTTTCTAGCAAAGCGGGGGTGTCGCATAAATCCCAACTGGGACCTAGCATACCTCACTGGGCGATCCCGGGGTGAGCGTTTACTTATAGGAATGCGCGTCTTCATACTATCGTTAAAAGAAAAGGATAACTGCCTAAAGGGCATTTTGGTCATTTTGACATTTAAAAGGGACAAACTTAATAATTGAATATTATTAAGATAACAAGAGATAGAATAAACATAGGGAGTGTTTATTGTATAAAACCTTGCGTTAATGCCATACGATACGCAAATTAGGTTAAATCGGGAATCGTTGCGGGAGTTCTGTCCAAGTAAACCGATTAAAGAGGTGAGTTTTATGAGCCCACTCTTAAACGTTTTAAGTTATTTAATTGTTTTTGGGCTGATATACATACAAATTTTATAAAATGCATTTAAATGATTTATAACTGAAATGTTGCCTATCTGAATTGTTAGAATGTTAAACTATTATATTGTCTTTGAGTGAATATATATTAACTGTTAAGGTGTTAATTGTTAAATGGATATATATATATATGTTAATCTATTAAATTGTTGATTATATTGATATATATACATGAGCTGTTATGGAAATGTATTAAAATGCATATATGTGAAATATCTTGAATGGATAAACTGTTAGAAAGCTTTTGGGATAATATATATATATATATATATATATATATGATATGTTATGAAAATGATGTTAAATCATTTATACGTATTATAATGTAATTATAATAACTGTGATATGATATGTTCCATGCTTGCTTTGAACTTAAATAGTCAAGTGATCAACGAATTATTAGTAAACGTTATAGTGAACATGTATGATTATATGAGAACAAGTGATGCATTTGGTTTATTATTATGTGGTGCATACGCCGCTGGTACTTCCTATATAATATTAGTAACCTGGTTTATCAGAAGTGTGGAGGATACTCCGCTGGTACATCCTGTATACATACACCAATGGTAAATTGGGGAATGTCCACTTGTTGCAGTATATGAAGATATTATCGCTGTTTACTATTAACCCTAAGTCACTTGAGTATTTAACTAGGGGCGGGTAGTAGTACAGGGAGGGTTAAGAAGTAGTGTTACTCAATGGGTTTAAAGATCACTACAAATAGGCAGGGGGAGAAAGCGAATGTCCGTTATAGGGAATACTCTAGAAGGGTAAACTCGGCAGTAAGCAAATAGATGGAAACGAGGCGACTGTCTGTTATAGGGAATGCCTAGAAGGGTAAACTCGGCAGTTAGAAAATAGGGAAGCGGGGCGAGTGTCTATTACAGGGAATACCCTAGAAGGGTAAACTTGGCAGTTAGTAAGAATAGTATCTCTGCTTATACATTAGCAGGGTTTAGACTGGTAATCGATGTTGGGGTTGTAAGAAGAGACAGTGGGGTAAATGGTTTTATAGAGGGTATTTCCTATTAAGGAATATTATGTATTGTATAATTCAGTTATGTGTTATACTTGATAAATGTTTGTGAAAAATGGATCTTGTAGGTCCAAAGGTTTTAAACTTCACGTCGAGGTAAAGCTTTTAAAACATAGATCTCACTAGTGTAAGCTGACCTTTTTTAAAAATATGTATGCATGTCAGGTCAGGGTGAGGCTTTGACTAGTTATGAGAAGGCCCTGGTGATAAGGGAATAGACGGGCAAGCTACAGACGGAAGGAGGGCTTTGGCAAGCTGGCATAGTTATAGCAATAAAACGTAGCTATAGTTAGTATATCCTTATGTAAAGTATCTCTTACTTTGTAGTACTTGGCAAATAAATAAAAGTTTAAAATTTCCACTACTTAGTTATCTCTGTTATTACCTTGTGTTCATGAGTAAATCCGATGCGTGACCCCTTCCAGAACCAAGTCTGGGAGTGGGAAGACAATAGGATGAGATAAGGGATGTAGATGCCAGCCAGGATAGCTTGTGCCCATAGAAATGAGGTTGCATTAGGGACATAATAGGTAGCACCTAGAATATGTGAAGTGTGGAAGAAACCCGATTGCAATTAGCTACTGCAATTTGGTATTAGCCACATAAACATACCCTAAGTCCTAACTATTGTATGCTCGAGTGCGGAGAAAGTTATGAGATGGTGGAATGTTTGATTAACGAGGGAGATGATTTAAGGATCGGTTTTAACTTAGAGTTACCGGTAAAAGGATAAAGAGAAGAGTGGACACTTAGAAGGATTGTGATGAAAGTAACTGGGTTTTTGAAAACATCATAACTATATAATTTCCTTGGTACCAGTACTTATCTGGTTATCATGTATTCAAAAGTCTGGGGACTATACGTCACATAAATTCTAAAATGTCACTCACCTGGGATGAAGGATGATAATAAGAGGCGGACGTGGTAGAGGTAGGGGAGCCAGTAGAGAAACCGGTTCTGGAAGGCGTGCACGTGTGAATCCTGAACGAGAGAATCACGCGAGAGCTAACGTCTTTACGAACGAGCAAAGGGAAGTTATGGTGGCAAAGATGAATCAAATGTTTTAGGCGGCCTTGCCAAATCTAATCGCTCAACTACATGGAGCTGTTGGTGGAGGTGCCAATGGAGCCCCAGGTGCTAATGGATAGCCACTGGTGGTGCTGCTGGAGGTGCCGGAAACGCCGATCACGGATGTTCTTTTAAGTCATTTAGTGGATGTAGGCCCCCGTCATTTAAAAGATGATAATATAACGGTATAAGTTTAGGGGTTAAAATGCAATTAAAAAGTTGAGGGACCAATTCTGCCAAATCCCCAAAGTATTTCACGGGTCGCAAGGACCCTCTCTCTTTCTGTCGCGATATGCGACACCTTACAGATTGCGATTTTGCCACGATTCGGACTTGCAGCCTACGTTTGATCCACCTACGCATCGTTTTCCTTCGAATTTGTGACATCCTAGAATTCCAAGGTTAACTTCCGTTAGACAATTCCGTTAGTTACGTTATAAGTGTCAACTTAGTAACTAATACTTAACTAGGCCGAATACGTCCACGTCCTTTGGTTGATCAACAAACCCGCCCATATATGTTATGTGTTGAATTATTTATGGTCATTATGTGCAAACGTGATTTAAATGCATAATTATTAATAAAAAGCATGACTATTTAATTAATTGATAAATTATGTGACAAATTGCTTATTTGGATTATTATATGTTAACCGGGTAATTAAGTGTATGCATACATGTTTAATGATTGGTCTAGTAATTAGTTAATGATGGACTAATCATGGGCTAATGATGGCTAATCATTGGGGGCCCAAATCCCAATGAAAGCCCATGAGACCATTAGTATTTAAATGAGATTAAACCCTAATTCCCATTTTAGTTACTTGCACCATCAAAAACACACACACACACTCTCCTCTTTCTCTCTAGCCGCCACCATCACCGAGACCAGCTGATTCCAGCTGTGAACCACCAAGGATCACTGTGATCTCAGCCCTTGAAGATCATCCATCAAGCTTGGTGAGTCCCATGAACCATCTTCTTGCATATTTCTATGTGTTTTCTTCATAAAGCATGCCTAGATCTCCATGTAATCGTTAGATCTTCTGTAAGAATGCTTAGGGATGCTAGATCTATCATAAAAACTGTAACTTTACGTGTGAAACTGATCCATAATGATGATTTATGCTAGATTAGGTTATTTTGGGTAAAATGTGTTCTTGAACATTTGATGATGAAAATGCATGTTTATGATGTTAAAAATGCTCCTGTAATGTTCCTGAATGATTATGTATGCTTGAAAATGAATTACATGAAGTATGGAGGCTGTTAGAAAGATTTTTAGTCAAATTTACGGATTTTTTAGCGACTAGCGAAACTGTGCCTTCATAGGGCGAAATTATTTAGCGAAACTATGTATATCTCCTTCCAGCGACACTATACAGCGAAACTATAGTGTCGCCGGGTAAACCAACCAGACCTGTCCGAACGAAACTACCGAGCGATGCCAACAGTTTCGAGCGAAACTAGCCTAGCGAAACTGTGTCATCGGGTATTGCCTAGCGAAAGTGCTGCCCGTGCACCCAGCGAAACTGCCTAGCGAATCTATACTAGCGAAACTGTGACCAGACCTAAACCCAAACTTGTGCAATTTACTTGAATGTTATGCCATAACTTATATGATTATGGTATGATGAAACATGTTTGATTTCTGATTTATGTGAACCCTTGTTTATGATCAACCATCAGTGTCGTGTGTCGTTATGTTGTGTCGTAGTTCCAACGTGCTATGTTATGGGCCATAATGACGATAAGTTAATGATTAGACACGAAACTAATACTTAAGACCTAAACGTGTTCATAGGTCTTCGTTAAGCAATATTTGGATTAATTAGCAAGTGTAGCTGAGCAACCTAAGGTGAGTTTCACTAACCCTTTAATTGTGAGCCCGTTTGGGACACAACGAATGAACTTAACGAAATACAACGCTGACATTTTGAGGTATTACTAAATGGGATACCTGTTATGGAAGTTGGAGTGTTTTATGGGGAGCACTTGCAACTGTCCATCCTTGGAGTTTCAATTGAAATCCGGAAACGACCATTTTGACACTTAAACTCTTTTTAGGATTTCAAATGAAATCCAGAATAAACATTTTTAATATGACTAGTGTAGGTTAAAGTCTAAACCAAATGATATCACATGATTTCTAAGGATGCCTTAAAAACTTAAAAGTCCTCAATTTAGTACTGTTGATCTGAGAAGCGAGGGGATGTTGGGTAGATCTACTGAGGGTTTGACAAACCCTGCTCCGCGGTACACAAATGTGTAACCAACCGGTTGGAGGCCGAACGGAGTTCAATATCAGCCTGTTTTAGTTATGGGCCTCCCAAAAGGGACACAACTGGAGGCACCAACCATCGGCAAATGCCGAACTCTGTTACGTCAGCTTTCAGCCCTGGTACGACTTCCTTAGTGCATGAAAACCGGATTAGCTACCCGCGATATCGGTTGACCGCTTTAACTTCTACTTAACTAGTGCATATTCGATAATTCAACACTTGGAAATGGTTGCAAAACAAATACTTATTATATGTTGATACATACGCTTATGAGACCGGGCCAATGCATGACATGCCCACCGTGAACTCACCAACCGTTAGGTTGACACTTGTGTGATTTTCACTTTTGCAGATCGTTGAGGAGTATCCACTGGAGGTTGGCATGGCGCTTGAAGTTACTTAACTTTATTTTAAACTTAATTTGGGAATTAAACAACTATTTATGTTCTATAATTTAAGCACGTGGTTAGTGCTAAGATACTTATGTTTTTATTCCGCTGCGTACTTTTAAAACTGTTTTTATTATGAACATTTGGACTTTACTCTGATTCGTTTAGTATTTGTAACTAATGGTTGTGGTCCTGGTTTGCTCGCACCCCTTAACGGTATAAACTCCGTTAGTGGTTAATTTGGGGGTGTGACAGAATTAGTCATGCTACTACGTGGAGGGATCGTCCATAACAACTCGCCAATTCACGATTCTTCACTCTAAAAACCCTCTTTTCTACCCGAAACCTCTTCTGCAAAATTAGAGCAAACAATGAGGAGATAGGAGATGATCTTCTGCAGTTATACGTTAGTAGGTATGCTTAACAAAAGCCCTCTATCAATTTCCGTTAATATGTCCATTTGATTAGATTTATAGAAATGAATAAAAATTAGGGTTATTAATCTTGTTTTGGTGAAATTGGGTGATCGGGTGGGAGTTAGGGTCTGAAGTTTTGTAGGTAATCCTAAAATAATGTATTTTAAGAATGCCCTAAGTTTATTTCAGAATTGGAAAAGGTTTGGTAAAGGTTTTGTTAACGGGTCAAAAGTAGGGTTTTCGTAACGTTGTTCTGCCCAAATTGAGTAAACGGTATTGAATTAAGCTTTGATATATTTAAGCATATTATAAAATGTTATAATGGATAATAGCCTAAGTTGGTTTGAAAAGAAAATGAGTTTTGATAAAGAAACGAGAGAAACGGGAAATTAGGGTTTGTAAATATGATTATTTAATCTAAAATAATCCATAGGGTATGGGGACTTGGATTTTAGTATAGTAACATGTTTATATATATATTATAAACATACGTGGGTTTGAATTTGATAAATAATAAAGTATTAAAGATACCGAGTTAATCGGATATTTAGAAGTTTGTGCTGATCGGAAGGGTAGACGCTTGTACTCTAGGGTTTCTGGCAAAGCGGCTGTGTCGCATAAATCCCAACTGGGACCTGGCATACCTCACTGGGCGATCCCGGGGTGAGCGTTTACTTATAGGAATACACGTCTTCATATTATCATTAAAAGAAAATGATAACTGCCTAAAGGGCATTTTGGTCATTTTGACCTTTAAAAGGGATAAACTTAATAATTGAATAATATTAAGAAAATAAGAGATAAAAATAAACATAGGGAGAGTTTATTGTATAAAACCTTGCGTTAACGCCATACGATACGCAAATTAGGTTAAATCGGGAATCATTGTGTGAGTTCTGTCCAAGTAAACCGATTAAAGAGATAAGGTGAGTTCTATGAGTCCACTCTTGAACGTTTTAAGTGTTTTAAATGTTTTTGGGTTTATATACATACAAATGTTATAAAATGCATTTAAATAATTTATAACTGAAATGTTGCCTATTTGAATTGTTAGAATGTTAAACTGTTATATTGCCTTTCAGTGAATATATATTAACTGTTAAGGTGTTAATTGTTAAATGGATATATCTATAATATATATAATGCATATTGGAGAGAGAGAGTGTTTAATGTCTTAATTTTAAGACGCGTACAACTCTTAAAGCATGGTGTACAATATTTTGATGCAGGAACACTTAAAACCTTACTTAAAACTGTTAGAGCATATTCCTATGCCACGATGTGTCTCGTGTATTGTATCTATGTAATGAGAGCAACTGTGTGAGTCTTGTTAGGCAACTGAGCGTACCACTTGGTCCGCCGGACCAGTTGGTGCAGCGTATCAGTTGATACGCTGGGTGATACGCCAGCTAGTCTAAGTTACCTATAAATAGGTAGCATGTGTAGAGAGCATAAGCACTGATAGAAAACTCTTGATATATTCTACACTTCTGTGTGTGTTTCTGTGTGTGTGCTCTCAAGGCTTATTAATACAAATTCCATTTGTATTTACTTGTTTGATCTTATCTTCATCTCATTATCACGTGATTAGCAAACGATCCATCGCTCCATGGTTTAACAAGTGGTATCAGAGCTATCTGGTTCCATTTGCTGATCATATTCTGTGATTTTGGAGATTTTTAGAGAGAGAAAGTTTGGGTTTTTTTCATTTTTCATCAAATTTCCGCAATTCCGAGTGTTTCAACGATGGAAAATGATTTCTGAGTGTTGCTAAAGTGTTTTCGCATCATACTAAAGCAATTTCCAGCTCCAAACGTCAAATTTCACGAAAATCAGTGAATTCTGTCTCGAAATCAGTTGGTCCGCCGGATGAATTTTTTGGTCCGCCGGATGAAGTTTCTGGTCCGCTAGGCAATCTTTCATCAGCTGGTCCGTGGCAGTTATAGCGTATCAGTGTGATCCGCTGGAAATATTTGGTCCGCCGTATCAATTTTGGTCCGCCGGATCAATCTGATCCGCTAGTACAATTTTGGTCCGCTGGTTATAAATCTGATCCGCAAGTATAATCTGGTCCGCTGAGATTGATCTGGTCCGCTTTTGATCCGCAAACACAAATTTGGTCCGTTGAAAGTGTTTTGGTCCGCTGGCAGAAAAGTGTTAATCACTAAAACTGACGTAACTTGAGAACCGTTGAGAGTTACGGAACCCAATACCAGCCAAAACGTTCGTATCGACGAGATCTAGAACGTGTACCAGCCTAAGGCCAGTACCGACAAGTTTTGACCCCCTAAATCCGCTTGGAAAGCCTTCGTTTTTGAGTTCGAAGTTTTGAAGTGTCATTTTTCGGAAAATATGTCGGATTTTCAAGCATTTTCCGCGATTCAAAACACGATGCAAGCTATCATTAACTATGATAATGAAATAGGAACAAGTCAGAAAGTTCCGAAATTACTCAGATTGGAAGATTATCATAGTTGGGTGAAGCGTTTCAATGCATATGTTGGTGCAAATGATGTTGATTTTTGGATATCGTACAATAATCTATATGAGTATCCGACAGGACAAAATGGAAGGCCAGTTTTGCAACAGAGTCTTACTGGTGAGCAAAAGAAAGCATATCAAGCAGAACAAAAAGCTTATGGTGCTTTAACGATGGCATTACCTTCCGACTTATTACATCAGTTTTCTGCGTATACTTCTGCAAAAGAATTGTGGGATGCAATTCAAAAACGATGTGAGGGTAATGATCAATTTAAGAAAAGCAAACAAAAGGTTCTAAGAAAAGAGTTCGACAATTTCAAGCATTATCCAGATGAGAATATTTCAAAGCTTATCACTAGGTTTTCACATTTGTTAAGTGAAATGGCTTTGGTTGGCATTAAAAAGGAAGAAGCTGATCTGAAAGAGAAGATACTAGAGGCATTACCTGAAAAATGGGAGAATTATGTAATGATGATTACTCATGATAAAGAATTTTCAGAATTGTCATTCATCAATTTAATTGAGCAGATACAAGCAAGAGATATGGAGTTGAGTGTCAACAAATCCATGCCTGCACAAGTACAGAATCCAGCTGCATATCGTGGTGAAAATGATTCTACCATAAATGCTAAAAAGGCAAACATTTACAGTGAAGGTCCTAGTACTGCATTTCTAGCTGGAAAAACTGAGAGTTATGGTGATTCTCCAGGTTGTACTTTTACAAGTCCAAACCGATCATCAAAGTCTACAATTCCTGATAAGGCATCTGAGGATCTAGCTTCATTGTTATCTGCATTTATATCATCGTCAAATGGTTCAATTTTTGGGAAACTTGGAGAAGTTGATTTGGTTGCAAATGACTTAGGTGAGTTAAATGATGATCATTTGAACGAGTTAGATTTACATTGGCAATTTGCTATGATTGTTGAACGAGGTAGGAGATACATGAAGAAGCATGGTAAACAATCTTTTATTCCAGGAGGAAAACTTGGATTGGATAAATCCAAAGTTAAGTGTTTCAAATGTTCACAAGTTGGACATTTTGCTCGTGAATGTAACAATTCAAAAGTATCTGCATCCTCGTCTTCAACAAACAATTCTAAATCACAAGCTTTGACTTCATACACGGCTGAAGGATATGATTGGGACAGAGATATAGCAATAATTGAAGAGAGACAGAATCAGATAGCATTAACTGCAACTCTCAATGCAGATAGTTCTACAGATTCTATCTACAAGACATCACCTGCCATGGTGTATAATGCTGATCTAAAACAATATGTTAAATTGTATCCTGATGAATCTGCACTTCTTGCCGAAGTTGGTTGTCACGAATTACATGATTCAGATTCAGACACAAGTTCATGTGAAACAGTTGTGAAAGATGGTATCGCAGAAGTGACAAAAGAGTTTCAAGAAAAATATGAATCTTTGTTAGCAGAGAATGGTTTGATCTCTGAAGAACTCAAAGCTGTTAAAGTTGAATTAGAATGTTCACAACAAAGATGTGCTGATTTAGAAAGAGTCAATACAGAACTGGTTCAAAGTGCTAAAAAATGGGAAACTGAAGCAAAGGATGCTATTGGAGATTTTGATAATCTATTCGAGAAATCAACAGCTAGAGTGGAATCTCTTCTGAAATCTAATGTTGAACTTCAAAAGGCTTTTGATGATGTTACTGCTGCTGAAAATGTTCAAAAAGCAGTGATTTCTGATTTACAAGATAGAGTTATAGAACTTAAAGAGGAACTTTCAAAGCTTAGAGATGAAAATGTTCAGGCTCGTGAGAAGAATGGAATTTTAACAAAAGATGTTACTTATTACACAAAGAAGTGGGAAAAAGTTCATGCTGAGTTAATGGACATTTGTGATACAAAAAGACAACTAAAGTCAGAATACAATGAGTTGTCAGATCAATTTATTGATGTTCAAAAAGAATTGATGGATGCTCAAGTCAAGATTTCTGAGTTGAAAATTGAGATTCTTGTTCTTCAAAAACAAGTAAAGAATTCAGCTATGTCTCCTACTTTACTGAATTACATTTACAATCAGGAGAAGAGTGACGATAGTGAGAAATTAGAGGACTTGCATTCTGTTCCAGCTCCGGTGGTTATTTTAAATCCTCCTTCTGTGTCATTTGATCCAAGAGCTGAATTGCAAGATTATTCTAAATTTGCAACTCCAGCAAAGAAGAAGAAAAACAAATCTGAGAAAAGGGAGAAGAAATTGGGTGAAGCTCTAAAGTTTGTTTCAAGTTCCAAAGTTTTGGAAGATCAAAAGATTTGTGAGAAAGTTGATTTTGTTCATTCATGTGCTAATGAAGAAGAAAAAGTTTTGCTTCAAAGTAACAACTTGAAAGATATTAAAGCTAAGTTCAATAGCGAGGCTAAAGAACGAAAAGTTCCAGAATCTTCTTCAAGTTCTTCAAAAATTCCAGGGTATAAACAAAAAGGCTTGGGTTATATTGTTAACGAAGAACCAGTTTCAACACTACCACAGAAGCAGCCAAAGGGGAAGGCTAAAGAGCAAGTTTCAGGTCACAAGAATCAGTCAAAGCAAAGGACGCAAAAGGTGTTCAAATCAAAGAATGCTGACTACTATTCTGGAGGATCTTCTTATAGTTCTGGTTATTCTTCACGAAGTCCACCTCCAAGGTATGATTCTTCAGACGATTTCTTTGATTCCTTTGGTTCAGAAAATATTTTTGGTTATCATGATGTGTTTAAACAGGACAAGAGAAATTTAAAGAATTTTGTTGATAAAAACCAAATTTTTGAATCAAATCTGGGTAGCAGTTCCCTTAATGTTTTTCAAAGGAAGTGTTATGCATGTCGTAAACCAGGGCATCTTGCTGCACAATGTCCTACGAATGCGAGCACTGACGCTTATGTGAACAAAACTGCTAAGTATGTGGATTTAAATGGTCGTATTTTTGATGAACCACAATCATTCAGGTCCCAATCAGCTAGTAAGTCGTCTTGGGCAAAGACGCAAGTTGATAATTTTGTGGATTCATTGAAATATTTTCAATCGCCTAAGATTTGGAAACCCCGTGTTGTTTCCTTGGGTGTAAAAGACCATGTTGAAGACACCGGGCGACCCGAGGCTGTTGACTCGGGCCGATCCCAAAACCACTAATGTTTTATCTGGTGTCTGCAGGTTTCTTCAAGAAGATCTGTCATGCGTGTGTTGCTGATAGTGAAGAACTTGCCTAATTTAGTGTTTCAACGACATATCATTTTCAGATGTTTTTCAACCGATTTTTTTCAAAAATAAAACTGCAACGTGTCAGTGTTGGTCGATCAATTTTCTTTCTTGTTCATATGTTTACTTTGTGTAGTTGTACATATTTTTAGGGGGAGAAAATTGAAAATTCAAAAAATAGTGTTTGTTTGAATTTTAGGGGGAGAAATTGGAAAAATATAAAAAAATGGAAAATTGAGAAATTGATCCGACAAAAGCGAGAAATGATGGTACATCAGCATATATGTTATCTGCCATGGATAGATTAAGTCTAAAGGCTGTAGGTACTTGCATAATCTGTGAATGTGCATGACTAATCTGATATCTGCAAGTAAGATATAAACATAAAGCTTGCCTGATGATTTTTGGTTATTTGCTTCTTGATGAATACCTGTGTGATGATTCTAAAATAGAATAAAGAGATATCCTGATGAATGCATGTTTTCATTTTGCAAAAATTTCAACTTGTTTGATTTTCTTTATTTTGTCAAACGATCGGCCTTTCTCTGCGTATCGAAAGATCGACCTGACTGGTGTTCGTTTGACGTTCTGCTTTATTTTCTTTGGTGTTTCGTATAATCCATCGGACTTTCTCTGCGTGTACGGGAGTACCGACCTGATTGTTGTTGGATTATACAATTTCTGCTTTATTTTATATTTCTTATTTTCCTAAACAATCGGACTTTCTCTGCGTGCTCACAAGCCGACCTGATTGTTGTTTGTTTAGGGTTCTGCTTTATTTTTGCATGACTCATCAAGGATGATTAAATCTCTAAGAAAGTTGGATTTATATGATAAATATGATGATTTACCAGTATTTCTGATAGAGTGAAGGCCGAGTTATCAGTGCATGATAAAATTACCTTAAGCATATCTGAAAACGATAAAAAATGATTGGTGCATGCTGAAATAAACATAAATGTTGTATTTGCGATTATCTTGTCTTGCATGCTGATTAAGGGCCGAAATTGAAATGTGCTAGATGCATTATGTCTGATATGATCTCGCGTCGTGATCTTTCTCGCAAAAGACAAAAATAGTGTGAAATTCAGTATTTCATTTCTGTATTGCATTTATATTTCATATCTGAAAAATTCAAAAAGTTTTTAGGTGTGTTTTGATCTAAAGTTTCTAAAAGCCAAAAAGATTTTGTTTCTTAGTTGTTTTCGATTGACCAACACTTGATACAAAATCAAAATTTCAAAATCAATATCTTGGATTCTCAAAGAGAAGTTTTGCACCAAGATTAAATTAATTTTGGAAATTCAAAGAAAATTCTGCGCTTTTGTCTTCTAAAGTCGCAGGTTCTGTGTGTCGAGATTCGAGCATGGTGAAAGGGGGAGTTTGTTATATCTTTCTCAAGTGGATCTTGATGATCAAAGATGTTTCAAGTAGAGATCCAGCCATGCAAGCTCTGTTTCTGACAAGATTTCAAGTTGAAGATCTGATGCAGCAATGTTGAAGATTGAAGACTAGAGATTTTGTTAGACTAGATACACTACACGTTAAGGGGGAGTTTGTTAGAGCATATTCCTATGCCACGATGTGTCTCGTGTATTGTATCTATGTAATGAGAGCAACTGTGTGAGTCTTGTTAGGCAACTGAGCGTACCACTTGGTCCGCCGGACCAGTTGGTGCAGCGTATCAGTTGATCTTGATATATTCTACACTTCTGTGTGTGTTTCTGTGTGTGTGCTCTCAAGGCTTATTAATACAAATTCCATTTGTATTTACTTGTTTGATCTTATCTTCATCTCATTATCACGTGATTAGCAAACGATCCATCGCTCCATGGTTTAACAAAAACCCTAGGTATCAGAGCCATAAGTTGCAGAGAACTGGAATCAATTTTGAGAACGATTTGGAAACTGCAACTTGAAATCTTAGTTACAAACGAACAAACAAATTCCCAAAACAAAATTTTTACGTGCCAACCTGGGATACTCGCTCTGCTGTGTAAGTAAATACTTCATATGTATATATATCTATATAAATATATATATAGACCGTGTCTAGGTAGTCTAACGGAAAACCTTAGGAAAATTTTCACACGAATACGAAACGCGAACGCTAATACGCACACTATTCCGGGGGAAAGCGACAACGAAACGATGCTGCACGCTACGTCCTGATTTCTACTACGATGACTACGCCGACGGTGACTTTTATGGGGAAAGCCGACTTTCGACGATAGCCACTTACGACTTACGACGTTCTTCGACGACGCCTCGATTTTGCACGAAAAACTTTTCCGGACTAATAGTGGGATAACGGGAAAATTGTTAATATACATATTATGGGATATGTATAAAGTATAACTGTGACTGAACACTGGCTACTTTAACTGTCCAGCAAGATGTCTGGAAGAGGACACGGGAGGAGCAACATTAACATGACGCCTGCACAACTACAAGCTATGATTAACGAGCACGTGCAAGCCGCGGTGGCAGCCGTCCAAGCTGCATACGCCGCACAGGGTAATTATTATGCCGGTTAAGGCACAAAGCAATTGTATTTTGACCTGTTTAAACTGAAAACCCGAACTATTATTGCATCAGGAAACCACCATCACTGCACGTTTAAGTCCTTCATGGATTGTAAGCCAATGACATTTTCCGGCGAGGAAGGAGCGGTGGGACTCCTCAGGTGGATCGAGAAGTCTGAGAAAGTCTTCTCTATGTGTAACTGCCCTGCTGAGAGCAAGGTGAAATTTGCGACTGGTACTTTCGAGGGAGCAGCTCTCTCCTGGTGGAACGTTGAAATTCAGATGATTGGGGTAAATGCGGCTAACAACATGGATTGGGAAGCGTTCAAGGAACTGATTATGGAGGAGTACTGCCCTCGAGATCAAGTCAAGAAGTTGGAAGGAGAATTTCTAAACTCCAAGATGTCTGGATCTGAAATTGAGGAATACACTGCGCGTTACCACGTGTACGCGGTGCTATGTCCGACAATGGTTGATGCTGAATTTAAGCGCATTGAGCGTTATCTGGAGGGTCTCGCACCCCAAATCAAGAGCTTGGTGACCGCCAGCAACCCAACAACTGTGCAGCAAGCCATCCGTTTGGCTCACAAGCTTACTGATCAAGAAATCGAGAGGGGTACTCTACCCGCCAAGATCACCGTGAAGACTGCCTTAAGTGGCAAGCGTAAGGCTGAAGAAGAAGCTCCAGCGACTTCTGTGAACAATCAAACTGTCGGGAATCAATCTGGGAGATCCTCTAACTCCCAATATCAGAACAAGCGATCTGACAACACAAGGTCCAATTTCAACAATGGCAGCAACAGTGGGAGTAACAATCGCCAAGGTGGGAATGGAAACTACAAGGGTAAAGCCCCGTATTGTAACAAGTGCGGGAAACACCACAATGGCATGTGTAGCAAGGGCCTGGAATGTGGAAGGTGTGGTAAACTGGGGCATGAAGCCAACAACTGCTGGACCAACTTGCAAAAGTTAAACAACAACGGTCAGAACCAAGGAGGAAATAACAACCGGGGAAACGGAAACAACCGCAACGGGCAAGGAAACAATCAGAACAACAACAATGGTGGAGCCCGTGGCTGTTATGAATGTGGTGCGCAAGGCCACATGAGGAAAGACTGCCCGCAATTGCGCAGACAAGGGAATGGTAATAATGGCAACGGTGGAAACCCGGGCAATGAAAATGGTAACGGTGGGAATGGTAATGGTGGAAACGGAAATGGTGGGAATGGCAGAGGAAGAGCCTTCGTCATGGGTCAAGGGGAAGCTCGCAACGATGCCAACGTGATTAACGGTAAATTCATACTAAATGGTTTCTTCGCTACTGTATTGTTTGATTCTAGTGCTGAAAGAAGTTTTATTTCCACTAAATTTGCTAAGTTGATTAATGCTAAACCAATTACCTTAGATGCTAAGTATGTGGTAGAGCTAGCAAACGGTAAACTTCATGATACGACTCAGATAGTTAAGGACTGTAAGTTAGAACTAGCTGGCCATACATTAGGAATCGATCTTATGCCTTTCCCGATCGGTAGTTTTGATGTTATAGTAGGAATGGATTGGTTATCTGAAAACCGAGCTGAAATTTTATGCCAAGAAAAAGTGGTCCGTATTCCACTCAAAGACGGTGAAGTGTTAACGGTTCAAGGTGAAAAGGGTGGAACAGTAACCGGTATTATTTCGTTTCTCAAAGCTCAAAAGTGCCTTCGTAAAGGTCACTTCGCGATCCTTGCAAACGTCACTGACACGACACTTCCCGAGCGTAGAATTGACGACTACCCGATAGTCCGCGACTTCCAAGATGTATTTCCTGATGATTTGCCTGGTTTGCCTCCATTTCGACAAGTAGAGTTTGGAATCGATTTAGCTCCTAGAGCCGCTCCGATCGCACGCGCCCCTTACCGTTTGGCGGTAAGTGAACTCAACGAACTCTCCGCACAACTTCAAGAGTTACTCGACAAAGGATTTATTCGCCCAAGTTCGTCTCCATGGGGAGCACCGGTACTATTTGTTAAGAAGAAAGATGGAACGTTCCGAATGTGTATCGACTACCGAGAACTTAACAAAGTTACAATCAAGAATCGGTATCCACTTCCTCGAATCAACGATCTCTTCGACCAACTACAAGGTTCAAGCTATTTTTCAAAGATTGATCTACGGTCTGGATATCACCAACTTCGTGTTCGTGATGAGGATGTCCCCAAGACTGCTTTCAGAACTCGGTATGGCCATTACGAGTTCCTGGTTATGCCGTTTGGGCTAACCAATGCACCTGCGGTATTTATGGATCTGATGAATCGAGTGTGCAAGCCGTACCTCGATAAGTTTGTGATAGTTTTCATTGATGATATTTTGATCTACTCCAAGACAAAGGAAGAACACGAGAATCACCTACGACTTATCTTGGAATTACTCCGCAAGGAACAGCTTTACGCCAAGTTTTCGAAATGCGATTTTTGGATTCGCGAAGTCCAGTTTCTTGGACACATTGTTGATCAGAATGGAATTCATGTCGACCCAGCTAAAGTGGAAGCTATCAAGAATTGGTCTACTCCGAGAGCGCCGACCGAAATCCGACAATTTTTGGGACTTGCCGGATATTACCGAAGATTTATTAAGGGTTTCTCGCAATTGGCTCAACCCTTAACAGCCTTAACGCACAAAGGAGTGCAATATAGATGGGGTGAAAAAGAAGAACGCGCGTTTCAAACTCTTAAGGACATGTTATGTTCAGCTCCGATTCTCGCGTTACCCGATGGGGTTGACGACTTTGTAGTTTACTGTGATGCATCCATCCAAGGACTCGGTTGCGTGTTGATGCAACGGGACAAAGTGATTGCCTATGGGTCCAGGCAACTGAAGGACACTGAGAAGAATTATACAACGCATGATTTGGAATTAGGAGCCGTTGTTCATGCACTCAAGATTTGGAGACATTACCTCTACGGAACAAAGTGCACAATATTTACTGACCACAAAAGCTTACAACATATCTTTAAACAAAAGGATCTCAACATGCGACAACGACGGTGGGTCGAGCTACTGAATGATTATGACTTAGCGATTAAGTATCATCCAGGAAAAGCCAATGTTGTGGCTGATGCATTAAGTCGAAAGGAGTTTGAAAAGCCTCGAAGGGTACGAGCGCTACAACTTACTACTCACACGGGATTGCCGGACCGGATCCGCGATGCCCAACGAGAAGCCTTGAAAGAAGAAAATTTCGCAGCCGAAGCACTGCGTGGTGTAGATGGAAACTCCAAAATTAGGTCCGACGGACTCAGGTATTACAATAACAGAATTTGGATTCCTTTACTCGGAAATCTCCGTGAGCTCGTGATGGACGAGGCTCACAAGTCAAGGTATTCGGTGCACCCTGGATCAGACAAAATGTACCAAGATTTGAAGAACTTGTATTGGTGGCCGAATATGAAGGCCGACATTGCGCGATATGTGGCTAAGTGCTTAACATGCTCAAGAGTTAAGATCGAGTACCAAAAGCCTTCTGGGCTGTTACAGCAACCAAAGATCCCAGAATGGAAATGGGAGGATATCTCCATGGATTTCGTAACGGGATTACCTCATCGATCGAATCGACCAGATGCGATTTGGGTTATCATTGACCGATTAACCAAATCTGCACATTTTATCCCGATGAAGGAAAATGACAATATGGATAAGTTAACGAAGCTGTATATTGACCGAATTGTGGCACGTCAAGGAGTGCCTAAGACCATTATCTCCGATCGAGATCCTCGATTTACTTCCCGATTGTGGCAATCTATGCAAGAAGCACTGGGAACCAGACTGGATATGAGTACAGCTTATCACCCACAGACTGATGGTCAGACAGAACGAACTATTCAGACTTTGGAAGACATGCTCAGAGCTTGCATTCTCGACTTTGGTAAAGACTGGGAGGCTCATCTTCCGTTTGTGGAGTTCTCCTACAACAACAGTTATCATTCGAGCATTGGTGCAGCACCTTTTGAAGCTCTTTATGGCAGAAAATGTAGATCGCCCGTGTGTTGGGCCGAAACGGGCGAGAAGGGACTCACCGGACCGGAAATCATCCATGATACAACTGAACGGATCATTCAAATCAGAAAGCGGATAGCCGCAGCACGTGATAGGCAAAAGAGCTATGCCGACAAACGCCGCAAACCTTTGAAGTTTGAGGTAGGCGACATGGTACTATTGAAGGTATCTCCCTGGAAAGGTGTGATACGCTTCGGAAAGCGTGGAAAGTTGAATTCTCGCTATATTTGTCCATTTGAAATCATTGGGGAGGTAGGCCCGGTGGCCTACCGTTTACGACTCCCTGCCGAACTCGATGGAGTTCACAACGTGTTTCACGTCTCGAATCTGAAGAAATATCTGGCTGAAGACATCGAAATAATTCCTTTGGAGGAATTGGAAATTGATGAACATCTGAGATTTATTGAGCAACCGGTAGAAATCATGGGACGCGAGGAGAAAGCCCTCAAACGTAGCAAGATTCCGATCGTCAAGGTCCGATGGAACTCAAAGCGTGGACCTGAATATACATGGGAACGAGAGGATCAGATGAAGAAAAAGTATCCTCACTTGTTCGAGCAAACGTCCACAGAAACTCAAGGTATGATTTAATTTTGGGGACCAAAATTCCTTTAACAGGAGGAGGATGTGGCGACCCTAAAACTTTTGCTTTCTTTCCCTAGCAACAACAGCAACGACGGCAGCTGAGACTGCGAATACTACAACACAAGAATAATTTTCGGGACGAAAATTCCATTTACAAGGGGATGGTGTGACATCCGAGAATTCCAAGGTTAACTTCCGTTAGACAATTCCGTTAGTTACGTTATAAGTGTCAACTTAGTAACTAATACTTAACTAGGCCGAATACGTCCACGTCCTTTGGTTGATCACCAAACCCGCCCATAGATGTTATGTGTTCAATTATTTATGGTCATTATGTGCAAACGTGATTTAAATGCATAATTATTAATAAAAAGCATGACTATTTAATTAATTGATAAATTATGTGACAATTGCTTATTTGGATTATTATATGTTAACCGGGTAATTAAGTGTATGCATACATGTTTAATGATTGGGCTAGTAATTAGTTAATGATGGACTAATCATGGGCTAATGATGGCTAATCATTGGGGGCCCAAATCCCAATGAAAGCCCATGAGACCATTAGTATTTAAATGAGATTAAACCCTAATTCCCATTTTAGTTACTTGCATCATCAAAAACACACACACACTCTCCTCTTTCTCTCTAGCCGCCACCATCACCGAGACCAGCTGATTCCAGCCGTGAACCACCAAGGATCACTGTGATCTCAGCCCTTGAAGATCATCCATCAAGCTTGGTGAGTCCCATGAACCATCTTCTTGCATATTTCTATGTGTTTTCTTCATAAAGCATGCCTAGATCTCCATGTAATCGTTAGATCTTCTGTAAGAATGCTTAGGGATGCTAGATCTATCATAAAAACTGTAACTTTACGTGTGAAACTGATCCATAATGATGATTTATGCTAGATTAGGTTATTTTGGGTAAAATGTGTTCTTGAAGATTTGATGATGAAAATGCATGTTTATGATGTTAAAAATGCTCCTGTGATGTTCCTGAATGATTATGTATGCTTGAAAATGAATTACATGAAGTATGGAGGCTGTTAGAAAGATTTTTAGTTAAATTTACGGATTTTTTAGCGACTAGCGAAACTGTGCCTTCATAGGGCGAAATTATTTAGCGAAACTATGTATATCTCCTTCCAGCGACACTATACAGCGAAACTATAGTGTCGCCGGGTAAACCAACCAGACCTGTCCGAACGAAACTACCGAGCGAAATTCCCTGAACGAAAGTTCAAACCAGTTTCGGGCGAAACTAGGCTAGCGAAACTGTGCCAACAGTTTCGAGCGAAACTAGCCTAGCGAAACTGTGTCATCGGGTATTGCCTAGCGAAAGTGCTGCCCGTGCACCCAGCGAAACTGCCTAGCGAATCTATACTAGCGAAACTGTGACCAGACCTAAACCTAAACTTGTGCAATTTACTTGAATGTTATGCCATAACTTATATGATTATGCTATGATGAAACATGTTTGATTTCTGATTTATGTGAACCCTTGTTTATGATCAACCATCGGTGTCGTGTGTCGTTATGTCGTGTCGTAGTTCCAACGTGCTATGTTATGGGCCATAATGACGATAAGTTAATGATTAGACACGAAACTAATACTTAAGACCTAAACGTGTTCATAGGTCTTCGTTAAGCAATATTTGGATTAATTAGCAAGTGTAGCTGAGCAACCTAAGGTGAGTTTCACTAACCCTTTAATTGTGAGCCCGTTTGGGACACAACGAATGAACTTAACGAAAAACAACGCTGACATTTTGAGGTATTACTAAATGGGATACCTGTTATGGAAGTTGGAGTGTTTTATGGGGAGCACTTGCAACTGTCCATCCTTGGAGTTTCAATTGAAATCCGGAAACGACCATTTTGACACTTAAACTCTTTTTAGGATTTCAAATGAAATCCAGAATAAACATTTTTAATATGACTAGTGTAGGTTAAAGTCTAAACCAAATGATATCACATGATTTCTAAGGATGCCTTAAAAACTTAAAAGTCCTCAATTTAGTACTGTTGATCTGAGAAGCGAGGGGATGTTGGGTAGATCTACTGAGGGTTTGACAAACCCTGCTCCGCGGTACACAAATGTGTAACCAACCGGTTGGAGGCCGAACGGAGTTCAATATCAGCCTGTTTTAGTTATGGGCCTCCCAAAAGGGACACAACTGGAGGCACCAACCATCGGCAAATGCCGAACTCTGTTACGTCAGCTTTCAGCCCTGGTACGACTTCCTTAGTGCATGGAAACCGGATTAGCTACCCGCGATATCGGTTGACCGCTTTAACTTCTACTTAACTAGTGCATATTCGATAATTCAACACTTGGAAATGGTTGCAAAACAAATACTTATTATATGTTGATACATACGCTTATGAGACCGGGCCAATGCATGACATGCCCACCGTGAACTCACCAACCGTTAGGTTGACACTTGTGTGGTTTTCACTTTTGCAGATCGTTGAGGAGTATCCACTGGAGGTTGGCATGGCGCTTGAAGTTACTTAACTTTATTTTAAACTTAATTTGGGAATTAAACAACTATTTATGTTCTATAATTTAAGCACGTGGTTAGTGCTAAGATACTTATGTTTTTATTCCGCTGCGTACTTTTAAAACTGTTTTTATTATGAACATTTGGACTTTACTCTGATTCGTTTAGTATTTGTAACTAATGGTTGTGGTCCTGGTTTGCTCGCACCCCTTAACGGTATAAACTCCGTTAGTGGTTAATTTGGGGGTGTGACAGAATTAGTCATGCTACTACGTGGAGGGATCGTCCATAACAACTCGCCAATTCACGATTCTTCACTCTAAAAACCCTCTTTTCTACCCGAAACCTCTTCTGCAAAATTAGAGCAAACAATGAGGAGATAGGAGATGATCTTCTGCAGTTATACGTTAGTAGGTATGCTTAACAAAAGCCCTCTATCAATTTCCGTTAATATGTCCATTTGATTAGATTTATAGAAATGAATAAAAATTAGGGTTATTAATCTTGTTTTGGTGAAATTGGGTGATCGGGTGGGAGTTAGGGTCTGAAGTTTTGTAGGTAATCCTAAAATAATGTATTTTAAGAATGCCCTAAGTTTATTTCAGAATTGGAAAAGGTTTGGTAAAGGTTTTGTTAACGGGTCAAAAGTAGGGTTTTCGTAACGTTGTTCTGCCCAAATTGAGTAAACGGTATTGAATTAAGCTTTGATATATTTAAGCATATTATAAAATGTTATAATGGATAATAGCCTAAGTTGGTTTGAAAAGAAAATGAGTTTTGATAAAGAAACGAGAGAAACGGGAAATTAGGGTTTGTAAATATGATTATTTAATCTAAAATAATCCATAGGGTATGGGGACTTGGATTTTAGTATAGTAACATGTTTATATATATTATAAACATACGTGGGTTTGAATTTGATAAATAATAAAGTATTAAAGATACCGAGTTAATCGGATATTTAGAAGTTTGTGCTGATCGGAAGGGTAGACACTTGTACTCTAGGGTTTCTGGCAAAGCGGCTGTGTCGCATAAATCCCAACTGGGACCTGGCATACCTCACTGGGCGATCCCGGGGTGAGCGTTTACTTATAGGAATACACGTCTTCATATTATCATTAAAAGAAAATGATAACTGCCTAAAGGGCATTTTGGTCATTTTGACCTTTAAAAGGGATAAACTTAATAATTGAATAATATTAAGAAAATAAGAGATAGAAATAAACATAGGGAGAGTTTATTGTATAAAACCTTGCGTTAACGCCATACGATACGCAAATTAGGTTAAATCGGGAATCATTGTGTGAGTTCTGTCCAAGTAAACCGATTAAAGAGATAAGGTGAGTTCTATGAGTCCACTCTTGAACGTTTTAAGTGTTTTAAATGTTTTTGGGTTTATATACATACAAATGTTATAAAATGCATTTAAATAATTTATAACTGAAATGTTGCCTATTTGAATTGTTAGAATGTTAAACTGTTATATTGCCTTTCAGTGAATATATATTAACTGTTAAGGTGTTAATTGTTAAATGGATATATCTATAATATATATAATGCATATTGGAGAGAGAGAGTGTTTAATGTCTTAATTTTAAGACGCGTACAACTCTTAAAGCATGGTGTACAATATTTTGATGCAGGAACACTTAAAACCTTACTTAAAACCCTAGATATAAAAGGCATATTCTCTCATTTGGGACAACCATGTCAAGTCGACCGTCAAACCCTAGCTCTCACCTTCTTCCTATCGCTGTTCTTCTTATCGCCATCTCTCTTCATCGATCCTCTCTCTTCAACCAGATCTACCCTCTCTCTCACCATTACATCGAGACAGATTTTCAACTGTAGGTTTTTTTATAATCGAAGGTAGTAGCGGTGACGGTGGTGACATGTTAAAAACCGGCGGTTGGGCTTTGGTTTGTACATCACAGAAGCGACCGATGCGGATTCTGCTCACCTTTAGTCGATTTTGGGGGTTTATAACCCTCAGATCTGAAATAACTTCTGACTGGTTTTGGGTTTTGCTGTTACACGTGTTCTATACGCCTCTCTCTCTCTATGCATTTCTCTGTTATGGCAGAGATTTTATATGTTCCAGAACTAATGTTTGTTTGTTATTTTTAAATTTTCAGGTGCTTATTTTGGGATGTTCTTTTAAGGAGCTTGATTTTGTGTGAACTGGGGCTCGATTTCAGGTATGGATACTTAACCTATTGAACATTTGAAATCATTATTTTACTATGTCCCTTTAATTGAATATTACAGAGTTGTTATTTTATAAGGTTCCTCATCAAGATTATACGGTCTCTGAAGGTTATGTTAGATTTTTGTTTATTTTATGCATATGTTGATTAATGTTTATAATTTGTTGCATATGTTGATTTACGCATTTGATTTTGATTTGTATGATTTTTGAATGATTAATAATAGCAATACAACAGAAAATACTAAATAATGTCAGGATTGATAATAGAAATATAGCAGCAAGACTAAATAATGTCTGGTTTCTTTCATTTTTCTTTCATTTGTAGCACCAATTTTTTTTTTTATATAATATTACCTTTACAGACATTCTCTTATGATTACTAGGTGTTGATGGGTCAAAAGTTGAGAAGGTATTCGAATCCGTGCACATTGCTCCAAAGAAAAATACTGTTATGGGTGATGTATCTCCCATGATACCTGACGGCATTCACATGGGTAAATTTAATGTTTTTAAATTTTGCATTTATTAAAAAAGCTATGATATGTTGAATCTTTAAATTTAGACACATGATTATTAATTTACACAAAATGTTTTTATTCTAAAGGTTTAGTAACTTCTGCACTAACATGTAGGGGATTTCATGAGGATGATTTTGTCAAAGTTGCTGAGGTATTTTATGATACCGTCAAGTTGGTCTTCAAAATTGAGGCTGCTTCCACAGGTTAGATAGTTTCTTATAACACATGTCAGATTGGATAGTATTGGGTTGGTTTCGATGTCTTTTTTCTTTTCCCTTTACCAAGAAATAAATTTTATTTTCTTTGCAAGTGGTTTTGGTTATTTGAATGTGTATACATGTAATATATCTAAATTGTTTTCCTGTTGTGAGAAACAATTTTTATTGATCTGTAAACTAATCATGAACTTGACTTCACATACCACTGGGATATTTTAAATTAAAGATAAAAATTACTTTGTAGATTATCTTCAATTGGAGTTGTGAGAAGTGGTATAAATAATTAATTTGACACTTCATCTATATAAATATACATTTGTGAAAGGGTGATTTACATCATTGAAATTGTTCCGTGCCCCTCTTTTTTAATTTCTATTTGTTGGTTTGGATTGTAAGTAAATTGTCAAGCCCCTGAGTGTGTGTTGGATTTAGAAATTTTTTAGTTACTATAACTATTTTCCCAGACCAAGTTTCGAAAGATTTATTAGATATTTAGGATCCCCAACCCTCCTAATTGGCTGTAAATTCACGATAAATTATATCACCACTGCCCAGGGTGCTACTTGCCACTACAATATATGATTTATGAATTCTTTACCTACATCATTATATATGTTTAACCAGTTACGGTGGCAGCTGGTGGTTGGTTTGGTGTTTCCATTTGTTTTTATACTTTGTTTGTATTAGGTTGTCATCAAACTTTTCTCATATCAAGTATATGTGCACATTGTTTCCTAAACCTTTCTTCATATCTTTTTTTTTTCCACAGATTTGTTGGCTAACTATCAAATTTATGAATAAGTTAAGTTATTGCTCCACATCCAAGGTATGTTTTATCAAACTCATTTGATTTTTGGTTAACTATTTTTTTAGAATAGATATCTAAATATACATGAAGCATAGGTCTTGGGATTTCTTATTCATTTTAATTATGCTTGTGGTTAAACTGTTTCGCTGTTAGTGGTTGCTAGCCCTTTGTTTTGTTATGTTTTCCGTAACTCTTCTTTGCTACCATCAGCTAATGTTTTTGTTGACCATGTAATACCCATCATTACCCAGTGGTATGAAAATAGATGAAGAGTTGATTTTTGTCCTCTGTTGATGCATTCAAGTGCAGAGAAAAAATATGTATGTGCATTCTTATGAAGAACTTCAATGATGATTTAGAGGTTTTTGTGTTTATGCGAAACTGTTTAATTCTCTTTGAAAATCTATCTTTAAATACCCTGTTTAGATCCTTTTTTTATCGGACTCCATTCAGATGCTGATGGTGAAGAGAAAGTGCAGAAATTTAACAACAAATTTGGAAAACTGAAGAGTACATTGAATCTCTTTGTAGGAATGTTTAAAAGAACTGAGCTTGAAATAAAATCATACATATTGGTACAATACTTCTCAAAGCTCCACCCAAAGGTACATTCATTCGCCGGTTTATATAAAGTCGTTATTTGCCTTCCATCACCGCTTTAGTGTAATGTTCTATCTTTTGTGGTGCTTTGCCTGATTTCATCCGATTTATATAAGGAAAATTTGGTCTACAGTGAGAATAATCACCAATTAATGTTCGAAATAATACATTACAAAATAATATAATATACTCTTCTATAAGAATTTTGAGCAACTCATAAAGAATACACTCAAGTAGATAAATAACCGTCTTTGGAATAATAACCAATAAAGATGCATCATATAACACGAAGCGATTACTTACGCGAAGTATTTTGTATCTGACAAGTTGGATTTCAATGGTGTAACCTCCGACTTGGATTTAATGGTGACAGGTGGTAACATATCAGACCGAGTACTGTAAGTCATTTGTCAGATTAAAACGGTCATAGTTATGGTAGCTTGCAGCATTTCGTAATATTCCCATGTTGGTTTATGCAGGTTGCAACAGTCAAAAGTGTAGTGCTTCATTTTTTTTATGAATTTGTACAATCTTAACATGAATGTTTTTACACTTTCACTTATGTTTTGAACTCTGTTAGAAAAAATCTAAATTCCCTGTCAAGTGCAACCAAAACTCTTTGTGGACAAGCGTTTGGAGCAGGGCAACATCACATGATGGGCATATACTTGAAAATATCATGGTTATGATCACCCTTCCTAGGCTGGTTCTTGATTTTAAAAAGATCTTTGTTCTTTTTGTTTGTAAATTAGTATACAGGTATAATTCAAACAAATTAATGGTTTATGTTGACCAAGATTCAGGCGGTGGTGCTTGAGTAAAAGAGTATGTTCATATCTGCATACAACAAAGAACTGGTAGAAAAAGTTTGACGGCAGTTCATGGTTTGACAAAGGAGCCGAGTTACAAGAAAATTCTCATAGATTTGAAGGAATTCTGCTGCAATGGCACTGTTTTGCAAAATAAAGAACTCTGCAAGGACATATGCGCATAAAATTAGATCAAATCAAATCATGTATTGTGATGAAAGATCAAATCAAGATTAATGGTTTTTGAAGACAAAATGGTTTGATTTTCAAGCTTGGGTTGTGTTTTGTTTAGTGATGCCTGCTGCGTTTTCTTGATTGCTGTTAATGTTTTACGTATTTCCATTATGGATGGTGTGTACTGGATAATGATCACCACATTTTTGTGATTGACATTTGTATATGACGGAATTTCAGAATCACCTACATTGTTGCTATTGATATTGGTCATATGCTATTGATATTGGTCATATGGGTAAGACTGAATATAAACGGCATAATACAACAATCTATGGAGTTAATGATTTTATTTTCATTTTCATTTTCATATTTATTTAAGCTTTAGAGTTTGACCCATTTAAGCAATCTGATGTGTTCTCACGTAAATCGGTTGAAACGGACTACTTTTATAAATGCAATACATATTATTGCTTATAATTCTTTCTTTGTTTTTTGTCGCCAGAGAAAAGCTTTAAAACGGCTTGAATGTGTGAAATTATTGTGCATTCATTGTTGTTTTTATGGCAAAGTTCCTTTGTTGCTTTAGATAACTTTTTTAACGGTTTTTTTTTCACAACACTTGAAACCTTATCCAATGTCAAGATATCACTAGATCAAAGGTCCTTTGATAGCTTTATATCTTATTCAACGTCAGGATATTCATAGATCACACAAATGACAAACGTTGAAATTACATATCAAAATACAACTTAGATTTGAGTGTTGATAATAATGTAAAAACACTGTTGATGTGGATATTGTTGGATTTTCTATAGCGTTTTAGACAATGAATATGGGTGTTTGTTGTTATTTCGTTTTATATTACTATGTTTATATATATATATATATTACTATGTTTATATATATATATATATATATATATATATATCAATTCAGGTGTTTGTTGTTATTTGTTGAGTTCTAAAAAAATGAATACATCAATGTAAATTGTCGTGCCACCATAACAAGTGAACAAATAAACAAATACCGCGTTGTAGTTTGTTGTGCCGCTGCAACGCGTGAACAAAAGACTAATAACACGCTATACACTGTCGCCGCCGCAACGCGCGGGCACACGGCTAGTATATATATATATATATGTTAATCTGTTAAATTGTTGATTAGATTGATATATATATATACATGAACTGTTATGGAAATGCATTAAAATGTATATACGTGAAATATCTTGAATTGATAAATTGTTAGAAAGCTTTTGGGATAATATATATATATATATATATATAGATAAATATATATATATATATATATATATATAATATGTTATAAAAATGATGTTAAATCATTTATACATATTATAACGTAATTATAATAGCTATGATATGATATGTGCTATGCTTGCTTTGAACTTAAATAGTCACGTGATGAAGGAATTATTAGTAAACGTTATAGTGAATATGTATGATATATGAGAACAGGTGATGCATTTGCTTTATTATTATGTGGTGGATACGGCGCTGGTACTTCCTATATATATATATATACATAATAATATTAGTTACCCGGTATATCGGAAGTGTGGAGGATACTCACCTGGTACATCCCGTATACATACACCAATGGTAAATTGGGGGATGTCCACTTGTTGTAGTATATGAAGATATTATCGTTGTTTACTAGTAACCCTAAGTCACTTGAGTATTTAACTAGGGGCGGGTAGTAGTACCGGGAGAGTTAAGAACTAGTGTTACTCAATGGGGGTTAGAGATCACTACAACTAGGAAGGGGGAGAAAGCGAATGTCCATTATAGGGAATATTCTAGAAGGGTAAACTCGACAGTAAGCAAATAGGGGGAAATGGGGCGACTGTCCGTTATAAGGAATGCCCTAGAAGGGTAAACTCAGCAGTTAGCAAATAAGGAAGCGGGGCGACTGTCCGTTACAGGGAATACCCTAGAAGGGTAAACTCGATAGTTAGTAAGAATAATATCTTTGCTTATACATTAGCGGGGTTTAGACTGGTAATAGATGTTGGGGTTGTAAGAAGGGATAATGGGGTAAATGGTTTTATAGAGGGTATTTCCTATTAAGGAATATTATGTATTGTATAATTCAGTTATGTGTTATACTTGATAAATGTTTGTGGAAAATGGATCTTGTAGGTCCAAAGGTTTTAAATGCTGGCATTGTCATCTTTGTTATTAGCTTGTGTTCATGAGTAAATCCGATGCGTGACCCCTTCTAGAGCCAAGTCTAGGAGTGGGCGTCACAAATTTAGAGATTTTCTGTTGAGCATCAAACACGTCTTTTTGTGACTTGATGAATTTTTCATTGAGACCATCATACTCATACGTTTGCAACTTTCGGATTTCACATTCAGTAAAAAGTTCTTCGGTAACATGTTCCCACTTCTTATTGTATATGTCCACATCCTTTGTTAAGACTTCATTCTTAGCGGTGAAGAAGAACATTCGAATCTTGAAGTGTAGATACCTTTGTTTGAAGTGTTTCAATTGTAGCAGCAGATTCAACAACAAGAGCATTCGCTTATTCATACTTTTGTTGAACTGGATAACTCTTTTCAAACAAAGCTTCAAAATCCTCAGCTACTTCTTTAGCCTCATCTTGGCCTTCTCACATTCTTCAAACACTTCATTCTTTCTTTCAACACAATTTCATGAACATGAACCAATTCATGATTTTTTTTCTGAAATTCTTCCAACTCTTTTTTGAGTACTACAACTTCTTCAGACAATAATTCAGAACCTTTTTCAAGATTGACATTCTTTTTACCTAACCTTACACATTCAAGACATTTTAATTCTTCAACCTTTTGACATTCCTTCACCTTAACTTGAACGTCATCAATCAATGATACTTTGGAACTTGAATCAGAATCAGTTAATATACTATCATCATCATGACGAGCTGTCAAAGCAACAGTAATAGGAACATTTGACAGTTTTGTAACATCCGAATTTATATTCCAAGCAAATTCACCTGGATGCCAAAATATATCTGTCATTTTGTTATCAACAAAATCTGATACTTTTGATCTTTTTGATCTTGTTTTGGTAAATGCACAACCAAATGAGGATGTTGGCCAGACTTCAATTTATTATCAATTGTACTTGGACATTCACGTACAAAATGTCCATATACAGAACACTTGTAACACTTAACCTTCGACTTGTCCAATCCAATTTTACCATCCTGATTCAATCTCTTCTTTCCAGTTCTGCTAAAAAATTTCTTCGTTTTACGAACCAACATAGCATACTGTAAATTCAGATCCATTTCTTCCAAATGATCATAATCTATCTGATCGTAATCTTCATTTGTCAATTCAGCATTACTCATAGAACCAGTGATAACACCAAAATATGAAGATACAAATGCAGATATTAAAGCCATATAATCATCGGTAGTTTGAGCAGATAAAGCATTTTAAGTTGAAGAACTAGGAATTGAAACAGTACAACCAGCAGAATAATTAGAATTTTCAGATTTACCTGCAATGAATGCTGTAGGAGGTACGGAACTAAGAATATTAGACTTCACAGCATTAATCGTTGAATCATATTCTCCATGATATACTGCAGGATTTTGAATTTGTGGCGGAAGTGCTTTATTTACCATTAACTCCATATCCCTTGCTTAAATTCTTTGAATCAGATCATTAAATGACAACCCCGGATATCTTTATCACGAGCGATCATTATCACATAATTCTCCCATTTCTCAGGTAAAGCCTCCAAAATCTTTTCTTTCATTTCAACTTCTTCTTTTGTAAGACTCACCAAATGCATTTCACTCATTAAGTGTGCAAACCTTGCAATCAGATTTGGATTTGATTCGTTTTGATAATGCTTGAAACTATCAAATTCCTTCTTTAAAACCTTTTGTCGACTTTTCTTATATTCGTCATTGCCTTCACATCTCTTTTCTAATGCATCCCATAAACTCTTCGATGCATAGTTACCCGAAAATTGATGTAGTAACTCTTTAGGTAATGCCATTGTCAAAGTACCATATGCCTTTTTCTCAGCTTCACATGCTTTCTTTTGCTCAGAAGAAAGTTTTTGTAACAGCCCAGACCCGTCGCACCAAGATATTGTCCGCTTTGGCAGCCGGCATGCCCTCAGGCATCCGCCCCTCACGGATTTAAAACGCGTCTTGATATGGGGAGGTATCCACACCCTTATAAAGCAGTGTTTAGTTCTCCTCCCCACCGATGTGGGATGTCACAATCCACCCCCCTTAGGGGTCCAGCGTCCTCGCTGGCACACCGGCCGACGACCGGCTCTGATACCATCTGTAACAGCCCAGACCCGTCGCACCAAGATATTGTCCGCTTTGGCAGCCGGCATGCCCTCAGGCATCCGCCCCTCACGGATTTAAAACGCGTCTTGATATGGGGAGGTATCCACACCCTTATAAAGCAGTGTTTAGTTCTCCTCCCCACCGATGTGGGATGTCACAGTGTTCTTTGTATAATCGGCTCCCTAGTTTCATCTTTAGGATAGACAAATTGATCAGTGAATGACAACCACATATCAATATCATTCGTGTCCACGTACGCTTTAAACCATTTAACCCAACTATGACGATCTTCCAATTTGAGCAATTTGGGAACTTTCGGACTTGTTCCGATTTCATTATCAATATCATTCGTGTCACTCATCTTTTCCGAAAACTTGTATACCAAAACTTCAAACGCAAAAACGAAGGTCTTAGAAGTGAATTTTGGGTATCAAAACGGAGGGTACTGGCCATTAGGCCAAAAAAAGTATAGATCTCTCCGAGATGGTCGTTTTGGCTGGTATTAGCTCCCGTAACTCTTTACGGTTCTCAAGTTACGTCAGTTTTCGTGAATCCTTCCAAAAATCCTGAAAACTGTTTACCCAAACCTAAATGGAACATGACTTCGGATGACCTTAGCCGAACAGGGCTTCGGATAAACCGAATTGAATCCAAACCTAGAAGATATCCGAACTATATCCAAACTTGGTACGAACTTGATCCAAACACTGGCCGAACACAACTCATTAGAAAATCGTCCAAACGGGAGCCGAACTTGAGTTCAGAGTGGTTATTTTCAGTTTCACCCGAACCTCAGACGAACAGAAACATTTTTGACTCAATTTTCACGATTTTCAGTGTTTTTAGACGAGATTTTCGACAGAAACTCAGGTAAACTTAAAATTAATGATGTAGAAGAAGATTTTTCACAGAAAGTACATAAAAAATGATCAAATGAACACAAACTCAATGAGATTTCGTAAAAACCTTGGAATTTAGACTCGAAATGATGAAAAACAGAGATTTCCGACCAGTAGAGAGAACTAAATGCTCTGATACCACTTGAAAGTGCGTGAGCGGTGGATCATCTACACGGTCGTATCAAAATCAACGTTTAAACGAGTGAAAACGAGAGTAAATACAAAGGACTTGTATTAACCACAGAGAAAAACCACAGAGTACACACACTTAAGATCTGACCAAGATGTCCTAATTACTATAGAAGACATGCTATATATAGATGCACATCAAAGAGTAAAACCCGATCAGCCAAACTCAGGTTCGGACCAGGTTCGTGTGAGTCCGAACTGGGGTTCGCCTCAGGTTCGGCTCAGCACAAACTTGCATCACTTTGTCTTGTATTTGATACTTCACATTACGGCCAGGAACCGTGTATTAACATGTTCGTTTCGTGGTGTCCCTAAGTTTTCATATCATCTTACACGTGAGTAATCTTGCCCCTTTTTACTTTTACTATTTTGGGGTGCAACATGTATCGTATATCATGTGTTGCTTTCTCAGTATTTATTACAAAAATTATGCATGCGATTGTTGATTGTGTATGAATTTATGTGTTATGTGATATTCTAGCATGTATCTCAGTGTGTTTCAATGTGGTTCTCATGTTTGTCATTAAAAGCCTAATCTGAGGGATAGGAACTCGTCATATTAAAAGCCTAGTCTTCGGGATAGGAACCTAGCATATCAAAAGCCTACACGTTGGGATAGGAACTCTTGAAATGTTCTAGCATGTTATGTTTCGTATTTATTCTATCGTATGTCACAGTTCGCTTGTTTTCATTAAACTATGTATGTAATTAAACCAGGATTGCTCAACAACTACTTTGTAATTGACACTTTATGTTAAACATGTTGCAGGTCAGGATTTGAGGCTTTATGTGATCATGATAGACCGCTCGACTTAGTTTAATTATTTAATATTGTTTACATGTTATGTGTGTATTTGATTGATTCCATGCAAGACTATTATAATGTAATGATATTTAGCATGTTTAAGTATATTACAACGTATATAGTTTTCATAAGCATCTAGATTATCATCGCACCCTGACGTTTCCATCGTCAGTTGGGGTGTGACAGATTGGTATCAGAGCCTTGGCTATAGGGATCTAGGTTATTAAAAGTGTCTGTTAGAGCATGTTTTGGTGTCCAATGCTAGGTCTAGGTGTGTGTGTTGTTTATATTGAATTGTTTGTAATCTGGTTCCAGCAAACCATGGGGCGGACCAGTTGGTACGCCGCTTCGTACTAACTGGTACGTTGATTAAGTTGGTACACTGGCCAGTAGACTATAAATAGGTGAAGTCATTTTGAACAGAGTAGAAGAGTGAGCACTGTGAGTTTATGTGTGTGATATCCTTGGTGTTGTGTCTCTGATTTTCTCTCTGTAACTTTGTCTACTGAATCAATCAAAGAAGCATTATTTACCTTCGTGTTTACCAAATCGATTAAATCATGTAGTACTAAGAGCGGCCCGTGTCTTTTCAAGTGGTATCAGAGCTCTCACCTTGCTCTACTGCTGTGATTTGGTCATTTTTGGGTTTTCTAGTGAGAGAAAGTAGGTTTTTGGATTATTTTTCTTCATTTCTTCTCAATTCCAAGTGTTTTGATATAAAAACTGATTCCAAAATATTCCTAGAGTGTGTTAGTTGATTCCTATGTCAATTCTAGTTCAAAAAGTCCAAAATTTGAAAAATCAGTCGATTTCATGATGGTACGCTGCTGGTACGCCAGTTGAACACCTTGGTACGCCGGTTAAATATCTGGTACGCAAGGAAATCTTACTCGAGTGTCTGGTATGATGAGCCTTGGTACGCAAGGTAATCTTCATCGGTGGTACGCAAGCGGTTACGCCGTACCATGTTGGTACGCTGCATTTCTTGGTACGCTGAGTTGGTGGTCCGTTTGTTGGTACGTGGGAATTCACTGGTACGCCGTTGGTCCGGTTAAAGAAGTTGGTACGGAGGTCAATTGACTGGTACGGAGGTCGATAGTTTTGGTATGCTGAGTCAGTTTTCAACAACTTTCAACATGGATCCGTTTCAAGCGTTTGCTGCTATGTCTACATCTTTTCAAGCTTTTCTCAATTACAATAACGAAATTGGGACTACGAGAAAGGTTCCCAAGTTGATGAAATTTGAAGATTTTCACAAATGGATACGCGATATGAATCGTACATTGGGGTGACCTATGTAAGTGTTTGGGGACCGATGTTAGATGGTTATGTCATTCCAAAGATCAATGGTGAAGACAAGACATATAGCAAAATGAATGAAGAGGAAAAAGAAGCATTCAAATTAGAAAGAAAGGTATATGCTACATTGTCCATGGCTTTGCCAAAAGACATTCTTCATCAATTCAAAATGCATACAACTTCTAAAGCCTTGTGGGAAGCTTTGTATAACAGGTGTAAGGGCAATGCTCAATATAAAAAGAGTAAGAAGAAAGTATTAGTGAGTGAATATGACAATTTTTGTCATGTGCCAAATGAAACTATTAATGATTAGATCTCGAGACTTTCACATTTGGTAAGCGAGCTTGAAATTTTTGGAGTAAAGAAAGAAGCCAACGAGTTGAAGGAGAAACTGTTAGATGCTTTACCTGCAAAGTGATAAGCTTATATCTTGTTGCTAACTCATGACAAGGGATTTGATGATGTTTCCTATGATGAACTGAAGAGGAATCTGCTAGCAAGAGAACTAGACATGATGAGGGTTAAAACTTTAGCATCACAAATTCAAAACCCGGATGTGAATTTTGGGGAAAATGCTTCAACCATACATGCTAAGGTAGCAAAAAGTTCAAATCCAGCTCCTACTACTTTATGTGGAAAACTCTTCAACTGGATATTCAAATGTATCTAGACCATCCATGGGAACTTATACTCAAAACGCTTCAGTTACATATCCAGTTCACTCAAACCAATATACGTTTGTTTCAAATCAAAGTCAATTTTCTGCAAAAACAACCAATGATTTTATGGCATTGTTTTCTGCTATGGTATCTTCGTATGATGGAGTGAATGCGGGGAAGTTGACAAGTGCTGAGTTGACTGATGAGGATTAGGAACAAATTGATGCCGATAATTTAGAATTGATGGATATTAACTGGTCGATGGCAATGTTAGTGAGAAGAGGAAAGAAATTCATGCAAAGATCAGGAAGGAAAGACTTGAATCCTGAAGGGAAGCTTGGGTTTGATAAAGTCAAAGTTCAATGTTACAACTGTCAAAATTATGGTCACGTTGCTAAGGAGTGCAGCAACATCAAAAAGCAAGAAACTTCAAAGTTGTATTAGAAATATGCTGCTAAGAATTCAGGGAGTAACTCTATTCCTTCTACTTCTAATGCAAATGCTAATGCTTCAAGCTCAGAAACTAAAGCTTTAGTTTCTCAAGCTTGTGAAGGTTATGGTTGGAGTGCTGATTTTCCTGATGAATTTGCCTTTTTATGCAGTTTGGTACCTGGAAATTTGGTGGTTGAAAACAATTTTAAACTTCCTAGACATGATTTTCTTAGAGATGCTCACCAAGCATTCATGGCTGATATACATGTTGATTCTAAGCTTTGTGATCATTGTGCTTCAAATGCTAACCAATTAAAAGAACTTTTTGATGAGAAAGTCAACTATCATGACAAATATTTGTTAGTAGAGGAAAATACGAAAATTTTCAAGAAAAGGTGCGAGGCTGTTAAAGCGGAATTGAAAAAGGAACATGCCATGACTCTTAACACTAAGGTTGAATTAAATAACAAAACTGAGGAATTTATCTTTTCTGAGAAAAAGCTTGTAGAAGCTACTACTAAGATTTTAGAATTAAACATTGAAATTTTAGATCTTAGAAGACAAATTGAGAATTTCAAGAATTCAGCTTCCTTTGCAAGTTATCTTTGCAAATATGAAACATTGAAAGAGGTGTTTAAAGAGTCTGGTTGTAATTCAGTTCCACCACCAATTTCTCATGGTTAGGGACCAAATGAGACTGAAAGCAAGCCAGACATTGTGTTTGATTATTCTAAGTTCACTAAGAACTTACTTGGGTCGTCTGACAGACATAAGGGCACATATAAGAAAAAGCCTGGCAAACATGAAGCAAAACCAAATCATGTTGTTTCCAAACAATCAGAATCTAGTGACCCTACGGTTGAAAAACCTGTCACTAAGATTAAGTCTAAAGGTGGTGTTAAACCAGCACCTTTAGAGGTAGCAATGAAAATTGTGGAAACTAAAAAGAAAGTGAAAGAATTTGAAAAAGGAAATTTGCAAAAGGTGCTGATTTGTTTTATGAGAAAGATAACATAGATGAGAGTAATCAAACCAGTCCTGATATCAACACGATTCTCGTTCCCATTCCTAAGTCTGCCAAATTTGTTGGAATCGGTTTTGATTCCAATGCTGAAAATTCTGAGGTCAATCAAAAGAAACCTCTGAAATTTTAGAAGAATGATAACAAAAGTGTCAAATCCGTTGACACAAAATCTGAAAAAGTTGATGTTAAGTTAAAAGGCAAATCCGAGGTTGGTGAATCTTCCACCAATCAGAAAATGTATTGCTTGAAGGGAAGTGATACTATTTTCTCCGATGCAATGTTTCCAATGGGTAATACCTAATATTGAGACTGTTTCTCAACCCAAGTCCCAATCCAGAACAAATGATCAGAAATCTCAATCCAGATCAAAATCACCAAATGATCGGAAGTCTAAGTCCAAATCCAAATCACCAAAGTACTCACAAAAGAGTTTTTATAACTCTGATGGTCAGTTTTCTTCTAAATCTGATTTAAGTATGAGTCATATGGTTTTTGCGATAATTACAATTTTTATGATGACTTTGGTGAAGGCTCTTCTTATGGGCAGTTTCGACAAATCAAAACCACCAAACCAAAACGTTATTCTGAAAAGTCTGATCCTAATTACTATGAATTTTATAATGAATTTAGGTATATTGGTCCATTGTTTAAACCTCTTCTTAAGGTTCATTCTAGAAGGTTTAAGACCAACAAACCTAAGGAATTCATTCAGCCTTTGTATGATAATGGTTCGACTGATGAATTTGGAAACTCCATTGATATGGTCGTTTTTGATCGTCGAAGGTGTTATCATTGTTATCAACGTGGTCACTTACGTAATAGGTGTCCTATTCTGGCTAAAAAGAGATCTTCCGCTGTGAAAAATGAGAAATCAGAAAATTCTAATTCTAATTCAAAGTCTTTTTCAAAAGACAAGATGGTAGATGAGAGGGTGGTTACCAAAAATCACTTTAAACGTGAATTTTTTTTTCAAACATAATTTAAATTCTTTTGGTAATTCATCAAATTATGCTTCCACATCTGACTCATCTATTCCATCATTGAAACAAAAGTGGCTTCCAAAGTTATCATCTAAAGCCACTAAAGATTTTTCTGAGGACACCAGTCGACCCAAAGCTGAAAGCTTGGGTCCATTTTTAAACTAATTATCTGCTGATTTGTGCAGGGGGCTCGGAAAAAGGCTGTCAATAACTTCTGGGTGGTTGATAGTGGAGCTTCCCAGAACACGACGGGTAACATCTCCCTGCTGTCTGAAGTGAAACCAATCAAGGGTGGGAATGTTACGTTCACTAGAAATAGAGGCGGCAGAATAACCGGTGAAGGAAAAACGGGGAATGAGAGTGTCACTTTTGATCGTGTACAATTTGTGGAAGAGTTGTAACACAACCTGTTAAGAGTGTCTCAGATTTGTGACAAATAGTTTACAACTGCGTTCATGAGTTCAGAGTGCTTGATCTTGAAGCGTGGAATCAAAATCCCGGATGAATGGATAGTGATGTGTGCACCAAGGTTTCGAGATATCAATGTTTTGAATATGAATTCTAAGTCTTCGTCTGCGGTTCCTACAACATGTTTCATTTCAAAAGCCACTGAAAAAGAATCTGTTTTGTGGCATCGTCGTATGGGACACATCAATTACCAGAAAATGAATTATTTGGTGAATCATAATTTGGTTGAAGGCGTTTCAAAGAATCGATTTACATTTCATGATGTGTGTGTTTCCTGCAAAAAGGGAAAGCAACGAAGAAATCGCATCCTGCCAAACGTATTAATATGATTGTTACACAATTGTAGCTACTTCACATGGATTTATTCGGTCCTATGAATGTTCGCAGGATTGATGGTAAATACTATTTTTTTGGTGATCACGGATGATTTCTCTCGTTTCTCATGGGTGGCGTTTATGACTACGAATGATGAAACTCCTGGTATCCTACAAAAGTTGTTGTTAACGTTCGAATCTGCATACAAGAAAAGAATCTGTCGCATTCAGAGTGATAATGGAACCGAATTAAAAAAATGCACGTATGATAGAGTTGAAGGGTATTATTCAAGAGTTTAGTGCTCCGTATACTCCACAACAAAATGGAGTGGCTGAGAGAAAGAACCGAACGATAATAGAAACAGCACGAACAATGTCAGCTGATGCACAATTACCAATTAACTTTTGGACTGAGGCTATTGCTATGGCTTGTTATGTGCTCAGTCGTGTTCTTATTGTCAAACGGTTGGATAAGACAAGTTATCATTTTCTTAAAGATCATAGGCCAAATTTGAGCTACTTGGAACCGTTTGGGTGTAAGTGTATAATTAATACGTAAAACAGTCTGTAATGATTGCTTATATCATATCATTGAATAATGACATAAATATAAAGGATTCAATCTATTGGTTTTATACAGGTTGAATTGAAAAAGAACAAAAATTATGTCGGTTTTTGTTGTATATAATCTCAAATTGGTGTAAAGCCAACATAAATTATAGAAGGTCACTTGAAATTTTGAATAAAGTATGATGGCAAGTTTGATGAAAAAGTTTTTGAAGGCATTTTTGTTGGATACAAACATCCAATGAAAAGAGTTTATAATCATGCTTCCAAGACGATTGAGAATTATCTGCATGTTGATTGTCAACGACATTCTTTTACAACAGCCAAACCGATTTTAAATCGAGGATTTGATTATGATGCTTTTTATGATTCCTTCTCTACAACAAGCACTGTTCCTGATGATGACACTTCACAAGACGTTTTAGTTGTTGCTATTCATCATACACTGTCTCAACATGGATCGAATATTCCGATGCTTCCTATTGTTCCTGCTGCTGCTTCATCTAGTCAGAATGTTTCTAATTTGGAAACTATTAGTTTGTCTGACGATGTTGAAAGTGATTTTCATGAGGCTAAATCGGGACCAATTGATGATCCCATTACATTACCAAGCACTAGTTCCTCTATTCCGAATACGTTATCAATTGATAATCCTTCTAGTTTGGAGGTTGCTGACGAGACTTTCACTAATCTTGAAGTAATGTGGTGGTTCCTAATACTACTACTCTTAGAATTCATAACATACATCCCCAGGACAATATTATTGGAGATCCTAACTCTGGTATTCGCACACGTCATCAATTATCCAATTCTGTTGATGCACTCATTGCTGAGATTCGTGATTCGGGGATTCAAGATGAGGTTTTTCACTCTTGTTTCTTATCTCAAGTTGAGCCTGACAGTATTGATAAAGCATTATAAGTCTCTTCTTGGGTGGAGGCGATGCATGAGGAGTTGCAACAATTTCAAAAATTGGGCGTGTGGCATTTTGTTGATTTACCCAAGAATTCAAAAGAACCTTGTGGAACACGCCGGGTGTTTAAATGTAAAAAGGACGATCGAGGCATCATTGTTAGAAACAAAGCTCGATTGGTGGTTCAAGGCTTCTCGCATATCGAAGGAATCGACTTTAATGAAGTTTACGCTCTGGTAGCTCGGATTAAAGCGATTTACATTTTCATGGCTTTCGCATCATATAAAGGATTTAAAGTGTATCAGATGGATGTTAGAAGTGTTTTTCTGAACGGGAAAATTCGTGAGGAAGTGTATGTCAAGCAACCACCTTGTTTTTATGATCCTGACTTTCCAGAGCACGTTTACAAGTTGGATAAGGCTTTGTATGGTCTTCATCAAGCTCCACAGGCATGGTATGAGACGTTATCTACTCACCTTCTTGAGAATGGTTTCAAATGTGGGAAAGTTGACTACACGTTGTTTTCAAAGAAAACGGGGAACGATCTGCTTCTAGTATAAGTTTATACCGATGAAATTATTTTTGGAAGTACAAACGTTAAGCTCTGCAAAGAATTTGAGCTTGTGATGCAAACGAAGTTCGAAATGAGTTTAGTGGGAGAGATGAATTTCTTTTTGGGTCTTTAAGTGAATCAGCAGGTAAAAGGAATTTTCTTGCATCAGACTAAATATGTTCATGATGTCCTGGCCAGATTCAAGACTAGAGATGTCCGAATTCCTAATAATCCCATACAAGTTATTCATGGTCTTACGCCAGACGAGTCTGGTGACAGTGTTGATTCAACACTGTATCGAGCCATGGTTGGGTCCTTTCTTACTTCCTCTAGACCTCACATAATGTTTGCCGTTTGTATATGTTCTAGGTATCAAGCGGATCCCAAGGTTTCTCATTTGGCGGCAGTGAAGAGGATCATGGCTTATTTGAAGGGTTGTCCGGATCTTGGCATCTGGTATCCTAATGATAATAAGTTTGAGTTATTAGTCTACTCAGATTCGGATTACGGCGGGTGTAAAATTAATTTCAAATCCACTACTGCCGGTTGCCAATTTCTAGGGGAGAGGCTTGTATCGTGGCAATGCAAGAAACAGACCTCAGTCGCGACATCTACTATGGAGGCGGAGTATGTTGCTGCTTCTAGTTGCTGTTCACAGGTTTTATGGATTCAACAGCACTTGTGCGATTATGGTTTGAATTTTCTGACCACTCCTATCTTTATTGATAACTCAGCTACGATATGCCTCACGAAAAACCCCGTTCAACATTAAAAAACTAAGCACATTGATATTCGATAACATTTTATTCCTGACTGCTTTGAAAAGAAGCTAATTGCTTTGCAGAAAATCCACACTGATTTTCAAAGGGCTGATTTATTTACCAAAGTGTTTGATAAAACCCGCTTTCAATATCTCTTGCAAATCAATGGTTTTACTTGTTTAAAAGCCAGGTAATCTGTTTCGGTTGATCATTTTTGTTTTTTGTTTATATTTCAATTCTGTTTTTGCTTTTTAGGGGAGAATTATGGAAAATACAAAAAGATTGTGATTTTGTGTATTCAAAATGAAAAAGCATAAAAAAATTGAAAAATTGAGAAATGGGATCCAACCCTTGTGAGAAATGATAGTACATCAGAAAATGATAATGACCATGGATAAAATAGGAAGAAAGGTTGTAGGTACTTGTCTGTGTTACTGAACGTGTTAATCAAATCTGATATATGCAAGTATGATATAAAGATAAAGCTAGCTTGAAATCTGTGGTGAAACATGATTCTTGATTTTGTGTAATTCTGATCTTAGCTGAAAGTACAAAAATAGAATAAGAGAATGTTCTAGTGTATGCATGCTTTCTTTTGAAAGATTTATCTTGTTTTATTTTCTTTATTTAGTGTGTTTGATTTTCTTTATTTTGTCAAATGATCGTACTTTCTCTGCGTATCGAAAGATCGACCTGATCGTTTTTCGTTTGACGTTTTGCTTTATTTTCCTTGGTGTTTCGTATAATTCATCAGGCTATCTCTGTGTATACGGGAGTATCGGCCTGATTGCTGTTGAATTATACAATTTCAACTTGTTTTCTCTTTCTTATTTTGTTAAATCCGAGGCCTTATCAGCGTATCGAAAGATCGACCTTAAGGTAGATAATTTAACGTTCTGATTTCATTCTACATGACATACTACAAGTATTTGCTACATGTAATCATCCGATGATTTGGAAATCTGTCGGTGAAATGGTTTACAAAGTCAAACTTGTGTTCACCATCTAAGTATTTGCTGCATGTAATCATCCGATGTTTTGGAAATAGGGTGAGAGGGCACGAAGAGTTCGATATGAATATTTTATCTTTCTTTACAGCCTTTGTTATGAACAGAAATTTAACTTTTCTGGTTGTGTGTTTGCATATATGAAGGAAAACATCCTGGTAAGGCAAAAGAAAAGTTTAATGTACCCGAGGTTCATCCAGATGGTTCTTAATGCTTCGTATCCCGCACTTCCAAAGAATGAAGCGTTTGCTATGACATTGAAGCACATGAATCAAGCATCTGTAAGCAAATTACCGGTCTATCAAAAGTGTAAAGGTGCAAACATTGCTCCACTGGTGAAAAGGCTAATTGGACACCTTGCAAAGCCAGACTATGTGGCTCCTGCAGATGGTTCTCCACGTCATGCAGATAGTTCAGATGATGAATTAGAATATGATGATAATGGTGAGCCGAGGGAAGTCATTCAAAATCAAGCTGCAAATCCTAAACCATAAAATCAAGAACCGGTCGTGCAAGAACAAGCAATTCAACAACCTATCCAACTACAAGAACACCAAGATCCAATTGTTCAGGATCCAATTATACAAGATGAGAGGGTTGAGCATGAAGCTGTAAATGCTCAAGATGCTAAATTAATGGATGATGCTGATGCAAATGTTTCTGATAATGATGATGATTCAAGTTCGTCTGATACAGATTCTGATTCGGGTGATTATGTGACAATTATGCATAATACTAGAGGTGTTCAAGTGAAGAAAGGTTCAAAGCAACATATTGCCTATCTGAAGTCCCAGAACAAAGCTACTTTCAAGTATGAACAATCAAGAGATCAGCCTGATGATTCTGAAACTGACACTGATCCATTATACAATCCAGCTATGGAAGAATCTGGTTCAAGAACTGAGGTTACTAGGAAAGGCAAAGCTTCGATACAAGTTATAGGTAAAAGGTTTAAAACCGTGTCAAGGCCCAAGATGTTAATTAAATGCGGTACATTTCTTGCAGACTCAAGGAGAGCTTATATGGGCACCTCACCAAATAAGAAGCAAAAGACTACTGGTACTGAATCTTCAGTTCCAAAACCAACCACAACAACCACTGCTGCTAGTACTCCAAGTTCTACAAATCCACCTGCTCAACCAAGAAGAATCATATTCAAATCTCCTGCAGTTACTACTCCTACTGCTACAACAACTTCTTCTGGCAGTATTTCTGTTGACCATCAACTTGCGTTACTGAAAAATCAAGTTACCCTGTTGCAAGACTCAGACTGTCAACGATCTATTAAAATTCATGACTTAAGAGAAACTGTGAAAGTGTTGAAAGAAAGAGATGTTACTAAAGATTGGGACTTTGGGCAGTTATTGTAAATTTCAAGAACTCTGGGTGAGCAGTTAAGTCTTGTGCAAAAGTCTTTGCCTGCTTAGATGGAGAATACTGATGATACTTGCAAGGGAGATGGGTTAGAATTTCTGAATGATGAAGAAGAGGACCCGGAAGGAGGTGTTGGTGGTGTCGGTACTAGTAGGTTTGGTACGTCGGGTACTTCCACTACAGCTGGTACTTCTACAGCTGGAACATCTCAGGGGGAGAGAGTTGTAAGGGGGGGGGGGGGGCGAATACGATATGATTCCAATTTCAAAGACTATGATTGAAGAGGGAGAATTTATTCATGATTATTCAAAGGAACAATTTGCTGCAATTTATGCCTTAAATGTTGAAGAAGTTGATGATGTGCCTCTTGCTGAACCATACAAAGAAAATGATTCAGATGATGATTTGGAGTTTGAGGAGGAACATGTTGATGTAGAAGATATGACGGCTGAAGAATAAACAATCCAAAGATGTATGGAAATTTTACCGACGATGATACTTCTACTGGATTTAACTTCTTCAGGAAAGATGATTAGGAGGAGATTGATGAAGAGTTGAATAAGAAAGAGGCTAAGAAACCAACTGAGAAGAATGAATCTGATAAAGTCTTAGAAGAACAAGAGAAAAGAAGATTGTTTGATGAGTGGATGAAGGAGAAAAGAGCAAATAAAGTACCTTCAGTGAAACCTATCAATCAAAAGCGTTACTTTGAAAATAAAGGTGAAGCTGCTGGGAAGATTATCAGTTGGATGTACAACTCTCAACTTAAATGTTATGCTATCAAGAGAGAGTTCGAGATTATCTATCTGAGGGGTGCTAAGAGGTATGATACTTTGCAGGAATGTGATGTGAAAGAGTTGACCAGGAAACCGTTCTTGAATTATGGTCAAAACGCCCTTGCTGAATTCTTCAAAGAAAGGTTGTATAAAGAATGTCAAGGAATATTTAGATTTGTGAAGCCTCAAAGGCCAAAGTATGAAAAGCATCCTACAAAAGTTCATTAAAAAACTGGCAAGGCACTGATTGTGTTAAAAAACAAGAAACCAGTACAGCTTAAGAAGATTCCTCTGAAGAAGTTAGAGCAGAATTTTATCAAGACATTGAAATGGTGGTACTGCGATGAAAGAACTAGAGAAACAGTGATCGTGAGAAAGGTTGTGAGCATTTTTTATCCGATGTGGTTGATTAATCTGTTTGAGGCTGACATAGAAAAGCTCTATCACAACAATATCTTGTATCATGTTGAAGATGCAGATCAAGCTTTACAATTCCAGAAAGTGATACGAGTGTGTTATGCCTTTGGGATTCATTTTGGAAACGACCATTGGAATAAGACTGCTGAAAAAGCTTCTGAAGACTAGCATAAGACAAGGGAGGGGGGGGGGGCTTTGTTAGAGCATATTTTGGTTGTCTAATGCTTGATCTAAGTGTGTGTGTTGTTTATATTGAATTGTATGTAATCTGGTTCCAGCGTACCATGGGGCGAACCAGCTGGTACGCCGCTCCGTACCAACTGGTACGTTGATTAAGTTGGTACGCTGGCCAGTAGACTATAAATAGGTGAAGTCATTTTGAAAAGAGTAGAAGAGTAAGCACTGCGAGTTTATGTGTGTTATATCCTTGGTGTTGTCTCTCTGGTTTTCTCTCTATAACTTTGCCTATTGAATCAATCAAAGAAGCATTATTTACCTTCGTGTTTACCAAATCGATTGAATCATGCAGTAGTAAGATCGGCTCGTGTCTTTTCAGTGTCCCACATGACTAACTCATGTTAGTATGCCTTATTTAATTGTAGGTCCTTAGATGCCACTTAGGTTTGCCATTCTCAAACGTGTCGTTTTCCTTAACACTTGACACACACTAATACACGAACTCTCGAGGCTTCCTAGCATATCCTTAGTAATTGTGCCTTATGTGCCATTTAAGGATCTTGATTTTTTATTTTAAATTTTCGTAAGGGTTAGGTTCTCAGTAATATGGTATGTAGTAACTAGAAGGTTGAAAACATTGGTAGTTGGGGTCTCTGTGAAAAGGCAAGTATTGCGTGTAAATCCTGACCGACCGTCGGATCTGGATGCTTACCTGGGACGCCCCGATGAGAGTTTTGTAACCTATTAGGCCAAAGGATGTTGTAATCAATATTGCTAAGAACCGTACTAACCTTGATTAGTCACGGTTATAGTTTCCCAATTGGGAGAATATGACTATTCCTTGATATTTTAGCAAGTCAATGTGATTTCATGTTTTATATGCCAAATCCTATGATATTAATGATTTTCAATATTCTATGCTTTGTCACCTCGTGCTTCCTGAATTCGTAAGTTCTACATGATGCCCCTTTCAAACCCAGATTGATTATCATTTCTCATAAATGTTTCTCCTCTCTTTAGCATGAATCACAACTATAGTCGTAATGATCGCAAAGTGGCCAAAAGATCTCTCAGCAAGTGTCAGTTGTCCTCCTTGACCTAATACGACAAGCTCTCGATGGTGATGCTACAAACCTTGGTTGCTCTACCGAACACTGTACTTCGTGCAACCCCACAAAGTTTAATGGTCCTGAAGACACCACTGGCCTACCACTAGGTATCAAGTCCTCCACTACCAAAGTCAATAAGAAGAAAATGAAGGCTAAACATCCTGCTGTGACAACCACACCTACTGCCCCTACCACTATTTCCATTTCTGAAACTCCTATTGCACCATCAGCTAAGAAACACTACATTGGGTCTCAACCCCAGTGCAACACATGTATGCGACATCACCCTACCACCGCTACTTGTTGGCAATTTTTCAATTGTGGCCGCCTTGACCACCTCCTGAACACTTGTCGTCAACCCATTCGAGCTCAACTCCAAATCGTCTAACCAATGGCACCAGTGCCTATTGAAGTCACTACTACCCCCAGACTGCTTTTTGTTATCATTGCAGAAACCTTGGCCACTCCCTAACACATGTCCTCTACTAGCCACTATTAACGCTCCTGCTCCAACAATGGTAACCACAGAGCCCCTGCCGGAGTTTTCAACATGGAAGTCATTTGAAGAACTTTAGGAAGATATCTAGGATTAGTTGGGCTGAGTTCAAACTTGAAGAAATCTTTTTATTTTGTTGACGATGTTCAATTTGAATGGACTATGTTATTTTGTATGTATGTTGATACCTGATATGTGCGTCGTGTGAAGTATCGAGTTACATCAAGTTCAAGGAACAAGTTCATGCCTAGGGTTCACAGGCCGAAGATGGTCCGAACCTGAGGTTCGGACCTGCCGAACTCAGAGTTCGGTCAGTGTTCGGCCAGTGCCTATAAATAGTGTGTTTGTTCTTTGTAATGGGCAGTTCTGAGAGTCTAAGCTTTGTTAATGTAACACCCGCATCCCAGGATAAGCACTAGGGAGTGTTACGCATCGAATAAAAGAAAGCACATGGCACTAATCAAAGTTTACAGCGGAAGTCTTTTAACTTTATTCATAACAAAAGTTGTAGGATCTACAAAGTACAAAGATAATACAACATTGAAGTTCTTATTTGAAACTAGAAGTCTATGTCTTCGTCCAACCAAAATTCAGACTTCTATACTAGCTTCTTCCTCGTCCCATCCATGTCTAGCTATCTGCTACTACATGGTACCTAAGATGTGCGTCCAAAAGAAAAAGACAACATTTGGGGCTCAGCATAATGCTGGTGAGTTTCATAAACGTAGCAGTTCATATGTAATTAAATTTTGACTACAGCATCATATAAACATGTATATCCATGGCAGGGATCTCAGAATCAGGATCGGGAATGATCGTCCAAGCAACTAGGTCTATCTGTATGCATACTACCTATTTGTACGTGTCACATGGGCCCTCTTCCAAGATCGTATCTAACCCTTCAGGCCTCAACATTTATAGATACTAATGGCAGTCAAATATAATTTAATACATAACAACACATCACGTTTCATAAAAAGTAATTGCCCAGTGAGAGAAAGACTCACCTCTGTCTTTTACTTGAATAATCTCAGGCGGAATCTTCACTAAAGGCCTCGATCCAAACCTAATCGTGTATTGGTTGTATTAATGCAAGGCTTTATATTATAAACATCTTCTATGCTCTATAATCCTAAGACTATACTTTCTTAGAGGTTAAAATGACCAAAATGTCCTTTATAGTCAATATAACTTTTCTAATTATAATATGAAGACGCGCATTCCTATAAGTAAACGCTCACTCCGAGATCGCCCAGTGAGGGATGCCAGGTCCCATTTGGGATTTATGCGACACCCTCGCTATGCCAGAAACCCCAGTGTACAGGCGCTTACCCTTCCGGTCCGCACGAACTTCTAAGTACCCGAATAGCTCGGTATATTTTACTAATTATCACAATTGAACTTATATATACTTATTATATATAAAAACATGTTCTTTTGTTAAATATCATTACCCTTGTCCAAGCCTTTATGCACTTGATGAGTGATTCTCATGACCGACCGTATAGGCGTGATCATGACCAGGAGGCGGGATTACTATGAGATATCACCCATATTTGTGTTTTAGTGTGGTGATGATCATGACCGACCGTATAGGCGTTATCACGACCAGGAGGCGGAATTACTATGATCAAAACATCAATGTTTATGTTCTTGTTCTTGGTTTACTTGTTCTTGATAACCAACATGGTGAAACCATACCAAACCTTCTTTAAACATGAACTAACTTAAGGCTTTCTTAAAACAGGTTATTCTAAGGCGTCATACCAAATTTCAACCCATGATTCCCACTAGAACTCCCAATCTCAACAAAACACGTTAAAGAACCTTAATCTTGCATTATTCTTAAAAGGCATATCTAAGTGTTATGAATCATGAAACTAATTGAAGGCTTATGTTAAACATACCTTAAGCTGATCTATTCCAGAAGATGGGCTCCTAACTCCCTTTGAATCTTCAAAAATGCAAGCTAGAGTGTTCTTGGTGTTCTTGAGGTTTCTTAGAGGTTTTAGGTTGATTTTAGGTGAATTAGCAAGGAAAAATGGATGGATCCATGGTCTATATATAGCCAAGAGTGTCTCACATGCTTCTTACAAGTTTCCTAGTGACTAAGCATGAGAATTGACACCTAGCATGGTGACTAATCATGAGAATTGACACCTAGCATGGTGACTATGATAAAATTTGATGAGTCATAATAAGTAATCATTCAAATGAATGATATTGAGACACCAAGACATTTAGATATTATAGGATATAATAATTATTATACCTCGTATTCTGAACCTGTTAAATAATTTAATATTTCACAGACGACTTATAGAAATTCTCGAATAACTAATATATTACGGGAGTCTAATATAACTTTTATATTTTATAACAATTATAACCCAATTATTTAGTAATACCTGTTATTCTACTTTTTCTTCGGTGTTATTTTAGTAATGTTCGTGCTTAAATACGGTTCATTACAAACCGGGCCCAAATCACTATTTTGCCTTTTCCCGCTTCGTCATAACTCGGATTCGAGACCCGTTTGCGCCTACGGTCTTTATTTTTCGTTATCTATCATATTCTATATAGTTCACTTCTTGACGTTTCCTCGAATTTCGTGTCGAATATTTGTACGTGAATCCCGACATTTCTCTATTCTACGTATATATATTACTTCACATGTATTTTAGCTACTTAACACATATAGCACACGTATATAACTTAAGTCATGAAATTTTGGGGTGTTACAACTCTACCCCCCTTAAATAAGGTTTCGTCCTCGAAATCTACTCAAACTATGATATAACTCACAAATGAGATCCTCACATTTCACCTTTTTTTCCGGATTAATTCGGAACCTTTTCTCATGCATCATATGAACCACCTGTTTCCTAGGCTAAGATTTTAGAATCGCAACAAACTCTCTACAATAATCTATCATGTACTTCTATTACCTATAAGGTAATACCTCAATTATTCTACCAACAAAATCTGTTCATAATTAAAATGTGAAGCGCATCTCTATCATGGATACTAATTCTTGTAGGCAGAATTTCTAACGAACAATCTAGTTAGTGCTTTGGGAGAATTAGGTCTCTCAAAATAAAGGAACTCTTCCTTTAATCAATTTCATATTATCTAGGTGGTGTCATAATTCTTTAGCTATATATAGGGTAGCTTGATTATGAATTCCACCGGAATATGCTTCCAATTCATGAAGGTTGAAATTTATTGCGAAGCCTTTGCCATTCTGCTTTAAATATTTATCCGCATACTGCAAGATTTGAACTTTACTCCTAGATACCAGTAGTCCCTCACTCGCTCGTTAGTAAGTGATACATATCCATGAATGCTACTGCTTCGTTTTCCACAGCGGCCCGTAATATCTACTTACACGAGACGAATTCTAGTGCCACTTCTCGTTGTACCTTAGGTGTATGTATATAAGATGAACTGGCGGTGTATCTGCCACACCCTTGATACAACTAGATGCGTACTATTACTAGTCCGGTGTAAGACGACATTACTATTCTAACCACAACAAAATCAGTATAAGTCATGACTATTTATTACTTACTTAAAATAACTAGTTTGGACATACTGTGTATAATCTTATTCCTTGAGTATAAATACTCTTGCTTCATCCTCCAGCTATGCCTAATCGGTCAGGCTTGTACCGATGCATGCGCTAATACGTTCGCTACTTCCTTTCATGCCTCATGCATTTTTCACCATCCCTGATAACTTTAGAAGGTCATTCATCAGTATGTTTAGCCACGGGATTTCTTGGATTATAGGGGCATTCGTCATTTAAGTCAACATTACTAATAACTTGTAATGATTATTTTGCTTTCGAAGAGCCATTCTCTATATAGGCTCACTATTAATCCTTTAGCTGGCGATAATTAGATCTCAGGTTGACCTCGGAGAATCATCTTGCTCCTTGTAGCTGGTTAGATGGTTTCCTGATCCTTGGCAGAGGATATCTGCTTCTCATTTCTTTTATCTTCTTGCAGTCTATGCATATCCTTGGCTTCCGTCTTTCTTCTTGAAAATGCTGGAGTATCCTAAGGCGAGGTATCTAACCTAAAGAAATTTCCCTACTTCAAATGGGGATAATTGGTACGGTGCTTCTACTTCTCGCGTTACGTCTGGTGTCGAGTTGATTTTGAAACTCCATTTCTTCATCTGACGAGCTACTCATTGGATTCTCTGGATAATTCCTTCGGAATCTGACACGTGACTGGTATGTTCTTCAACTTCTTGGTTTTGCCTCCGAGTCAATGGCATACGTTGGGTATGACTTACCTCTTGACCCATGCACTTCCATGTTTTACAATATTTATTGCCGAGCCATCACGATCTTTGCATATGAAGTTGAGCCTTCCTCTACTTACAGACAGATTGTGTATAGCATTCTATGAGTCTATTCAATATCTAAATTTATCTACCGTTATTCCTAGCTTGGCATTGATCTTAAGAAAAATATTTGTCAAATACTGACCATTTACTTGCATCGGTGCAGTACACTGTGTGATAATTCCTAATATCGAATTCAGACCTCTAAGCCTGGCATCGCCGCTTCTTTAAAATTCTCGTTGAGCATGCAGTCCCATTTATCATTACTGTTTCATTTCTTGTCAGTTAGGATCTGACAGAAACGAGTCAAGTCTATTCAGTGAGTCACATCGCGTGATATGAACTCACCTTAGATCTCAGGGACTCTAGTTCTAATCTTCCACACCGTTTCACGGGCATGATCTATTTTTCAGATCAATACTCTTGCTGGCTTCAGTTCTTCTGATTGCATGTATCCTTAATACTGGTTCTATCGTGTCTTACTAGAGCAAAGTTTGGAAAAGAAATGTGTGTGTAGTGAATCTAATTTTTTTACGCGTCTCGGTATCCGTTCGTGGATGTTGTGTCCGCCTTCCCGCAATTTTACTAAAGAGTGGCAACTGCGTCTTTTCGTACGTAATAATGAAAACTAAATTAAGGTAAAGGTTCTAAGCGATTGACTATGTGGATTTATCTATTGCCGTATGATTTCGATCTTTAGATTTATCGGCGTCTTTGTAACTATTTCAGGCTCATCACCGGCTTCCGTTACTGGCTCTATGCTAGCCTTTGACTTTCAAGTCACTGTTGATGATGTCTTCTTTTGCTTTCCGGACTTCACGCATGTTGATAGGAAAATTTCCTGCAGAGCTCTAGTGATCTCGTAGCGATCACAATTCCCTGATGA
>JBCNJP010000025.1:15174004-15365900 GCA_039602395.1 Deinandra increscens subsp. villosa | reverse complement strand
GGAGATTTTGAAAGCATTTATTAATGTGATCGAAAACAAGCTGAATCTGAGAGTCAAAACTATTCGAAGTGACAACGGTACAGAATTCAAGAATCAGCTGTTAGATGAATTCTGCAGGGCAAAAGGAATTGAGCACCAGTACAGTGCACCATATACTCCACAGCAGAACGGTGTCGCAGAAAGGCGTAATCGGACACTCATAGAAGCTGCACGTACGATGCTGTGTGATTCAAAGCTTCCCACAATGTTTTGGGCCGAAGCTATCAACACAGCTTGTTATGTACAAAACAGGGTTCTCATCAACAAACGACATCAGAAGACTCCCTATGAGATTGTTTTTCATGACAAGCCCAAGATAGGGCACCTTAGGGCTTTTGGATGTCTTTGTACCGTTTTAATTAACTCTGACGTGCCTAAATTTGCTGCTAAATCTGATGAATGTTATTTTGTAGGATATTCTGCTAGTTCAGCGTACAGGGTATACAATAAGAGAACTGCATTGGTGATGGAGTCAAACAATGTAGATTGGCTTGAAGAAAATCCATCCGATGGAGGAACTGGTCCAGCTCAAGCCTTTGATTATGACCAATTTTTCATACCTTTCAGGCTGGATCCAGTACTGGCAGAGGAACTCTTTGAAGATGCTGTTGCAGGACCTTCAGTAACCATAACCCCTATACCAGTGGTTGCTGAAGATGTACCAAGAGATGAACCAGTTCAAGCTACTCAGCAAACTGAACAACCAACTAAGAATTCTGAATTGAATTCAAGTGAACCAGACCCTGTAGCAATAGAAGCTGACCAAGAACTTGTAGCAAGTCAGAGTGATGGTGAAGAACCAGTGCTAACAGAGCTACCCATAGAAATCCCAGTTCCAGCGACAGCAGAAACAAGAATTCACAAGTATCATCCACTGGAGAATATCATTGGACCTCTTGCATCCGGAGTAATAACCAGGAGTACATCAGGAAACATTAACCACTGTATGTATTCCTGTTTCATTTCTCAAATCGAACCATCTAATATTACAATGGCTATGCAAGATCCAAGCTGGGTTGAAGCAATGCACGAGGAATTAAATCAATTCTCCAAGTTACAAGTGTGGAGATTAGTAGAGAGGCCAGTCGACAAGAAGGTCATCACAACACGGTGGCTGTACAAAAATAAGAAAGATGACAATGGGGTGATTGTCAGAAACAAGGCTCGACTGGTGGTTCAAGGGCATAAGCAGATCGAGGGAATAGATTATGATGAGGTGTATGCTCCAGTTGCCAGGTTGGAGGCAATTCGAGTGTTCTTGGCATATGCCTCATACATGAACTTCACAGTATACCAGTTGGATGTCAAAACAGCATTCCTTTATGCTGACATGGATGAAGAAGTTTATGTTCATCAACCTCCAGGGTTCATTGACGAAGAACATCCCTACCATGTGTACAAGTTAGACAGAGCATTGTACGGACTACATCAAGCACCAAGGTCCTGGTACAAAACTCTGACTGATCACCTCTTAGCACACGGGTACATCAGAGGGATTGTTGATCAAACGTTATTCAGAAAAGAGGTTGGCAGTGACATAATCATGGTGCAAGTATACGTGGACGACATCATATTCGGGTCCACGAATGAAGATTTGTGTAAAGATTTTGAGCAGGTGATGAGAACTAAGTTTGAGATGAGTCAAATGGGAGAGATGGAATTCTTCTTGGCGTTGCAAGTAAAGCAGAGTGACTCCGGCATTCTCGTACATCAAGCAAAGTACGTGACTGAAATTTTGGAAAAATACAAGATGCATGAGTCCAAACCAGCAGACACTCCAATGGCAGCTCGTCCGCTTCTTACCAAAGATCCAGAAGGGCAATCAGTCAATGAACATAACTATCGCTCGATGATCGGGTCTTTGATGTACCTCACAGCAAGTCGTCCCGATATAATGTTTGCAGTGTGCCAATGTGCACGTTACCAGGCTAACCCTAAACTCTCACATCTTTCCGCTGTTAAACGGATCTTTAGGTACCTAAAGGGCAGGCCTCGGCTTGGACTTTGGTATCCTAAAGATTCAGGTTTTAAATTGTATGCTTTTTCTGACAGTGATTATGGAGGATGTGAACTTGACAGGAAATCCACTTCAGCAGGTGCACAATTTTTAGGTGACAGATTGGTGTCATGGCAAAGCAAGAAGCAGCACACTGTGTCTACAAGCACAGCTGAGGCTGAGTATGTTGCGGCATCTGCCTGTTGCTCTCAGGTGGTTTGGTTACAACATCAGTTGCATGACTATGGTTTGAATTTCTTTGACACTACTATTTATTGTGATAATTCTGCTGCTTTACAAATTGTCAAAAACCCTGTCCAGTTTTCTAAAACAAAGCATATCGACATCAAAATTCATTTTATTCGGGACTGCCATGATCGCAGATTGATACACTTGGAACAGGTGTCGTCGGATGAGAATGTGGCTGACATGTTCACCAAACCCCTTCCCAGAGCTAGCTTTGAAATGTGTTTAAAAGGCCTTCGTATGATTGCCTTTGAAGAGTAAATCTGACACCTCAATTTTTTGTACATTTTTAATGTTTAAGAAATGCTTTAAAAAAAAAAAAAAAAAATAATAAAATAAAAAATACAAAAATAGTGTCAATTTCTGTATAATGGAATGAGAAAATTAAAAAGCAAGGGGAAGGAAAATGAGCAACATCATATGATGTCCCCCAAATAATATGTGCTTTTAAATTTTTCATGTCTTTCTGGCTTTCTTTGATCAGGTAGGGAAATGAAATAAATTTCCAGGAGTTTGGTGGCTGACACGTGTAAGGTGGATGCGAAAAGCAGCGTCTCTTGGTTGATGTGCTCGGTAGGCTCAGCTGCAATTGATAAAAGGTATGTCTAGTCACTACACTTGAAGATAACGTATGATGCCTGATAGGAAGCTCGCACTTAGGTTAGTACTGTTTTCATTTGACTGTTTGTTAGGGGTCCTAAGACACACGCCCGAGTACTAGCTTCTGATGCTATGCTCAAAAGATCCCATCCCCTCTGCTTTGCGTGAGCAATGACCTGGGGATGTTGTACATGAGTCAGGCCTCCTCTGCTCGGCGATGGCTGAAACCTGGAGCCTACCTGATCCATGTATCTTTTAGATCACATTGTATAATATTTTAAAACCAAAAAGATGCCAAAGCGCACAAATCAAAAGAGACCCTCAAGTGTCCAAAACCCTGAAAGCCCTGTCACTGATGAGAGCGTTATTAAAGATGTCTTAAAAATTCAGTTGACACTGTATATTATCCCCAAAAATCTCCGTGATCTATTCTTTCTTTTCTCAACCCAGTCTGGAGCATAGTGTTGGGCTTAGGAAAGGTGTCGTGAAAAAATGTCATGGGAAACTTGATAAACTTGATGAAACGTACAAAATATACCTAGGACGTATGTGTGTGGATTTAATGGTACTCATAAATAATTGAACCCAAAAGATAATAAAGTGACAGTCTGCTCGAGTAAGAGAAAGCGGCATGAGTTTAAAATGGACAACTATACCAGCAATCACCGGAGCATGTGAAGTAGCTAAAGCTGAAAAGGGTTCTTCAGCCTCAGACAGTCTGGTTTGATCCCTAAACACCTATCAATTAAATCCAGGTTTGTAAATAAGTAAGTTATGGTTATTTCAGCTATTTCTTTAAGTATGAGTTATTTATTTGAGGTGTCGAGTTAAATCTCTCGGGCTTAATCTGAGGGGAAGCATGAAATTTTATTTTGGTTTTAACCGAAAAGCTTATTGTTAACCGAAAAGGGTTAAGGTTTTCCATTCTAAAGTTTGGTGATGTGTTTTAAATCAAATAGAATCTTAAGGGGCCTAAATGTAATTTTTTTTTTAAAAATCCTTTAAGATAACCGGCCCTCCCCCTTCCCCTCTTTCTCTCTCCACGCCTCTTAATCCAAACCCTAACTCCCTCTCCTTCATCTCACCGTCACCACCGTACACCACCTTTCCGGCCACCTTCACGGCAATCCGCCACCGCCACCGTGATCCACGTAAAAATCCGATCCACCCCCTTCGGTTTCAGCTCTCACCGCCGCCTGCAACCACCACCGCCCCTCGCCTCCGCTGCCACTTCCGATTCCGGTGATTCCGGCCGGCGATCGGTGATCCGAGTGTACAGTCGTGCTCGGTTCTCCATTCTAAAGCCGTTCCAAGTGTTGATTTCGTGTGCATTGCATCCATGGGTCCTCGAATCAAACATGTTGCTAAACAACCTAAAGTGGTCAAGAGGTATGTGATTTTTTTTAAGTTTTGGGGCTCGGGAATGGTTGGGATAGATGCTACATAGTGCGACTAAGGAAGAATAAGATGTTTTTCTGAGATTGATTGTTGTTTGAAGTATTTGCAGGTTGAAATTTGTTAAAAAGAGGGTTTTCGATCAAGGTATAGGGGGTTTTCGGCTGGTATTCTTACCTTTCGATGCCTGCATACCTGTGATCGATGATTGGACACCTTTTGATTGTTTTCGGTTACGCCGAAAGGCTTTTCGGAGATGATCTAGAGGTATTCGATCGAAATTCTAATGAAAATCTGGGTTTTCGACTGGGATCCATGGTTTTCGATCAAACCTTTATGGTTTTCGATCATAAAACTTGGTTTTCAGCCATTACTTGAGGTTTTTCTTTAGTATAGATGTGTTTTTCGATCGAGTTTTCTGGGTTTTCGATCAAAACCTATGGTTTTCGATCAGCTTCCAGGGATTTCGATCAGGCACATCTTGGATTTCGATCGGACCAGTCCAGGTACACCGAAAATCTGAGGTTTTTCCGTTAGTGGTAAATTGGGGGTGTGACAATCCATGTCTAGCTATCTGCTACTACATGGTACCTAAGATGTGCGTCCAAAAGAAAAAGACAACATTTGGGGCTCAGCATAATGCTGGTGAGTTTCATAAACGTAGCAGTTCATATGTAATTAAATTTTGACTACAACATCATATAAACATGTATATCCATGGCAGGGATCACAGAATCAGGATCGGGAATGATCGTCCAAGCAACTAGGTCTATCTGTATGCATACTACCTATTTGTACGTGTCACATGGGCCCTCTTCCAAGATCGTATCTAACCCTTCAGGCCTCAACATTTATAGATACTAATGGCAGTCAAATATAATTTAATACAGAACAAGACATCCCGTTTCATAAAAAGTAATTGCCCAGTGAGAGAAAGACTCACCTCTGTCTTTTACTTGAATAATCTCAGGCGGAATCTTCACTAAAGGCCTCGATCCAAACCTAATCGTGTATTGGTTGTATTAATGCAAGGATTTATATTATGCTCTATAATCCTAAGACTATACTTTCTCAGAGGTTAAAATGACCAAAATGTCCTTTGTAGTCAATATAACTTTTCTAATTATAATATGAAGACGCGCATTCCTATAAGTAAACGTTCACTCCGAGATCACCCAGTGAGGGATGCCAGGTCCCATTTGGGATTTATGCGACACCCTCGCTATGCCAGAAACCCCAGTGTACAGGCGCTTACCCTTCCGGTCCGCACGAACTTCTAAGTACCCGAATAGCTCGGTATATTTTACTAATTATCACAATTGAACTTATATATACTTATTATATATAAAAACATGTTCTTTTGTTAAATATCATTACCCTTGTCCAAGCCTTTATGCACTTGATGAGTGATTCTCATGACCGACCGTATAGGCGTTATCATGACCAGGAGGCGGGATTACTATGAGATATCACCCATATTTGTGTTTTAGTGTGGTGATGATCATGACCGACCGTATAGGCGTTATCACGACCAGGAGGCGGAATTACTATGATCAAAACACCAATGTTTATGTTCTTGTTCTTGGTTTACTTGTTCTTGATAACCAACATGGTGAAACCATACCAAACCTTCTTTAAACATGAACTAACTTAAGGCTTTCTTAAAACAGGTTATTCTAAGGCGTCATACCAAATTTCAACCCATGATTCCCACTAGAACTCGCAATCTCAACAAAACACGTTAAAGAACCTTAATCTTGCATTATTCTTAAAAGGCATATCTAAGTGTTATGAATCATGAAACTAATTGAAGGCTTATGTTAAACATACCTTAAGCTGATCTATTCCAGAAGATGGGCTCCTAACTCCCTTTGAATCTTCAAAAATGCAAGCTAGAGTGTTCTTGGTGTTCTTGAGGTTTCTTAGAGGTTTTAGGTTGATTTTAGGTGAATTAGCAAGGAAAAATGGATGGATCCATGGTCTATTTATAGCCAAGAGTGTCTCACATGCTTCTTACAAGTGTCCTAGTGACTAAGCATGAGAATTGACACCTAGCATGGTGACTAATCATGAGAATTGACACCTAGCATGGTGACTAGGATAAAATTTGATGAGTCATAATAAGTAATCATTCAAATGAATGATATTGAGACACCAAGACATTTAGATATTATAGGATATAATAATTATTATACCTCGTATTCTGAACCTGTTAAATAATTTAATATTTCACAGACGACTTATAGAAATTCTCGAATAACTAATATATTACGGGAGTCTAATATAACTTTTATATTTTATAACAATTATAACCCAATTATTTAGTAATACCTGTTATTCTACTTTTTCTTCGGTGTTATTTTAGTAATGTTCGTGCTTAAATACGGTTCATTACAAACCGGGCCCAAATCACTATTTTGCCTTTTCCTGCTTCGTCATAACTCGGATTCGAGACCCGTTTGCGCCTACGGTCTTTATTTTTCGTTATCTATCATGTTCTATATAGTTCACCTCTTGACGTTTCCTCGAATTTCGTGTCGAATATTCGTACGTGAATCCCGACATTTCTCTATTCTACGTATATATATTACTTCACATGTATTTTAGCTACTTAACACATATAGCACACGTATATAACTTAAGTCATGAAATTTTGGGGTGTTACAGTTAAGTGTGTGTTTTCTAAAGTGTTCTCTCTGAGTCCGTTTCTAAGTGAATACTGATTGTAATTGTTCTTTGTTTATCAATAAAACAATTGGTTAATTACGTTTCGATCTCCGAATAGGTAGATTGAGTAGACGATCCAATGCTCTCGCATTATCAAGTGGTATCAGAGCTTTCTGGTTCACTCTACTGATATTTGGTTGCTATTTTTGGATTTTTGAACGTTTTTGGTGTGTTTTCGAAGTTGGTTACGTGATTTTGATCATTTCTATCGAGTTTTGTGTGTTGAATCTGCTCCTAAATCATTCCTTATCAGTTTTTCTGTCCTACTGCTGCAAATTTCATCAAAATTCATCAAAAATCGAGCGTTTTTGAAAAATTATGTCGAAGTTCGGACATAGTATCTAAGTTCGGATAGAGTTCGGCCACCAGAATCTTAAATTTTTCAACGATGTCAGAATATCAAGCATTTGCTGCGATGCAGAGCGCAATGCAAACCATGTTGAACTTTGATAATGGAATTGGAACAAGTCAGAAAGTTCCCAAGTTGTTAAAATTGAAAGATTATCAGAATTGAAAGCAATGATTTTCGGCTTATATAAGTACGAATGATATCGATTTGTGGATTCCAATCAAGAAACTTTATCAATATCCGACTGATGTGGGAGATTTCAAGGAAACTCATACCTTTGATATTGCTGAAAGGAAATCATATGAGCTTGAACAAAAAGCTTTCGGTTATCTTACAATGGCATTACCCACTGGGTTGCTTCATCAATTTAGTACTTGCAAGAAGTCTAAGCAAGTGTGGGATGCTCTATCAGCAAGGTGTGAAGGAAATGATGATTACAAGAAGAGTCGGAAGAAAGTGTTGAATAAAGAATTTGATAATTTTCAATATTATGACAATGAGAACATTACTGCTCTTTTTTCAAGGTTTTCACATTTGATTAGTGAATTGAAGGTTGTTGGGATTGAGAAAACTGATGCTGATTTGAAGGAAAAGATTATGGAAGCATTACCTGAAAAGTGGGAGAACTATGTCTTGCTGCTCACTCATGAAAAAGAATACTCTACTTTGACATTTCACGAGCTTACTGGAAAACTTCATGCTCGGGAAATGGAAATGTTAAACTCAAAGAAGTCAACTGCCACTTTACAAAATCCTGAGTTGTATCATGGTGAGAATTTTGCAAGCATGAATGCTAAAGCAAAGCCAAATGTGAGTTCTGCACCGAGTATTGCTTTCATGGTTGGAGTTTCTGGTAATTCTGATAACAATTCATCACGGGGTTGTAGCTTTACAATTCCAAATTCTTCAAGTCAGAATGCTTTCTCTGCCGAATCAATGGATGATTATGCCAAAATAATTGATGCTTTAATTTCATCATCATTTGGTTTGGTTATCAAAAATGTTGTTGATGCAAAATTAACAAGAGATGATCTTGATGCTCTTGATGACGATCAATTGACTGAATTGGATATTGCTTGGCAATATGCTATGCTGAGTCAAAGATCCAAGAGATTTTTCAAGAAGCATGGAAAAACAACTTCTGATTTTAATGAGAAATTAGGTTTTGACAAGTCAAAGTTAAAATGTTACAAATGTTCAAAGCTTGGACATTTTGCCAAAGAATGTCAACAACCACCAAGTAGCAAGCCTGGTTTTTCTCAACCATCTTCTAGTAACACAAGCAAGACAACTGCTTTAACAGTTCAACATGTTGCTGTTTATGATTGGGTGTCAGCAATTTAGGTATGATTCATCAGCTTTAATTGTCGCCCATGATCATCAAGAAGATTATGGTTCCGATATAAGTTCAAATACAAGTTCAACACCAAGTTCCTATGAATCAGCAGAAAATCTGGAAAGTTTATTAAGAGAAAATGCTTCGTTGTTGAAGAAAATTCAAAGGCTTTCTGAAGAGTTCATGTTGGTTAGTTCAAATTTAGAGATTTCTAAGGCACATGAGAAGGAATTGGATGTAAAGAATGAGTGTTTGATTAAAGAGATCAAGTTGTTGCATGACGTGATAGAAATTTCTAAACAAGATAAAAAGGATGTTGAAGTTGCAAAAGCAAAGGTCTGTGAAGAAAGGGATGAGTTGGTACAAGAAGTTAAGAAATGGAGACTGAAGCGGAAGATGCTGCTTCTGATTTCAACAATTTATTTGAAAAATCAAAAGTCAAACTTTATCTGCTTACAAAGAATGTTAAAGAATTTGCTGTTAAGATTGAAGTATATCAAGTTGACATGGAAAAGATGTTAGATGAGAAGTGGGAATTAGTGAGTGTTAATAAAGTTTAGAAAGCAAATCTGGAAATTCAGAAGCGAAATGAGGAGAAATTAAAGAAAGAATACTTCGAAGGGATGGAAAATCTTCGCATGCAAAAATTCGAAACACACAAAGTTGCAAAGCGATTGATAGCTAATGAGAAAGAGTTAGCTGAAGCTCAAAAGCAAATTTTTGATCTCAAGATTCAAGTCATTGATGCTAATTGATTGCTAAACAATGTTTCAAATTCTCAAGTGTTTACAAGCTTTTTAGCTAATGATGCTAATTTTGAGAAGATGTTCGATAAAATTGCATCACCCCCTGCTCAAATCAAGGAAGCTTTTAAGGAAGTAAAAGAGAAGGTTGAAGATTGTGATTACTCCGAGTTCTCATCATCTAATTCTGAAGAAGAAAATGTTGTGAAGAAGAAGAAAAACAAGAAGAATAATAAGAAAAAATGCAAGAAATCTGAGATTGCTCCTTGATGAGGATAGGTCAAGAATGGACATGCAAGTGCCTCAGAGATAACATTTCCAGAAACAGGTATCGCATGAGAGGCAAGGTGGAAGTGATGCAGTTGCGGATGACCAAGACGCAAGTGCATCCATCCGGCTTACAAAGTTGCGGTTTTAGGAATAGTATTAATAGCTCATTGTATCGTTTGTACTCTCAACTTTCAGATCACATTTTTACACTAAAAACTGTGTGTATTTCTAAATGTACTCTGTTTAACGTAAAATCAAAACATATCTCTTCTCTCCAATACTTTTCCATCTATTAGCTTAATTCCTAGTTGAATCATTGAGTCAAACCTATAAGCGGTGTGATTTTTTGGTTCATCAATTGGCGCCATCCGTATTCTCTGGGATTGGTAAACAATGGAGAAGCATTTTGACGACTCAACGAAGAAGAAGTCGGTTTTCGATTCGATGAGTTCAGCGAAGAACATTTTCAGCCCTGCAGGTTCAGTAAGAAGGATTCAATGTTTCCGTTGCAGGATCAAAGGGATGATGATACGCATTCGGATCGAGATGATTTAGACCGGAATGTTGTCCGGAATGATGATTCTGACGTATTGAAAGATTTCAGTCGAGATTTCCTGCTGAGAAATATTGAAGTGTTAAAACAGTTACAGGATAAGGAAAAACGAGACTCGTGGTTGCAGGAAGTTCGGGCAACACTCAAGTTCACTCCAGAAGGTTATTCTGGAAAAATTGGAGCTAGGAAGAATTCAAAGGAAATTCTAGATGATGAGCGCACATCTGAAAAATGTGCAAAAGCATCAGGTAATAATTTTGATTCTGAATTCTCGGAAAAAACTGTTTTAAGATATTGGATTGACAAAGTTTAATCATGGAGATTTATTCTCGATTTTGAAATTTATGGATAAATTTTATTTGATAAGAATTGATCATCAGAGCAAATTGGATCAATTACAATGACGTTTTGTGAAATTGTTCATGTGCTGATTAATTATGGTTAAATCTCATGGTGTTCTAATGATTTTGTGATTTTGCATGATTGTTGTTGACAATATTGCTTGGAGTTTGTTGGATACAAAACGGAAACTGGAGATCTTTTGAATGTTCACTGGATGAATATTTGAAGATTCAATAAAATTTTAAAATTTTTATGAGTATTGTCGTTCAATACTGGAAACTTCAAGCGTCAATATGGAGCAGGAAAAACATTTTTCAAACTTTTCCATGATAGATCTGTATCAATGATTTACTCATGTGTTGAGTGTTTTCTTTCAAAAGTAAAAAAAAAGAGAGGGAGTATGAGTATGAGAATGCTCATGCATCTGATTATTTGGAATGAAGTATATGTGTTAACATATGCACATGCATTTACTTCGTATATCAGAAAAGTATGAGCACCTACCTGTGCACATACATATTCTTAAAAGAATAAAACGAGTACGTATATAAACGTGTATACATGCATCGGGTTGAGAAGAGTTCATAGGCATTTGTTAAAACCTCTAAAGAGACCTTCGGGATAAATTGTTTCCGAGTAAGTTGAACTTGCATCGGAAGTGTCATTATAAAGCTTTCAACAGAGGCTTAATACATTCATTCCCGAGTAAGCTATGCTTGCATCGGTCATACGACAATAATAAGATCTTTTTTCAGAGAAAGACATTGGTAATTTCATATTGATTTATGGTCCTCGTGTTTTTAGGAACACCGGACGTGCTTGTACCTTATTTCCCTGTATCCATGCAAGAGCATTCCAAATTTGAAGATTGGATTGCAAATGCCAAATTCCCGTCAAAGTTAAAAATGCCAACCTCTGTCAAGAAGTATGGTGGATTGACAGATCCTAATGATCACATTTTTGACTTCATCACTGCTGAAAGGTTAGAACGTTGGTCAGAAGAAACTTGGTGTCATATTCTGGTGCAAACCTTTACTGGATCTGCTAGAATCTAGTTTGATACACTTCCGAACGTGCAAATTAGTAGCTTTGAAGACTTAAGAATTAAATTCTTAAGACAATTCAACCAACAACGTAAATGTACCAAGGAAGTAACGGAAGTGCATAACATCCGAAGAAGAGGTGATGAAAGCCTTAAAAACTTTGTGATGAGATTCAATAATGAAACCATGAATATAGCGGGAGCTCAAGATTAGGTGCGAATATTGGGATTTTTCCATGGTGTTTGACATACACACCTTGTAGAAAAGTTACATGAAGATTTACAGAAAACAATGGAAGTACTCATGGATCGGGTGAGAACATATGTCAAGGGAAAAAGCGCATCAGGCAATATACAAGGTGTCAATACTCAGAAACCATCTAAAAAAGGAGCCAATCCTAAAAACATAAACGCAAATGTGCATTCCGCTCCGACAAGAAATCAACCCTGGAGAAGAAATCGATTTCAACCTTATGATCGAAGAAGGGAAGGAAACTTTGGAGGTTATAAAAAGACTTGGGAACCCAGAACTGAGGATTATACATCACTTACTAAAACCCCAAGTGAGATATTGATCACCGAAAACGTACAATCGTAAAGCCACAAAGATCTCAGAATACTTTAGAGATGGATGTGAGCATATATTGTGATTTTCACAAAGATAGAGGTCATGATACTAATAACTGTCGACACTTGCGAAGTGAAATTGAAAGAGCCATTAAATCCGGCAAGCTATCCCATATGGTAAAGAACATTAAAGAAGGACAACCTCCAAAGAAGGTCATTGGCATGATCCAAAGAAATTCAAATGTTTGGCGTCGAAATGTCAAAAATAAAGTTAAAGAAGAACAATGGAAGAGTCAAGAAATTACATTTCCGCCTTTATATGGAAAATAATCAAAGGAAGATCCTGTGGTGGTCACAATTGGCATTTCCAGCTTCTTGGTGAAGCGAACTTACCTTGATACCGGAAGTGCATATGTAATTATGTATGAATCTTGCTTCAGAAAGATGGGTTTAGAAGTGCAACAACTGCTAAAGCCTCATACTTCCACACTTATAGGCTTCTCAGGGGAGATAGTACATCCGATCGGAGAAATTACTCTCCCGGTGATCTTTGGAGATGACAAACTCTTCCGCGAAGAAATGATGACATTCATTGTAGTTGCAACTCCGTCTCCTCATAACGTAATCATCGGAAGGCCTGGACTTAGGGTTTTTGGGGCCATTGTTTCAACCGCCATGGTATGGTTTGATTTCCAACCCCAAGGGGAATCACAACTGATGTAGATTCGCAAGTCGCATTGGTCGATATACCGGTAACATCAAAATAAGACTTAACCAAAGGTGGTTTCGAAGCAAAACAAGGACACTGGTCGACCAGAAGCGATCCGCTTCGGATCATTTATGAACTAATCAGTTTGACCAGTGTGCAGGTACTTCTAGAAGATCTATCGACGATTGAAAAGTTGTTGATGGAGGGGTATTCTGCTTAACTTAAATATCATGAAATATCTTTTAACCCTGCAATTTTTATGAAAATTCTAAAAACTGCAAAGCTATTTGTGTTGATTGATCAATTTTTCTTTCGTTATGCATTTTCCTTTGATAAAAACCAAAAATAGCGTCGTGTTTTTGTAAAACGAAAATCCAAAAATAGAGTTTTCATTTTAAGGGGGGGGGGGGATGCATGTAAGGGGGGGTAATTTTGAAAATGCATGTTATGGGAAGAAGGTGAATACATGCCAAATATATAAGGAAGGTGAATACATGCACAATATATAAAAATTGTGAGAAATTGATCATTGGGAAATGATGGTACATTGGCTTACGTATCTGTCTCATGAATAGAGTAGATGAAAGGGTCATAAGATCATTGTTTGATATGTTTGGTAGGCTCGGCAAATCAGAAAGCATTCAGATGTGATATACACTAAATACTAATGCTTGACCATGTGGATAACATCTTGATGCGTATTTCATGACACAAAAAGAAAAATAAGTGTGAAAATAATGAGAACTCACTGTGTATACATGTGTTCATTTTGCAAAGATTTAAACTTGTTTGATTTTCTTTATTTTGTCAAACGATCGGACTTTCTCTGCGTGTCCACAAGACTGACCTGATAGTTGTTCGTTTGACGTTCTGCTTTATTTTCTTTGGTTTTTCGTATAACTCATCGGACTTTCTTTGCGTTTACGGGAGTACCGACCTGATTGCTGTTGTGTTATACAATTTCAACTTGTTTTATTTTCTTTATTTTGTTGAATCTGAGGCCTTATCTGTGTATCGAAAGATCGACTTTAAGGTATACGATTTAACGTTCTTATTTCTTTTTGCATGGAACACATTTGACGATATCATGAAAATATTATACTTTGTGATAATTCACAAGTGTAATCACACAAAAAGAAAAATCAAAAGAAAAGAAAAGCAGAAAATGTCTGATTATGTCTGATTGTGTGGGATACACTAGTCAAAGCAAATCTAATCAATATCTTAACATATTCAGATGTTATGAGTATGATTCTGCGTGAGTTTAAAATGGACAAATTATACCGGCAATCAGCATGGCTTATGTGCTTTGATTAATCGAAATTGAAGTGTAGTTCAGTGCGTTATGTTCAATATGATCCCATATAGTGATCTTTCTCATACCAAAATAGAGTTTGATTCTGTATTGCATTTCATTTCATTTCAAGAAAAGTACAAAAAGATTTTTGGTGTGTTTTAGCAAAAGTTTGAAAAATCAAAAACATTTTAGGTTTGTTTTGATATAAACTTTCTAAAAGCCAAAAATATTTTATTTATGTTTTATTTTCGATCTGATCAACACGTGATACAAAATAAAATTTTCAAAATCATATCTTGGAGTCTCGAAGAGATGTTTTGCGCCAAGATTATTTAAATGATTATGCATGTAGCTAAAGTGCAAGATATGACAACTTTAAGTCTTTTGAAGTTGTTAATAAAGACCAGAGATACACTAAACATCGTCAAGTATTCAAGATCAAGCAAACATTTCAGTTGAAGAAGAGTTTGTTCGAGGATTTATTTCGTTAAACGAACAGATTCTACATTTGAGGGAGAGCTTGATTAAAGATACAGATTTGAAGATGTTGAAGTGATACTGCACACGACGAGGGGGAGTTTGTTGATACCTGATATGTGCGTCGTGTGAAGTATCGAGTTACATCAAGTTCAAGGAACAAGTTCATGCCCAGAGTTCACAGGACGAACCTGGTCCGAACCTGAGGTTTGGACCTGCTGAACTCAGAGTTCGGACAGTTTCGGCGAGTGCCTATAAATAGTGTGTTTGTTCTTTGTAATGGACAGTTCTGAGAGTCTAAGCTTTGTTAATAGTGTGTTTTCTAATGTGTTCTCTCTGAGTCTGTTTTAAGTGAATACTGATTGTAATTGTTCTTTGTTGATCAATAAAACAATCGGCTAATTACGCTTCGATCTCCGAATAGCTAGATTGAGTAGACGATCCAATGCTCTTGCATTATCAATGTATTTCTTTAAAAATTGGAATTTTATCTCTTTAAGTTTTAAATCGATATCTACTATTGCTTGAGTTACCCTTAAATTTTCTATTTTGATCCAAGTGCTGGAAAGAGTACACTCATTCGATTCAGTTATCCTTAAATTGCGCCTTAACTTTGACGAATAACACCTACTTCAACAACCTCATACATATACTTATTAGGAGCATCAACACTATCGCAGATTGGCTATCTCGACATCATACAAAACTCGTTTGTTTCAACCACAATTATTCGTATCCTTCTTCCGGATAGCCAAGTCCTAGTTATTCATGACGATAAACCACCTAATGGGCTAAGTCTCATGTTGTTGGTGCAAAATAGAGTTTGTTGATTTTAGGGTGAGAATATTTGAAAAACACAAAAAATAGTGTGATGTTTGTTTCCTTTATAAAAAATCTATAGAAATTGAAAAATTGAAAAAGAAAAAAAGTGAAAAATCTTAAAAAGAGAAATTGATCCAACCATGTGAGAAATAATGGTACATCAGCATACGTTATCTGCCATTAATTAAGTAGAAAGAAAGGTTGTAGGTACTTGCTTGACTTGACTGAATGTGCTGAGTAGTCTGATATATGCGAGTATGATATAAAGTTACGCTTGCTTGATAAATGTGGTTACAACCCATGATAGGTATTGTTCATATCTGGTAAAATAAAATGAGAAAATACCAAAAACAGAATAAAGAGATGTTCTGGTGTACACTTGCTTTATTTTGAAAAATTTCAACTTGTTTGATTTTCTTTATTTTGTCAAATGATCGGACTATCTCTGTGTGTCCATAAGACTGACCTGATAGTTGTTCATTTGATATTCTGCTTTATTTTCTTTGGTGTTTCGTATAATCCATCGGACTCTCTCTGCGTGTACGTGAGTACCGACCTGATTGTTGTTAGATTATACAACTTCAACTTGTTTGATTTCTTTTAATTTATTTTCTCAATACTTATGCATTCTCTGCATGCTCACAAGGCGACCTGATTGCTAAGTATTTGAGGCGTCTGCTTTCTTTTTGCAAGAAACACCATGAACTTTATATCTCTGTGGCATTTGATTCTGTATAAGCAAGTTTAAAATATCAGTATGAGAAATCTGCTACGAGTAACTTCGCTTGAATAAAAGAAAAATACAAAAATATGAAATAAGTGGATTGCCAGTATTCCTGATTGTGTGGGTACCATGTTATCAATGCTCGATAATTACACTTAATTTCATATAAAAAAGCTATAGACAATGACCTGCTTTAGCTGAAATAAATCAAATGGTTGTATTCTCAGTCAGCTTGGCTTGCATGCTTAGTATTTTGAAATTGCAGTGTGTACGATGCGTTATGTCTGATATGATCTCATGTTGTGATCTTTCTCACCAAAAACAATAATAGAGTATAATTCTATATTGCATTTATGTTTCAGTTTATGAAAAATCAAAAAGATTTTCAGTGTGTTTTGATATAAACTTTGTAAAATCCAAAAAGATTTTCTTTCTTTTTTGTTTTTGATCTGATCAACACGTGATACAACAAATTTTCAAAATTAAATGTCTTGGTTTCCCCAAAGGAGCGTTTTGTTTCCAAGATTAAAGTTATGTTTGAAAAAGAAAAACCGCACTTCTGTCTTCTGAAGCTTGCATGTTGAAAAGATCAAAATCTCTTAGATACGGATCTCAGATGAATCTCATGCATGGTTGCAAAGCTATCAAAGAGTTTATTAATATCAGAAATGGTTTAGTTGACTTAGTCTTGTTCCTGCCATGCCTACCCTACATCAACTAACAACAAATTGAAACTCTTTGAACATCTGATACAGCACACGTCAAGGGGGAGTTTGTTGGTGCAAAATATGTGTGACGTGTGTGTATTCCAGTTAGTGTCGTTAGTTGAGATAGTTAGAATATGTTAAATCTAGTTAGAGGGTAGTTTGTGTCAATCTATTAAAGTGGAGGGACTAGAGGGTGATTTAGTAATACTCACATATATGAGATACTTAAATCATGAATTGAAGACAATCACAAGCTGCCGAACTGCTTCCGAACCTAGAGTTCGGAAGTCATGATCTGGATCTCATATATAGTTTGGGCTTGAAGTTCGGACAAAAAGACAAGCCTCCATAACCGTTCTCGGAGATTCAATTCTAGAGGGAGGAGTTTTCGATTTTGTTTCTTTGAGAGTTATAAGTCTAGAATCATGTTTAGATGCTGTAAACGAGTCCAAATCATGTAAACATTGATCAATTTTGAGCTATAAACGAGTGTTATTTACTTGTTCGTGTTCTTCGTGTTTGGGTTAACTTTCGGTCTGATATCGTTGTACAAATCACTAGATCCAACGCTCTACGTGTTTTTCACATGTCCCACACCAAAGCCCATAAGTACTTATTCAAGGAGTGGATGGCCTACATCGTGGAAGTGCGTGATAATGAAAGGGGAACCACAGACATCCTATTTATTCGGGATTTTTCCTGAAGATATAACGGGTCTTTTTCCAGTTCACCAAGATGACTTCATAATTGTCCATTACAGCTCCTGTTACAAAGTCACCTTATCGTCTCGCGCCACTCGAATAAGTAAGTTCATTTCGTTATCAGCTTTGTCAACAATGAATTATAGATACACTAAAACCATTTTTAGCACTTACCATGCAAACTTTTCGGTTCCCCTTTGACCAAAATGGAAAGACTTTTGAACCTTAACCATGGACTAGACTTTTGAACTCAGAGTCTGCCTAACTCGATTCAAGGATTTAAATTTTCAGTACCTTGTGCATCCAAAGGGTAGCTTATTCAATCCAGGGATAAAAAAATCTGATCCTAACCAGTAGTTAATTCACTAAATCAAATTTCATTTTTGGATTCATGCTTTTCAAATAAAGCCTTTCGTATCGACTGCATTCACATTCCTTTCAATTATGATCAATCTGGGATAAAATCTATTTACGCACATTTCATTTGATATTCTATATGTGGATTTTCTCACTTGTGGTGTTAACCAAATACATTACCTTACGTTTTAGTCTCATGTCATTTGAAACTTTTGTATTTCAGTCATTTATTACTCTCGCTAAAACGGGACATATATGTGCTACCACCCATTTATGTATGATGCTAGCGTAGCATGAGATCAAGGTTGGCCAAAGGAATTGGTCTTAAGTTCTTGCAAGGGTTGTTTTGGTTTTGTGTCTAGATCTCACGTCACGTAGGTGGACTAGATGTGGGTCGCTACCCATCTGGCTCACTATTAATTGATGCGTTGTCTAAGTAGGGAACCCCCAAAATTTCAATTTCTGTTTAACCTATGGGATGATTTCTCTCATTTACATGCAATCTGTTATAATCTATATTTAAAAAATATGAATGTTGCAGCCATTGACATTGTTATCTTCATATTCCGTTCCACTCATTGTCATCGTTCTTTTCATATTCAGTTCCCCCAGTCTCGCTCCTAAAGTAGGGGAGACTGTGGCTTTCAATCTTGGTCAATCATTCTGGTTAGTCAATAAATTTTAGAGGTTAGTTCAAGCTTCAATTTTTACTCTTCGTTCTTGTACTTACCTTACGTTAATAACCCCTGGTGTCTTCAAGTTATATCGTGTTACCGTAATCTTGTATTCCGATATCAAATGTTTGTTTGTTTTTGTGGGATGGGTGGTTCTCCGTAGGCAACTAGTGCACTTTTTGAGTATAAAAGATGTGGTGGGTTAGCTATGGTACACCCTACATATAAACGTCGATGGTGCCTTGAGGGTGGACTAGGAGTCGGATCGAGAATTCACCCTGGTTGTTGGTGGTAAGTTGTATCAAAATCTCAATCTGGTTCTTAATCACATTATGAAACATAGCCATTGTGGATAGGCGGAAATATCGGTATCGATGTAATGGATTCGGTAATCGAAAGTGTATTATGTTCGGTGAAATCTCTTACGTCATCATTATGTCTCTACGTTTGTATTCCCAAACAAATTCGGAAAAATCTCGTACCTCAGCATCATATCTTGCTTAGTAATCAGATATTTCTCTTTACCAATTCGACACATTTACGGATCCTCGCTTATATATATCTCCATAATACGTCTCTGGAACTCCCACACAACATCCCCAAGCCTTCAATTTCTGCAATAGAGCTCCAATTCGTGAAATCCAAAGTCAACGCATCAGATTTTGACCGTCTAAATTCTCAGTCCTCCTTCGACTTTCAGAGGTAAGTTTCTGTATGAAATTTGTTCCTTTCTACTATTTTATTCAAGACCGTACTCTCTGTTTTTGTTACTGTGCCTAAATCAAAAAGTCAAACTTGTGTTCTTGATATATATTTGAGGAAATCAACTAAGCATCGATTAAAACCATAATCAATGCTTTTTGATAATTCCAATTTGTTTTATAAAACTAATATGATATTTAAGTAATGTCCAAACTTAATTTTTATCAAAAAGGTTGAAGCTTTAACGATTTGACCCATTAATTCGAGACTTTTTGCCCATAGAACATTAATCGATTGTTTCTGTTACGTTTTAACCATATGAATTTGTTTCGGACTTGTTAGAATACCGTATAATTATGTAAAAACTATAACCATGGTTAAATGTACAATTTTGCAAACTTTAGGGTTAATTATGTACTATTGAAACTTTTGGGTAGAAATTGTTATTATGACAAACTCATGAAATTAACAATTTTAGACCCTGTAGTTTAGTATAAATCATATTTAGGAGCTGAATTTAATAATTATAATTTATTACTTGCACATTTAGGTCAAACATTTCGAATAATGAATTAAAAAGTTCAAAATAATGTATATCTAAAATTCACCAATTAATCGTCGTAAACCCTAAATTCTACAAAATTATCAAGAACATAATTTCTCGGTATATGTGCCTTGTTTCATTATTCGTTTTGCATTCTTAGGTTAATCTCGGGGTTCGTATTTCATTTGCTTCACGGTGTCCCTCAGTTTTCGTATCATCTTACACGTGAGTAATCTTGCCGCTTTTTACTTTTACTATTTTGGGGTGCAACATATATCGTGTATCATGTGTCGTTTTCCCAGTATTTATTATAAAAATTATGCGATTGTTGATTATGTATGAATTTATGTGTTATGTGATAGTCTAGCATGTATCTCAGTGTGTTTCAATAGGGTTCTCCTGTTTGTCATAATAAGCCTAATCTGCGAGATAGGAACTCATCATATTAAAAGCCTACCCTTCGGGATGGGAAATCAGCACATTGGAAGCCTATACGTTGGGATAGGAACTCTTGAAATGTTCTAGCATGTTATGTTTCGCATATATTCTATCGTATGACACAGTTCGCATGTTTTCATTAGACTATGTATGTATTTAAACTAGGGTTGCTCACCAACTACTTTGTAGTTATAAATTTATCTTAAACATGTTGCAGGTAAGGATTTGGGGCTTTATGTGATCACGATAGGACCACTAGACTTACTTTAATCATTTAATATTGTTTACGTGTTATGTTGAATTTGATTGATTCCATGTAAGACTATTATCATGTAATGAAATTTGGCATGTTTAAGTATATTACAACGTATATAGTTGTCAGGAGCATCTGGATAATCATACGTTTCCTTCATCGGTTAGGGTGTGACATTAATGACCTTGTCGGTTCCCTTATCGACCTTCTCTGACCTTAAAGATCATGTTTACCCTTTACGATCTTGTTCCAAACGATCTTGTTTAACGATCAAGATTTTTGGGTTTTCGTTCGATCGTTCTTCGGTGAATTTTGATTGCATGGGGTCGTAGAGGATCGATTGAGGAGCTCGTTGATATAAAATTTGATGATTTTCGTTGAGTTTTGAGGAAGTTATGGGCAATTCACGCTTTTCCGATGAGCCTTTCGTTTTTTCGGCGACTGTGTTTTAGGGTTTGGTTGTTTTGAGAAGACACTTATTAGCATGGAAGTTTTTCTCTCTATTTTGTCGGTCAATCAGTTTCATTGTCGCCTCCCCATTGGCTAATTGGAGCGCGTGGGTCCTAGGTAGAGAAGATATCCATTGGTTGATTTGCGAGTGTTGCGCCGTGATAGCCTGAAGAGAACCGCGTGGGACCCGCCCCATTTATGTTGTCGTTGAAATGCTCTAGCGTGTTGCCTTCTCATTGGCTGAACACACAATCACACAGATCGTGATTTCAAGCCCTTGGATAGCTTTCTTCTCAGCTGTTGATCACTTCTTGAAGCTCAAATCTGATTGGTTCTTTCTACCACACACGGATTATGGTCTTTTGGTGGTGAAATCTGATTGTTTTGTGGGATTAGACAAGGATTGTGGTTTTTCTTGAGGATTTAATACCACTAACGAATTTTTCAGCATTTTCCGTTAAATGTGGGTTTTTCTTATTAAGTCTTTAACGAGATTAACTCCACCAACGCAATTTTTGGAATTTTCTTTACTTCATGGATGTATTTTGTTTATTTTTATTGGGGTTCTCGTTTATTGGCGTCACGCGTACGTTAGCTATCGACTAGTGACGGACTAGCTTTAATTTCCGATTAATTATGCAGCTTTTCTCGTTAAGTCGCACGGATTTATTTTTAGCTGATGCAGTGCTGGGGTCATCTAGCCACACTAATTGGAATCTGAGTTAAATATTGGAATATTCCGGTAAATCTCACGGAGAGCTATTATCTTGAAGAAACTTGATGGATTTTTCTCAGATTTTCCAAAGAAACCTTTTCACAAGTATTTCCCGAGAATCTTCACGGAATTGTTTTCTGAGCTCATTTTTCATCACCCAAAATGTCGAAGAATCCGGTTATGATTATTTTTCACGCTCGCGTTCGGGATCTCAGTTTTCACCGATTTCGCACGTTTTCTCGAATTAAGTGACGTTTTTCGTGACGTTTTTCACCCGTCATTCAAAACGAACTTATTTTCACATCCAACCCACAATCACGTGGAACAAGTGCAATATTAATGGATCTTACACAACTTTCATCATCCGGCATCCGATTTTTCGCGAGATTTCAGGATTTTTGGACCGTTTTCTCTAGGCAACCGAGCGGAACGGTCTGAATCCCTGCATCTGATTTTTACGCTTCTATTGGATGTTTTTGGAGAGATTTAGAGAAATAGGGGGATTTATTATGGATTTCGATTGTCGGGTCGATTAACTGAAGTTAGAGCATTTTCGATGTTTCATTTATTTATCTGTTTCGGTTTGTTGTGGTTTGGACTCCGATATTAGGCATTTTCAGTATTGTTCCCGACGGGTCGATCGAGACAGAATAAGCTTATTCAGAGGGGGTTTTCTATGACAAAAAGCTTCGGGTTTATCGGTTATTCATTGAAGATGTATGATAGAGCGATTCTTCACTAGTTTGACAGATTTGAAAGCATCAGTCAAGGTGGAAAATGTTGGAGCTAAAATCTTGGTGACTAACACCATCAAATCTGTTGACGAAGCATTCGGTGGAAGAATCCATTGTAATTTGATTCAGAGACACGGGTTGTGATGATTGAAGCGTGCAAATTGCACCAAACACGTTTTTCTTAAAAAGTCAGCCGTTCAGGTCAACGGTCAACAAAAAATCAGTTCGAGCGTTTCAAGCTTCATATTAATTAAATAACCTTTGAAATTAATTAATATATATCTTAATTGTTTATAATTGTATTTTGCTCATTTGTTTGTGTTCACTAGTTAGCGGGTTAGTGAGCATAAGTGCTCGCCCTATATATAGAGGTGGTAGGCTTCATTTGTTAGAAGATGATTCTTTGAGTGGTGTGAGTTTCCACTTCTAGAGAGAGAGAGTCTCATCTTGGGTTTAAGCTCAACCCAAGATGCCCATGGATTTCTTATGAGAGATGTTTGTCATGATTTCTTTATAATCATTCAGTTCAATGAATCATTCGACTTGATTATCATATTCCTTGTTTGTTATCCTATATTCTTGCCATCCCATCTCACCATCTTCGAGCACGTTGTTGAACATTATTCAGGTGTGTGACGTGAAATCGGCCCTGACAACACCCTAAAACGTTAAAAGAAATCGGCTATGAATACTCACTTGGTATGAAGACTCAATTGAAAGATTGTCACCACGAAAATGAGATGGCTAAACCCCGAAGATGACCTTGACGACCAAATGCGATAGAGAAATGAATATATAAATAAATACCTTCCATGACTCAAAGTGACATGATGGACATAATCGACTCGACGAATCATTGATGATTTGTTATAGTGATAATGTAGGTAATGCAAGATTTATAAGGTGAGTTTTTTTTAATACTAAAACATGTGACGGAAAATAATTATAAGCACAATTATTTATTTTCATGACGTCTAATATATATATATATATATATATATATATATATATATATATAGGGTAAGGATCATGTGAAAACAACTTTTATTGCGAAAACACGAAAACAAATATTACAACCTCTATAACTTTTTCATACGTTAATATTTTTTTTAAAAAAATTTGCACCAAAATCCTTAAAATTATGTTATCTTTAGTTATGAAAAAAATTAAAAAAAATTAAAATTTTTTAAAAAGTTATTATTGCACAGGTGCAATAATTTTGTTATTATTATTACTACACATATGCAATAATATTAAAACCTTTATAACTTTTTCATATGTTAAAATTTTTTATAAAAAATTGCACTATAAATCTTATAATTATGTTATCTTTAATTTCGGAGAAAATTAAAAAAAATTCAACGTTTTTTAAATTTTTTTATTATTGCACATGTGCAATAATATTAAAACCTCTATAGCTTTTTCATACGTTAATATTTTTAATAAAAAATTGTACCATAGATCTTATAATTCTGTTATCTATAATTCTTGAAAAAATTAAAAAAAATATTAATATTTTTTTATTAATATTGAACATGTGTAATATAATTAATACGTATTATTGCACATGTTCAATAATAAAAATGTCATGAAATTTTATATGTTTAATTTTTTTCCCAGAATTAAAGGTGACATAATTTTAAGACTTTTGGTGCAAATTTTTTTAAAAATTATTTACGTATGAGGAAGTTATAGAGGTTTTAATATTTGTTTTCATGTTTTCGCAATAACATCTTGTTTTTATCTGATCCTCCCCATATATATATATATATATATATATATATATAGAGGGTTAGGTTCAAATGATGACTTTTTGTTTTGAGAACTTTTGAGAACTAAATCTCAACCACAAATTTCAGGGGGACCACTACAATTCATGGGAGAGGAGAGATACATGTAAATAAACTGTGGCTCAAATTAGTTCTTTTAGTTCTCAAATCAAATTGGTTAACCAATTTGATTTGAGAACTAAAAAGAACTAATTTGAGCCACAAGTTTATTTACATGTATCTCTCCTCTCCCATGAATTGTAGTGGTCCCTAAATTTGTGGTTGATTTAGTTCTCAAAGTTCTCAAAACAAAAAGTCCTCATTTGAACCTAACCCTCTATATATATATATATATATATATATATAGGCTTAGGATCCTGCGAAAACACATTTTTTTGTGAAAACTATGAAAACACATAATAAAACCCATGTAACTTTTTCATACATTAACGGTTTTTCATAAAATTTACGCCAAAAGTCTTATATTTACGTTATCTTTAATTCTGGAGTAAAATATTAAAAAAACGTAACTTTTATTTTGTGTGATGCACATGTGCAGCATATAATTAAAAAAAGTTATAAAATGTTAATGTTTTTCTTTAAATCTAAAGATAACACAACTGTACGATTTAGGGTGCAATTTTTTTTTAAACCTATTAATGTATATCACATGTATGAGGTTTTTTTGGTGTGATGCACATGTGCATCATTCAATAAAAACGCAAAAAATGATGGAAATATAGTAAAAAAATATATTAACTCATACTAAAAGTATGAGTTTTTTTTTTGTGATGGATATGTGCACCACACAAAAAAAAAATTTAATAAAAAAAGCATTAAATTTTTTAAAATTTTTGTAGGATTAAAGATAACATAATTTTAAGACTTTTGATGCAAATTTTTTAAAAAATTATTAACGTATGAAAAAGTTATGTAGGTTTTAAAATTTGTTACGCAGTTCTCACAAAAAAGGATGTTTTCGCAGGATCATTCCTCTGTATATATATATATATATATATATATATATATATATATATATATATATATATACTAGCCGTGTACCCGCGCGTTACGGCGGTGACAGTTTATAACACGTTATTCGTTTTCTGTTCGCGTGTTGCAGCAGCACGACAAACTACAACGCGATATTTGTTTATGCTAGTACGATGCGGTCCGTGAACGCGGTATTTTCTTGTAATGACTAATAATCTAATATCATAGTATAGATATCTCAAAATAACACATAAAAAATGACTATAATTTACCTTTGTTTCCGTTAAAAGAAAATGATTTACTTCGGTTGGAATATCTAAATCCCTGATTTCTCGCATAAATCCGGTTTACGGTATGCCGATTTAACCCGGTTTGCTTTGAACCATGCTTGTAAATGATTTGTAAGTTGGTAAACGGTTTAAGGTAGGAGTTATTTCTGTATCTTGGTATATTTTTAATAAAATTATATAAACATGAAAGAGATGACAGCGAAACTATAACATCAATATCAAATTGGTAGTGATCTAATCCAAATTTTTTTAACGGTCATCGAAATATAGAGGAAACATTATGGCACGCGTTGCGCGTGGTGGTTTTTATTTAAAACTACATGTACACCAATTAATCATAAACCTATTTCATGTAAAACTGTTTTAAGTTGCAGAGAAGCTTTAAACAGGAATCTTGATGGGTGTTTTTATAATTATATATAATCGTAGATTAATAGGGTCCACGTTTACTTTTATTGTTGTGTTTATAAAAAATTTCGTCTCCTTGATGCCAATTTTATTTATGCAGCCCCAATGAAACCGCTGTCACATGCTACCAGTTTAAATTTTTATGAAATGTATTTGGTTTATGTTACCTTGAATGACAAAGAGACTTTTTTTTGCTTTTGTTACTATGAGACCTATGCTGGATGAGACTTCTTTGGTATGAGAAGTGGTTTATGTTACAAATCTGTAAGCAATGATCGCAACTTCTAGATTATAGAAATTTTTCTCAAAATAGTACACAATTACTTAGTATCCACTTACAAAGTAGTAAAACAGGGCAACATCACACCAGTATACAAAGAAACATTATTCACATAAATTACAAAACATTTACCGGGCTCATAAGCTGGAATAACTATTCAAACACAAGACCTGGAATAAATGTTCAAACACAAGACCTGGAATAAATGTTCAAACACACTCATCGGTAACATTAAAAGTAATAAAAAACAAAGGACCTAGAACAGTTCTGCATATTATGCCTCACTTTCTCAACAAGCTTCTCAATAGCATCTGTTGCATCTTGAATAATGGCTATGCTCTAGGAACTCTCATCTTCAAGAGTGATATCAAATTCTTCCCCACCTTGACAATCTTAACTACAAACATAGAACAATTCATATATTATTTCTTATCTTACTGAGAATATTTGAAACAAAGCACATGGACCATGAAATAGAAATTTGTTTTAGCACATGGACCATGAAATACAAATTTGTTTTTTTATTTTTTAATTTGTTTTAGAACTAAAAAAGGACCAAAATTTTAGTTAAATAAAACAGTTGACATAAAGGTATTAAAAACGTGGACCTTGAATCAAGCATCATGTAGAAGTTTGAGAGTTGACTAAAATCCAAGTTAAACTCGTTCCTTCTAATTTTATAGATGTTGAGAGCTAACTAAAGTCCATGTTGCAAACTCACTATGGTAATCGGGCTTGTTACTAGTGATGTCATGCCAAATAAATTCAAATATGCAATTTCATCTTGTGCTTCACATGCTAACCAAAACAATAATGGTCCTGAAAAGATAGTGATAAAACATGAGCAACAGAGGAAAATTTTGTTAAAAATCATTTTGCACAAGTGTGATGCAGAACCCAAATCAGTAATGAGAAACCGACCTAGATATGACTCTAAAACAGTATACTCAAAAGAGAAGCAAAAGTGGAAGTTGTAGTCCAAGAAAGAATATGTTTGTGCCTTTAGGTACATCAAACTTGTAATCATTCATCGTATAAAGTGCCATCTGTAGGACCAAAATGAAACATATTTTTCAAAATGTGAGTTTGAGCTTTTCTTCGGAAGAGAGATATCAGCAAGTTTACAAAAGATTAGAAACAATGGCGTAGTTATGAGTCTCTACAGGAGAGCGGAGACTACAGCCTCTCTAGCTGTCTTGGTCGCTCTATTTAGTTTGTTATTATTATTACGGAAGGTTGCATAAAAGTGTACTATAGTACAGGCCAAAGTTCATTTAGTAAATGACAATGAAAAAAATGATTTGGCAATTGAGCTGGCAACCTGGCATTTGACTAAACTTGTATAGAAAATTAAATAATCCCTTCCTTGGATTTCCTGTCAACATTGGTTATAGATATGGGCCGTTCGGTTAAAGGAGGGTAGAGCCGTACGAGAAAGTAAGAAGTAAGTGATCCAATACATACCTCACTTCAGTAACAAATGAGCAACCATTCCCTTTTGACAATGAACTATTGAAGCCGATACTGATCAAGTTTCAACCAAAACTGAAGACGGTAACCCTGTAAGAAAAAACTACAAAATGATTTATGAGAACCAACAAATTGCTTTTGACATGTTCTGATAACAAATTATTTGATCAATAAGGAAAAGCTGAAGTACATACCAAAACTACCCAACAAAAGCCACCTTCTGCAAAAGTATACCACATCCAAATCCAATATCAGATAAAACCAAGCTCACTACACCTCATGCTTCCAAATGACAAAGCATAAAAATAAGAAGCGTATTTTAAATCATGAAAATCAAAAAATAAAGTATTAAACCTCGTTTGTCAAACCTTGAATTGAACTGTGTAAAACTTAAACTAACCGAACCGGTCTATTTGGAAAATCTCAACTTCCAACTCCATGTAGCTATGATGATCATCAGATTGGCAAAGATGGTCATCAGATTATATAAGGATTAGAAAGTTCTCCAGCCCTAGAGAGATGGGAGAGTTCAGATCACTGAAATACATTAAAAACAAAACCTGCAGGCAATTAACAACCTCTTGTTCATGTCGATATCAGCCTTTTTTTTTGCAGACGACGGTAGCAAACGGCGACAAATTCCCTTTATGGAAGTCATAGCAAACATAATACTATGTATATCAGTATTTCATTTGCTATAAAAGAAAACTTTTAGCACAAAATCTCAAGCAGATTAACTTTTAGCACTATTTTTAAAAATTTATTTATAATCTGTCATAAAAGTACCAAAAACACCAGCCTGGTTAATTAAATCAGGACTCATCAATCCCCAGCCTTTCCTTCGATATACACATCGAGCTCTTCACATGAATTACAGCATGCAGCTACTAACTGTCACAAAACACAAACATAGTAAATTAAGAAAAATGGTTAAAAGAGAAACATACAACAAAGGGAAACATCATGAAATCATATAAATTATGAGCTTGTTTACCTCTATTTGTTCTCCACGTGTCATTCATAGCTTGCCACTGTAATCCAGGAATGCTAAAGACAGCTTCACTTGTTACTTCAGCTTCCTCCGCATCCCCTTTTTGCAACAGGTTTTTATTGCTTATTTGTGGCAGTTTCTTCAACCAGGTCAGCTGTAAACTTAATCGAGTTCTCTGGTTAGGCGTTTAACATGCTTGAAACAAAAGAACTGATGCATTAGAAAGTTGACAATGAGCCAGACATATTTACCTAGGAACAGGTCAAATTCAGAAAAGGGAAAATACCGAAACCAGTAAAGAATGCCAGTTGGACTCAAAGAATTTGAGCCTTTTATCTTAGCTTAAGCCAGAGAAGTTCCATTCATACCTATGAAACTGAAAAGATACAATGAGAAAACATGTGGCCCATCTATTTCAAGCAGTTACCACACCTGTAACATGAAACCCCCCTTTTTAATTTTATTTATCCACTTCAATGGAAATGATTCACTGCCATACCAAGACAGGTCTTTCATTTGGTTTTAACTCAGAGATTAAGCATGCATAACATCTTGTCACTGTAGTACCAAATTAAAATTAAATAAGAAGATCAAAAGTGTGATATAACTGTTGAGCACAAACTTAAACTGGATGTAAACCCTACCCAAGGAAAAAAATTTACTAATCTAACAATGACTATGTCCAAATAAAATCAAGAAATTTAAAAGCCTAGCATCAAACAGATTAAATGAAACAGAATCATACACCCGTAAGCCCCTAAACTGCAACAACTCGCCTTTGAAAATCATACACCCGTAAGCCCCTAAACTGCAATAAAGTTACAGCACCAAAAAACGACTAATGTTATTAGGAGGCTCAGTTTTAAGTTTAAAACACAGTAAAAGCACATATGGAAACCGGATTTGACGATTTCGCAACTTTCAAGTTGGTTAGCAGCTTTCAAACATCATCCACAGCCACTAAATCATCATCAACACTCAGATATGTGCACAAATGAAAAGATCGGGACATCAATAGCTAATCAGTGGTCAAATAGGTGTTAACTTACTAAAAATCAAGCAATCGATCTCTTACCTCAAATTGTTGGTCTAGGGTTTTGGATGACGAAAAACAGCCACCTGAATCGTCTCCGGAGGCGCGACGGGTTCAGGCCGTAACCCGAAGCCCTTCTGCTGCCGATTAACTTGACCCGACCAAAACCCTAATCTAGTCAGGACATCGCACGATGGAAACGAAGGAAGCAGCGCCGCCTCTGTCGGCGATAGAAACCCTTGACGGGTTCGTAGTCGCCGCCTTCAGTTCTGTTCTTCCTACCCATGATTTACCACCACCATGAACCACCGTAGCTCTATCATCTAGCTCTCTCTCTCACTACCATCCAGAATACGTGCGATGAAAACCGGTGAGAGTATCTAGAGGAAGCGAAGTTACGCAGAGAGATGAGAGCGTGAATTTAGGGAATTCAAAACCCAGTTGACTGACTTGAAAGTGTATCCCCGCCTATTTTATTTCAGGGGTGTTTGAATATGTGTATGGTGGGTTTGTACATCATGCTAATAAGTTTGTACATTTTAATGTTTTAACAATAATGCTTTAAAGTGTTGTATATAGTACATAAAGGCTTGTACATTTCTTAAAATTTCAACTTTCAACACTCTCTCTCTAATATACATATTAAAGTATTATAGATATATAGGGTTAAGATCTTGCAAAAACACTTTTTTTTTGTGTGTAAACTGCGAAAACACGTATTAAAACTCACATAACTTTTTCATACGTTAACGATTTTTTTCATAAAATGTGCGCCAAAAGTCTTAGAATTACGTTATCTTTAATTCTAGAGCAAAATATTTAAAAAAAAAATTAACGTTTTTTTTCTTCGTGTGATGCACATGTGCACCATTATCATTAGTACTACACAAAAACAAATTATCATGCGAAAAACACCCTTTATGTTGAAAACATATTAAAATCACTAAAACATTTATGGTACTAATGATAATGATACATGGTGCACATGTGCATCATATAATTAAAAAAAGTTATAAAATGTTATTTTATTCTTTAAATCTAAAGATAACACAAATATAAGATTTAGGGTGTAATTTCTTTTTAAACATAATAATGTATACAACATGTATGAGATTTTTTTTGTTGTGATGCCCATGTGCATCATTCAGTAAAAACGCTAAAAAATGATGGAAATATTTGACATATGGTGCGACTTAGAAAAAAAATATTAATTCATACTAAAAGTATGAGTTTTTTTTTGTGATGCACATGTGCACCACAAAAAAAATAAAAAAAAAGAAAAAACAAATGTTAATTTTGATTTTTATTTTTTTAGGATTAAAGATAACATAATTTTAAGACTTTTGGTGCAATTTTTAAAAAAAAATATTAACGTATGAAAAAAGTTATGTAGGTTTTAAGATTTGTACGCAATTCTCACAAAAAAGTGATGTTTGCGCAGGTTTCTTCCCCTATATATATATATATATATATATATATATATATATATATATATATATATATATATATATATATATATAGGGTAAGGATCCTGTGAAAACTCTTTTTTTTGCGAAACCCTACAAACTAACACTAAAACCTTCATAACTTATACATACGTTAATATTTTTCTATGAAACTTGCACCAAAAATCTTAAAATTCTATTGTATTTGATTCTGGAAAAGAAATTGATATTTCAAAAAAAAAATAGTGCACATGTGTATTATTAGTGAACATGTGCACCATTTTCATTAGTACTACACAAATGAGAATTGTCATGCGAAAACATATTGTTTAGGTTAAAAACATTTAAAAAAACTAAAATATTAATAGAACTAATGATAATTCTACATATGTACTATAACTATTAGTTATAGTGCACATGTGTAGCATAAAATTTTAAAATTTTTAAAACGTTTAATATATTTTCAGAATTAAAGATAACACAATTATAAGATTTATGGTGCAATTTCTCTTTTAAAATATTAATGTATACGACACATATAAAGTGCTGTTTTATTAGTGCACATGTGCACTAATAAAAAACCACGAAAAACTAACAAAATTATAACATATTTGATGCGATTTTTCTAAAAGAAACATTAACGCATACTATATGTATGAGTTTTATATGTATGAGTTTTATTATTAGTGCACAGGTGCACTAATAAAAAAACGACGAGACGTTAAAGTTTTTTTAACATTTTTCCAGAATTAAAGAACTTATAATTCTAAGGTTTTTGGTGCAAATTTTTTTAAAAAATATGATCGTATGAAAAAGTTATGAAGGTTTTAGTATTAGTTTTTAGGTTTTCGCAAAAAGATGTGGTTTTCACATGATCCTTACCCTATATATATATATATATATATATATATATATATATATATATATATAGGTGAGGTTCATTGTAGACACCCCCATAAGTGTAGACAGGTAGACACCCTATTTCACATGTGAAATTACTTTATTTGACATATGTTTTCACATGTGAAATTTTCTGAACAATGAGAAAAAGGAAAAAAAAGAAAAAAGAAATTAATCATAACCATTGGATCAAGATATCTAATGGTGAAAAAGGTGTCTACCTGTCTACACTTATGGGGGTGTCTACAATGAACTTTTCACTATATATATATATATATATATATATATATATATATATATATATATATAGGGAGATGATCATTTGAGAACCAATTGGGTTTGAGAACTTTTGAGAACCATTCTGAGCCACAAGTTATATATAAGGAAATCCCCCCCCCCCCCCCATGAATTTGAATGCTTCCCCCCTGAAAATTAGTGGCTAGGGTTAGGTTCAAATGAGAACTTTTTTCTTTGAGAACTTTTGAGAACCATTCTGAGCCACTAATTTTCAGGGGGAAGCATTCAAATTCATGGGGGGGATTTCCTTATATATAACTTGTGGCTCAGAATGGTTCTCAAAAGTTCTCAAACCCAATTGGTTCTCAAATGATCATCTCCCTATATATATATATATATATATATATATATATATATATATATATCATGAAGTCAAATAGAGTCAAATAATGATCATCATGGTTATTATAACATGCCTAAACATATATATTAACATATATGCAAGGTAATATCATGGTTTCATCATAAGTTAAAAATAAATTGAAAATTAGTTATCGTCATGTTAACCCTACTTTACTAATTATCATACAAGACGAGTAAAATGACCCCCACATTGTCGCATGGTCGATTGCTTTAGTGAATGCTATATTGTATCTTAATTGTCAGTTTACAATTACGTGTTGAGGTTTGGACTCTCATTGACACGAAACCAAAAATAGTATGTGGGTCATTACCTTTTGTTGATGTCATTGGTAATGACCAATAATAATGAAAAGATAAATACTAAGTATGAAACAAAAGATAGTCATATTATGTTGATAATTCACAAAGATCCAGTTCACCCTCATTGTGAATTAAGGTTGTTTTTTACATAACAAACGCCAGTTATAGTTACTAACATCCACAAAAGAACTTTAAAGTTACTTCACCATTACATTACAAAAGAAAGTCATAGTTACTTGCTGACACTTTACCCATTCCATCATATGGCATGAGATATGAGTAGAGCTGTGTGCTCAAAGTCATACCTCATACGTATTTTTAGGTTAGTTTCGATGCCATGGCGATCAATAAAGGTCTTCCAATCGTAAATGTTGTACCTGTAATTGAATGAATAAAATTATCATAACCAAAATCATATATAGATATGCTAGTAGACATTTCTATTAAGCAGTACCTTGTGTATGTTGCCATGTTAAGTTCAGGATGCAGCTCGTAGAGTTCAGGTCCGTTTTCTTCATAGATAAGATTGAGTACCATACCATCATAAAAACCAGCTAGGTCTGCGTGTTCTATTGGTAAACGCTGTATAACATGTATGGCACTATGTAAGAATTGAAAAAGAGTGATTGTAACTGAATAATGATGTTACCTATATTTTTTTGAACAATGACCACCTTGTCGAAAGACATTGGTGGTGGAGAGTGAAAAACATTTGTTTCCTCTGTTGCATTTTGGTTTTCAGAGTCATCAGTTTTTTTTTCACTTTCATCATCTGACACATTACCTTGAGGTGCCTAGAAAACTCGTGGTGTAGGGGGGACAGATAGTATGTGGCAACAGTTTGGAGAGTATACATCTAGATGCATAGTGGTATCATCTTCAATATTGAATAGCAGAAAGTAAGTTGGGAATATGGGAATTTATTCTACAATGTGTTTCCAACCATCAGCGATGTAGAGTTGACTGTTAATCTTTCTTATTCTTTTGTTCGATGGTGTGTTGTGAAAACCATTGTGATCGGATTTGGTGGTGCTACATTGTTGTATTATTTTTTTAGCAAACTCCTCTGGTATGCGCTGGTTCAGAAAAGTTATCGTGCATTATTGACTATTTATTAAAAAGGACGGAGAATAACTGGAGGTATGTGATGAAGGAAAATTTTAAAGAACTTACCAGGTTGTTTGATGAAGAAGCAAAGCAGATTTTGCAGAATGATCTGGCCATATCTGATCTGAAAATTGTGTAGTAGTAAATTGTGAGTAACTTATAATTAAATATACATAAGTAATTTCAATTTATATTTGCTATTTGTTTTAACAGTAATTTGGATAGATTGTTTCTAGGTTTAGGGATTCTAATGTAACAAACAAAATCTTCAACAAAAAGTATAATGTGGACTGAAATCAGTACATGCAATTAAAACTGGTACAGTAATGACAAATACAAACATGGATCTAGAGTTTTAAATTTAAATCGGTACATGCAAGTAACAATTTTGACGATCTGAAATGAAATTGTCAAATACCCTAGAAAAATGTGAAGAACAGCATATGTAGGAACAGAATGCAATCAAAATCGATACAGTAATGACGAATATAAACATGAATTTACAGTTGCTAAGTTAAATCGGTACATGCAAGTAATAGTCTTGATAAAAATGACTAAACAAGGGAATGAAGCTGTGAAATGCCCTTGAAAAATGCGAAGAAAAACAGATGCATGAACAAAACTAAGAAATCAAGCATAACTGGAAAAAATGTAAATTAGAAGGTTAATGGTGAAGAGAACTTTTTTATGATGTACCTTGAATAGTAGCAATGTGAGGAAAAAGAAAAGGCGGAGACAATTGAATGAAAATGTGAATGATCTTGTAAATATCTGGTATAAAGTTTACATGTTTTCTTGATTTTTTGGGTCAGGCCAAATAAGCCCATGAAATTTATGATTTGGTTTAAGAACTTACCATACATGTGTATTTACTTTACCATACATGTTCTTGATAATATATTTGTACTTAATGTTGTCTAGTAAGTGCGAGAAGTGGTTGTAGAATTTCATATTGATTAGTGTAGTCTTCATTAACTACAAGTCTCTTGCAATTACATCCTAGAAGTTGAATCATTGCTTCGCCAATAATTCTTGCAGAAGTTAGGTCAATAGTTCATTAAATAATTTTTGCATTCACATCCTAGAAGTTGAGTTATTGCTTCATCGAATAGAAGAATTGGAAGAAAAGATGCTAAATCAAATATTAGAGTATTGACATAGCACCTATTCATTATGTATATAACATATATGATTGGAATTTTTGTAATAGCTGGGTCTTAGTTTTTTCTATATAGATATTATCTTTTTCATGTTGAACTATAACTTTTGTATCTTTGTTCGTAGACAACCTAGAACTTATATTATGACATAATCATTGTCTTTGATAACAATCAAATAAACAGTCATTGTATGTGTTCCTATTACACACATTTACAAAAGAACAATGCACATGATCATATATTGATACGGGTAGTAATCTCATAGTCATTTTTATAATATTACTTAGCTTCATTATCATTTAAGCATGTACAAAGGTAGCGTGTATTTACATACATTCATTATAACGACCAAAAAGTACATCCATATTTGTTGCTTCTGTAGACATGCCTCTTGCTTTCATTTGAAAATGTCTTTGCATAGAGACATTTGAAGTCAACTTTATTGCTGCTGCCATTAAGAGAGTTCATAGAAAATGTCTTCTCAATGAACCCATTGTTGTTCTTGCTAAGAAACTTCATAAAAAATGTCGTTTATATGAACCGTTCAATAGCTTGACTTTATATATTATCATATAACATATTTGATGTAAAACAGCTTTGTGACTGCTGCTATATCAAAATTACTCCTTGCCTGAGCTAGTCTTGTCATTTTTCTTTTTCTTTTGCTCTTTTGGCTGGTGTGTCATATGTGTATATACATGTCATTATATTTTATATTGTACATAATTATTCTATGTTTTAACAAAGAGAAATTGACCTGCTTCTTGCCTGTTAAGGCGCTTTGGAGTTTTCAACACAGGGGTTTGAGGGGTTGTAGAGGTAGACTGAATTTCACTTATTATTAGGACTGTCGAGGTCAGTGCAGAGTGGCTGAAGATTTCAGTCGCGGGATGCACTTCCAATGTCTGTTTAATGCTTGAAGTTTTAGTAGTCTTGAAGATAAAGTGGAATATCTTCTCTTGCCTGATTAATGACAACAATTATGGAGGTAGGACGGTCGGTTCGCTGTATCCCTCATTGATCACTAACTTCTCACAATAGACTCGCAGCACTTGCATCATTGCGTCATTGAAAAAGACAATTGGCATTGTGCATGTACCATCAAAGATTGTACTGTTGACACAGTACCTATTACAAATTTCAATTTTCTCAGTTACTAAGGAAGATTATGAATTATTTATTTTATGATTGTGGCCTTCCAAGTTCCACCTTTTAACAGTTCTGGCATATTATGTCTGGACCTTTTTACGCATGCCAATGTTGCAGATTGGGCATTTTCGGTTGAACCATTTTATGTGTGCAAATATTTCTTTCATTATTGCTATGCAGGAGAACCTATGTTGTAACATCCCAAAATTCATAGATACATGATCTATATAGTAAATACGTGTTTATATTATAAATACGTTAGCTTGATTGAAAAACATGGTAAGACTATACATTAGATAGGTTGCATGTGTTACAATTATTCGTTAGATAGCCAATGTGATGCAATATGCATAAACGGATGTGTTAAATGTTAAAGAAAGTAAAATATGAGATAAATATGTGTTTATATGATTAGCATGATGATAAATGAATCATTGATAGATATATACATGTAAATACGTGTGTTCATAGCTAACGAAAAAGTAAAAGGGCTAAAAGCTTAATTAGTGTAAAGATATAAACCAATACAAGTATTATACGTATCTATAATTATTCTAAGTATTCCGAGGCATAGAATATAGTAAAGATTTATCCTAATATGATTCGTAACATGTAATGATAAGTATTGTAAAGTTTGAGGGGCTAAAACGTAATTTAGAAAATAATAAAGAAAATATATATAAATGTATATATATATATATATGTTATCATACAAATCCCGAGCCTTAGAAACCCAAGAAAATGTTAGAAATATGTCCCATAATGTTTTGGTACTTAAAATGATAAAAGAATAGAAGTATAGGGGGCTAGAGTGCACCAAACCAAACCACAAGGGCTAAAAATGCCAAATCCAAAGTCTGACCGGAAACTTATGGCCCGCGTATCGCGAGCCACACCCATCACTCCTGTGCGATACGCGAGGATGAGTAGAAATCAGCAGACTTGGCTGGTTCGTTTTTTGGTCCACGTTTTCGACTTGTTTTGAACGATTAGCATCTCTAGACGTCATTTTTCTTCGATTACTCGACACCTTACGTGTTAGGTATCCCAGATGCACCATTCCCCTATAAATAGCAGATCAAACAACACAAAATACCTCACCAAATCACCATTTCTTCATCCTAAAAACCCTATTCTGGACGCAATGCTCGTCAGTCAAATTCGAGTTGTACAAGAGGAGTTAGATTTGAATTTCTGCAGTCAAGCACTATAAGGTAAGGTCTAAAATAACCTCTTTCAGTTTTGGCTAATTTGGTATCTAAGTATGGTTTCAAAAAATGATCTAAAATTAGGGTTCTTGAGCTTATTTTGTAAAAATCGGGTGATCGGGTGGGAATTAGGGTCTAAATTTTTGTAGGTAATCCTAAAATAATGTGTTTTAAGAAAGAACTAAGTTTATTTAACAATTGGAAAAGGTTTGGTAATGGTTTTGTTAACGAGTCAAAATTAAAGTTTTCATAACGTTGTTCTGCCCAAATTGAGTAAACGGTGTTGAATTAAGCTTTAACGTTTAAAGGATATTATAAAATATTAACTTGAATAATACCCTAAGTTGGTTTGAAATAATAATGAGTTTTGATAATAAAACGAGATATTCATGAAATTAAGGTTTCTAAATATAGATAATTAATATAAAATAATCCTGAGGGTATGGGTACTTGATTTTTGGTCTTATAACATGGTTATATATATAAAAAGTATATATGAGTTTAAATTTGATAAATAGTTAAGTATTAAAGATACCGAGTTAATCGGATATTTAGAAGTGCGTGCGGACCGGAACGGTAGGGCTTGTACACTGGGGTTTCTGGCAAAGTGGGGGTGTAGCATAAATCCCAACTAGGAAATGGCATACCTCACTGGCCGATCCCGAAGTGAGCGTTTAATTATAGGAATGAGCGTCTTCATAATATCAATAAAAAGGTTATTATGCCTATAAGGGCATTTTGGTTATTTTGACCTTAAAAGAGATAAACCGTAATAAAGTGTGATTAAGATAATAAGATATAATAAACATAAGTATTATTTATAATGACCCTGCATTAATGCGACCCGATACACGATTAGGTTAAATATGGACCATAACGGAGATTTTTCTGAAAAACTGATTAAATATACCAGGTGAGTTTCTACAAGCCCACTTTAAATGTTTTAAATGTTTTTAAATATTTTCGGGCTAGTATACATACAATACTTGTGAAAATATATTCAAGATAATTGTGACTTGATATATACGAGATATATGATGAAATTATTATTAAATTGCTTATACGTGTTATGCAATTATGTTGAATATAATGTGATGTGTATATACTGTTGGGTTATGACAGTGGCATTCGGGTCTCGGCAATAGCAATTTTTTTTTATATATTCGGAAATAATTATTTACAATAAATAATTATTTAATCAATTACCGAGTAAATTAAATTAGATTAAACTAACAATTAATTTAATTGGCAGCGGAAACGATATAATTTACAAACACGAAAACCAGTCATTTAACGTAAGCCAAAACAACAGGATTCGACAATCACCAAACGCGCAAACACCAAAATTGCGTTTAAACAAAAACGCGACATATTCAAAATAATTAAACAATTAAATCTAAACTAATAACGAGTTTAGATATACCTGAGCGGTGATTCAAACAAACGTTCGAGACACCGGAAGTCAACGGGTGACGGTAGGGTTTCGCAGATCGATTTGACGGGCAAATCGAGAATAACCTCGCAGTTACGGATTTCCCTCGATGACACGGCACCGAAATCTCGTACGTCGGATAGGCGCGAAATTAGGGTTTCACGGACGACGGCGGAACACGCGGGTGACACGGTTCGCGGCTAGGGTTTTGTCGGCGGTGGAACGGCGACGGCGAGGGGAGGGCGGCGGCCGGCAGGGGCGGCGGCGGCGTGCGACGGGGCGGCGGCGGCTGGAGTCGCGGTTCGCGGCTGCGGCTCGATGAGAGGCGGCGGCTGCGGCGCGGCTTCGGCGACGGCGGAGGGGCAGGCGGCGGCAGCAGCTATGGCAGCGGCGGACGGCGGCGGTCGACGGCGGAGCGAGATCGGCGGGCTGCTGCGGCGGCTCGGCTTGGGTTGCTGCGGCGGCTCGGCTAATGGTGAAAGGGTTCTCGCGGTTAACTGAACAGATCGCCGGAGAAGCAGAGGAGGCGGCGGCGGCGGGGTGCCGTCGGCGGCGACAAGAGAGAGGAGAGGGAGGGGGCCGAAAATTCTCTAATGGGGATTAGGGTTTGCGCCCCCTCCATTAGTCAGATATATATCTGACTAATTTTCCGTTATGTCCCTCGTGTTTATTTTAATCCTCAATCGAACCATTTAATCTACACGACTAACATTTAACTGTTAAACGTTTGTCGTGTGACGAGAGTTAACGAATATCAGTCATCGACTAATACGTTAATCGTCGTTTAAGACGTAATATTATTTATCGTCTTTTGTCGCTAATTTAATTTTAATAATCTAATCAATTATTTATTTATTAAACTATTTAATAAACAAACAATTAATTGTTCTGCGAATATGCCGGTTATAAAGTAAGCGATCTTAAATACCCGTTGCCTCCGGTGTAACTCTTACGTGTCTTGACCGGGTCGGGTACTTGATTTAGTCGGGTCTGGACACCTAAATCCAACAGTCTCCCACTTGGACTGAGCGCGACTATAAATCAAGAAACAGTCAGAGGTGCTCTAGTTACACATGGCTGTCCCAACCAGTCATGACACTTCAAGTCAAAACAACCAAGGCATATCAATAAACTCGTGATATAGTTTAGACTTATGGTATTTGTAAAGTCATCAGATCCTTTCTGTATGAGACATCAATCGAACTAGAGGCATGGATTTATTCATTCTCTATTGTGTTCGATCATTGTATTTCTCGTTTTACTGTTCGAAGTGGTCCAATCAAACACACAGTAAGTTTGGGTAAGGCCTTACACTTAACACTTGGAACTGACGAGAGGGCCCACGATGTCAAACTGTTGCATTATTAATGCAAGAGTATAGAATCCCATATTGACTACATTCAGCTCCCACTAAGCTTCAGATCCATTCCCAAAAGTAACCGTTATGGCTGGCAGTTACGCGACAGCGTTAAGCTACAATCAAAGAATGTTCTTTGGCAGACGGGAGGTCGCTCATGTATCTCAGGTCGAAGGATACCGTTGAGTATACCATCAATCAGGATTTGTCTTATGATTAACTCCATGAAGACAATCTGATACGAGTTACGTCCTGACGTCATTCTCTAATGAGGCCTTGTGAGTCTGGAAGTCAACGCCTTGAGTCCAGAGTCAGAATAGTCTTGCTTCAGGCATTGCTCCCGCAATGTCTGATCGACTACAGACATTTAGAATATCAAGTGAATATTCATGGATGATAAAACGTATAAAATTCGAACGCGTTATGCAGAATTCAGACTTTCGTCTAACAACTTAGAGGAAGTCTAAAATTGGTGCAAACGATGATGTTCGACATCCAACACTAAAATCGAACACAAATGTGATGCAGAATTCTTACACTATTCAGTAGTATTATTCCGCTGATCAAGCCTGATCATTTAAAGTATGAATTCGCTATCATGTTCTAGTGTTTTGTTTTAGGAATGCCTAATATAATTTGTTTCTTAAGATTCAGTGCTTGTCTTGAACAGTGAGTCTTCTTAATTGAATCGAACTTGTGATAATGCAGTGCCCTTGGTGAGCACATAAACGACTGTGTTATCACGCGAACATGTTTAACCGACTATTTACAGAGTCGAATTAATCCTTTGAATGTTTTAATGTCATCCTTAGTCCAGATTCAATTAAGGTGGCTATTAATGTTCAATGAGTACAATATGTACCTTTTTAATGAACGTATTTGTTTTCATCAGTGTTTAGCAGTGATGTTGTGATTTTCCATCTATGGTTGTGACGTAACACCTTACGGCAACCTTCCATGCAATATCCTTAGTATTGGATTTCCTTTCGTATCATATTTAGTATGATTCGAATTGTTTCAAGAGATTGATCGTGTCAATGGTTGCTCAGCCATATTATGATCAATGCTTGGTTTAATCTTGAAACTTAAGGCAGTTGAGGTATCATTGAAAACTTAACTCAGTAAATTTAAATGAACTCTAGATCGGCACTTTGATCGTTATTTAGTAAGGATCAACGGCGATGCTCCCACTTGCTTTAGGCAGATTGACATTCTTATCATCATTCCTCTTTCAAACCTTTCGGATATTAATTTTACACGAAGAAAACGTGGCAATTAAAGTTCGTTTTCAAGAACGAAGTTGTTTGTTTTCGTAGCATAAGGTACGAAAAACAAAACTTTAATATCCATATGTTATGACTCGTTCATAAGTTCAAAGACGATTGTCAAAGTCATTTCAGAGTTTGATAGTACGGATACGCTTTCGTCTATGATTGTTTGAAAGTATCTTGTAATGGTTGAGGCGATGATTTATTCCATCGGACTCTCGGGTCTGACATTAGAGGATGTTTCCCTTATACAGGTAAAGTTAACATACAGACTCTAATTCGAATGTCAACATGTTTCGCTAAGCAATAATCCATTGTTGGCGAAACATTGCTCATCTGGCCCGTCTCGTTTAGATGCGAGAGTTGTTTTACATGGTCCAGTGACTTGCTAGAGTCACCTTTCTTTAGATATTTAGAGATCTAGCTTTGGACATGTAATTACTAAATTCCAACATCGCAAAATACTAATCTTGGGATTGGAGGTTAGTTATGCAAGTGATGTATGAAGGGGCGTTATGGTCACAAAGTGTCAAGGGCTATAGATGTGGCAAGTCATTTGTCTTGTGTTTATCTGTTTCATGATGAAACCATGAATCCCTGTGCTAAACATTTTAGTGCATGTCGAATTTAAACACATGTGAGTACAACAAGTGTAGTCTAAGACTTTCAAGATGTGAGTGGGTATGCACATGTATTTGTAATGGTAATATGCAACGGAAATTGGTGCGACCATTTTACAGTGTTTCAATCATCAGGTGATTGTTCCTGTAGTATTTGGCTGGTGAATCGAACTTATATGAACAAATGTCTGCTTAAAGCAGAGAATTGCTATGTTCATACGGTTGTAGATCGAAACGGCGATCTTCAATCGGTTCGACTTGATTTAATATTCTTGACGTCAGATGGTTCAAAGTCATGGGACTTTATGAACTACTGTTACGTCATGTGTTGTCTCGTAACAATTACGATACACGCTTAAGGCATTATAGCTCTGATGGGATATAATAACTTAAAGGTTATCACGTCGCATTTAAGCTAGCCTTGATCAAATCAAGTGCACCAGGCAATAAGGTATGTTGTTGTGGGATTTTGAGCTTAATCTAACAAAAGGTTGCATCAAATTCGAAGTAGATTAAATCCAGTCATGCATGTTTTGAAAATCAACCATAGCCAAAACATGTCACGATCAAAATCCAAAAGAAAGCTATTTGTTCATCCTGAACACAGTCAGGGAAACCAAACAAAAACAAGTTGTTTTAAAACTACCAAGAATTGTTTTAAATCAAAAACTCAAGACACGGACTTTATTTAGGTGCGAAAATCGCAGGGTAGCTCAGTGTCGTCTTGGTATGCTTTCTCTCAGCTTCATGCACCTACAAAATGTAAAGTATGTCAAACATATATTTTGTAGGAATAAGTGAAGCATCATACAACATGAATTTATGTGTATGCCTGAGGAGTTACCCGGTTGGGCTTTTCCGCTTTTCACCTTGGCAAGATACTCTGGGCAGTTTCTTTTCCAGTGCCCCATCTTGTGGCATTCAAAACACTCGCGCTGTTCAGGCGGCGGTGCCTTGGTTGCCTTAGACTTGCCCTTCTGGGAGCTTCCAGACGCTCTGGTGACAGCTGCCTTGCCTTTCTTCTTGTTCCCACGCCTACCCTTCTTTACCTCGGGCTTCTTGACGCCTCCTGATCGGATTGCGAGTACATCGGGTGCCTTGCCGTTAACAAAATTAACTTCAGCGGTCTTAAGCATGCCGTGAAGTTCAGTCACTGTCTTTACCATGCTATGCATGTTAAAGTTTACCCGAAAAGGGGTAAAGGCACTGGACAGTGAATGAAGAATCAGGTCAGTCGCCATTTCGGTGGGGATGACGTAATTCAGCTTTGCTAAACGGTCGATGTAACTCTTTATCTTCAGGGAATGAGGGCTGACCGGAGCGCCTTCGGCCATGTGATAACTAATGAGTGTCACAACGGTGTCATAGCGCTCCTGTCGGGCCTAAGTTTCAAACATGCCCCTCAGATCACCGATCATCTGAAAAGCAGTCCTGTCAACCATGTTCTTCTGAATCTCAGAATCCATGGTGGCTAACATAAGACACGCGACATTTTTAGCATTTGTGCGCAGTGTGTTATGGGCGTTTCGCGCCGCGGCTATTTCAGCTTCAGGTTCCTCAGGAACCTCAGCCTCCAGCACGTTTTCCATATTAGCCATTTTTAGGAAGATTTTCAGATTTCTTTCCCAATCAAGGAAGTTGGCGCCATTTAGTTTCTCCTTCTCAAGGAGAGACTTGAGATGGAATATCTCTTGGTTTGCGCGGTTAGCCATCTGAAACAATAGGCAAATGTTTTAGTGTTTCGATATTTGATTCGTATTCAAGGATGGCAAGCTAATCTTGAATAGGAATTGGGAATTCAGTCAGTCAGACAATTTCTCCAGACAGCGTAAAGTGCTTTCAAAATCTCTAAATAACTGAATGGACAACGATTGTCGCTTGTGAGTAACATCACAACTCCCGATATGGGGCTTTCGCGAACGGATCAACGAAATACGTTTAGCCCCATCTATGCCCATTCTGTTTACACGCCGACCAGAGATACGGTGCTGAAATACTCCAATACCAAAGGTGCGTGTAAAGAAAATAGTAGTTGTCCCAAGCGGTCAATGCGTGCGTACGGTGTTGAAATACTCCAATACGCACACCTTGGAACATACCTTAAACACCACGTGCGGTGTTGAAATACTCCAACACGAATGCCTCGGTAAATATGTTCCAAGTTAGACTCAACTTAGGATGGCATAGACTACCAGTTTTAGGCTTACCAGATAGGATTATTATGTCATATTTTAATATTTAATGTGACGACAATATTATAAGTCCTATCTCACTCAGGATGATCATTTAGAATAACCTAGGTATTAATGATCTACGTGTCGCGAGACGATAACCAATTATAAGTTGAATTCGATTACTTTATCGAAAAATCCGAATTTAATGTCGAATTAAAATTGGTTAACAAATTTAATAGAGTCGTAATAAAATTAGGACTTTAAATTTATTGATTGAAAAATTAGTTTTATATCGGTAAAACTAAGTCTGGAGTTTAGTTGGCGCGTTAATCAAATTAAGACAAGCAACCAAAACTAGCAAACACACATGTACATATTCGGCCAAGCAGGGGATTCGATATTGTCAGAGCCTATGACAATATCGATGAAGGTCAAGGGACGTAAAAGTAAATTAACCACGAGAACAGAAAACTCCCTGGTCGACTTAGATGCTCCCACTGGCTTCAACAAGCTCCTACGGGTCATCAAGAAACGTCGGTCTCGTTTTGGGCTTTAGCCATTTTCGAAAATCCCATAAAGGGATAATCTCAAATGTGTCCTTGTATCAAGCTCGTCTCGTTCGTCCAGGCGAAGGTGAGCGATTACAAATTTAAATAAAACTATTCTATTTTAAATGTATACAACTTTGAACCCAATAAAAGTGGGCCAATCCAAAACAAAACAACATGGGCCTAATGGGCCAAACCATAACGAATCTACGACCAAATCAAATGTGGTTGGGCCGAATATGTACGAAAGATAATTCAATCAATTAAACTGAATCGGATTATGTTTGGTGGATCCAAAATCGACTAAACATAATGAAAAGGCGATTCATGCAATTTCGCGACTTTCGGGTTCAAAACCCCAGTTCGCGAAAATATTTCGGTTTAATATAACCGATATGGGTTTGCGTGTGGTGATCAAGGCTCTGATACCACTGTTGGGTTATGACAGTGGCATTCGGGTCTCGGCAATAGCAATTTTTTTTTATATATTCGGAAATAATTATTTACAATAAATAATTATTTAATCAATTACCGAGTAAATTAAATTAGATTAAATTAACAATTAATTTAATTGGCAGCGGAAACGATATAATTTACAAACACGAAAACCAGTCATTTAACGTAAGCCAAAACAACAGGATTCGACAATCACCAAACGCGCAAACACCAAAATTGCGTTTAAACAAAAACGCGACATATTCAAAATAATTAAACAATTAAATCTAAACTAATAACGAGTTTAGATATACCTGAGCGGTGATTCAAACAAACGTTCGAGACACCGGAAGTCAACGGGTGACGGTAGGGTTTCGCAGATCGATTTGACGGGCAAATTGAGAATAACCTCGCAGTTACGGATTTCCCTCGATGACACGGCACCGAAATCTCGTACGTTGGATAGGCGCGATATTAGGGTTTCGCGGACGACGGCGGAACACGCGGGTGACACGGTTCGCGGCTAGGGTTTTGTCGGCGGTGGAACGGCGACGGCGAGGGGAGGGCGGCGGCCGGCAGGGGCGGCGGCGGCGTGCGACGGGGCGGCGGCGGCTGGAGTCGCGGTTCGCAGCTGCGGCTCGATGAGAGGCGGCGGCTGCGGCGCGGCTTCGGCGACGGCGGAGGGGCAGGGGGCGGCAGCGGCTATGGCAGCGGCGGACGGCGGCGGTCGACGGCGGAGCGAGATCGGCGGGCTGCTGCGGCGGCTCGGCTTGGGTTGCTGCGGCGGCTCGGCTAATGGTGAAAGGGTTCTCGCGGTTAACTAAACAGATCGCCGGAGAAGCAGAGGAGGCGGCGGCGGCGGGGTGCCGTCGGCGGCGACGAGAGAGAGGAGAGGGAGGGGGCCGAAAATTCTCTAATGGGGATTAGGGTTTGCGCCCCCTCCATTAGTCAGATATATATCTGACTAATTTTCCGTTAGGTCCCTCGTGTTTACTTTAATCCTCAATCGAACCATTTAATCTACACGACTAACATTTAACTGTTAAACGTTTGTCGTGTGTCGAGAGTTAACGAATATCAGTCATCGACTAATACGTTAATCGTCGTTTAAGACGTAATATTATTTATCGTCTTTTGTCGCTAATTTAATTTTAATAATCTAATCAATTATTTATTTATTAAACTATTTAATAAACAAACAATTAATTGTTCTGCGAATATGCCGGTTATAAAGTAAGCGGTCTTAAATACCCGTTGCCTTCGGTGTAACTCTTACGGGTCTTGACCGGGTCGGGTACTTGATTTAGTCGGGTCTGGACACCTAAATCCAACATATACTTGCTTTGAAATTAGGTAGCCAAGTGACAAGGGAATTGTTAGTAAACGTTTAGTGAATATGTATTAATATGAGAACAGGTGGTGCATTTGCTTGTATTAATATGTGGTGGATACGCTGCTGGTACATCCTATATACATACACCTAGGTAAATTGGGGGATGTCCATTTGTAACAGTATATGAATGCCTTATCACTGTTTAATAACAAACCTAAAGCATCTGGTTATTTAACTAGGGGTAGGTAGTATATACGATCGGAGATTAAGTCATTAAGATGAGAAAATGACCTAATAGAGTTAAAGCATGAGTTGCTACTAAAACCTAATAGAGTTGAAGCATGAGTTGCTAATCTGACTTATTAGAGTTAGAGCATGTGTTGATACTGAAGATGAAGGGTCGCTGCTTCCCTATAGTGGTGGCTTAGGGAATCGTGTACGGACGGAGTGGCAGTCAGACATTGCAAAAGCTATCGTACGACAAGGTAGGATGAAGAATGCAGTGGTTGGCGAACCTTTCGAAGGAGATGAAGACTGAGGAGACGATGTTTCCCCATAGTGGTGGCTTAGGGAACCGTGTACGGACGGAGCTGCATTCGGCCGTTGTAATAACTATCCTTCGAGATTGGACGGAGTGTGCAGTGGCGGGCGGACTCTTCATGGAAACCCTAGAAAATGTTAGGAATATGTCCCATAATGTTTTGGTTCATAAAATGATATAAGAATAGAAGTATAGTGGGCTAGAGTGCACCAAACCAAACCACAAGGCCTAAAAATGCCAAAATCCAAAGTCTGACTAGAAACTTGTGGCTCGCGTATCGCGAGCCACACCCATCACTCCTGCGTGATACGCGAGGACGAGAATAAATCAGTAGACTTGGCTGGTTCGTTTTTGGTCCACGTTTTCGACTTGTTTGGCACGATTAGCATCTCTAGATGTCATTTTTTTCAATTACACGACACCTTACGTGTTAGGCATCCCAGATGCACCATTCCCCTAATAGCAGATAAAAAAACACAAATTTCCTCACCAATTAAATCACCATTTCTTCATCCTAAAATCCCTATTCTGGCCGCAATGTTCATCAGTCGAATTCGAGCTGCACAAGAGGTGTTAGGATTTGAATTTCTGCAGTCTAGCACTATTGTGTAAGGTCTAAAATTACCTCTTTCAGTTTTGGCTAATTCGATCTCTAAGTATGGTTTCTAGAAATGATCTAAAATTAGGGTTCTTGAGCTTGTTTTGTAAAGATCGGGTGATCGCGTGGGAATTAGGTTCTGAATTTTTGTATGTAATCCTAAAATAATGTGTTTTAAGAAAGCACTAAGTTTATTTCACAATTGGTAAAGGCTTGGCAAAGGTTTTGTTAACGGGTCAAAATTAGGGTTTTCATAACGTTGTTCTGCCAAATTGAGTAAAGGGTGTTGAATTAAGCTTTGACATTTAAAGGATATTATAAAATGTTATAATGAATAATACCCTAAGTTGGTTTGAAATAAAAATAAGTTTTGATAATAAAAGCGAAATTCAAGAAATTAGTGTTTCTAAATATAGATAATTAATATAAAATAGTTCGAAGGGTATGGGTACTTGATTTTTGGTCTTATAACATGTTTATATATATAATAAGTATATATGAGTTTTAATTTGATAAATAGTTAAGTATTAAAGATATCGAGTTAATCGGATATGTAGAAGTTCGTGCGGACCAGAAGGGTGGGCGCTTGTACATTGGGGTTTCTGGCAAAGCGGGTGTGTCTCATGAATTCCAACTGGGAACTGGCAAACCTCACAAGGCGATCCCGGATTGAGCGTTTAGTTAAGGAATGCGCGTGTTCATATTATCAATAAAAAGGTTACTATGCATATAAGGGCATTTTGGTCATTTTGACCTTAAAAGAGATAAACCCTAATAAAGTGTTATTAAGATAATAAGATATAATAAACATAAGTATTATTTATAATGACCCTGCATTAATGCGATTCGATATGCGATTAGGTTACATATGGACCATAACGGAGATTCTGTCTAAATAATTGACTAAAGATATCAGGTGAGTTTCTATAAGCCCACTTTAAATGTTTTAAATGTTTTTTAATATTTTCGGGCTAGTATACATACAATACTTTTGAAAATATATTCAAGATAATTGTGACTTGATATATACGTGTTATATGATGAAATTATTGTTAAATTGCTTATACGTGTTATGCAATTATGTTGAATATAATGTGATGTGTATATACTTGCTTTGAAATTAGGTAGCCAAGTGACAAGGGAATTGTTAGTAAATGTTTAGTGAATATGTATTATTATGAGAACAGGCGGTGCATTTGCTTGTATTAATATGTGTTGGATACGTCGCTGGTACATCCTATATACATACACCTAGGTAAATTGGTGGATGTCCATTTGTTACAGTATATGAATGCCTTGTCATTGTTTAATAACAAACCTAAAGCATCTGGTTATTTAACTAGGGGTAGGTAGTATATACGATCGGAAATTAAGTCATTAAGATGAGAAAATGACCTAATAGAGTTAAAGCATGAGTTGCTACTAGAACCTAATAGAGTTGAAGCATGAGTTGCTAATATACTTATTAGAGTTAGAGCAAGTGTTGATACTAAAGACGAAGGGTCGCTGCTTCCCCATAGTGGTGGCTTAGGGAACCGTGTACGGACGGAGCAGCAGTCGGACATCGCAAAAGCTATCGTACGACAAGGTAGGATGACAATTGCAGTGGCGGGCGAACCTTTCGAAGAAGATGAAGAATGAGGAGACACTGCTTCCCCATAGTGGTGGCTTAGGGAACCGTGTACGGACGGAGCTGCATTGGGCCGTTGTAATAACTATCCTTCGAGATTGGACGGAGTGTGCAGTGGCGGGCGGATTCTTCATGGAAACCTTTGAAAATGCTAGAAATATGTCCCATAATGTTTTGGTACATAAAATGATAAAAGAATAGAAGTATAGGGGCTAGAGTGCACCAAACCAAACCACAAGGGCTAAAAATTCCAAAATACAAAGTCTGACCGGAAACTTGTGGCTCGCGTATCGCGAGCCACACCCATCACTCCTGCGCGATATGCGAGAACGAGCAGAAATCAGCAGACTTGGCTACTTCGTTTTTGGTCCACGTTTTCGAATTGTTTTGAACGATTAGCATCTCTAAACGTTATTTTTCTTCGATTACTCGACACCTTACGTGTTAGGCATCCCAGATGCACCATTCTCTACTATAAACATCAGATCAAACAACACAAAATTCCTCACTAAATCACCATTTCTTCATCCTAAAAACACTATTCTGGCCGCAATGTTCATCAGTCGAATTTGAGCTGCACAAGAGGAGTTAGGATTTGAATTTATGTAGTTAAACACTACTAGATAAGGCCTAAAACAAGGTCTTTCAGTTTTGGCTAATTCGATCTCTAATTATGGTTTCTAGAAATGATCTAAAATTAGGATTCTTGTGCTTGTTTTGTAAAAATTGGGTGATCGGGTGGGAATTAGGGTCTGAATTTTTGTAGGTAATCCTAAAATATTGTGTTTTAAGAAAGCACTAAGTTTATTTCACAATTGGTAAAGGTTTGGTAATGGTTTTGTTAACGGGTCAAAATTAGAGTTTCCAAAATGTTGTTCTGCCCAAATTGAGTAAAGGGTGTTGAGTTAAGCTTTAAAATTTAAAGGATATTATAAAATGTTATTTTGAATAATACCCTAAGTTGGTTTGAAATAAAAATTAGTTTTGATAATTAAATGCGAAATTAATGAAATTAGGGTTTCTAAATATAGATAATTAATATAAAATAATCCGGAGGGTATGGGTACTTGATTTTTGGTCTTATAACATGTTTATTTATATAATAAGTATATATGAGTTTAAATTTGATAAATAGTTAAGTATTAAAGATACTGTGTTAATCGGATATTTAGAAGTTCGTGCGGACCGGAAGGGTGTCGCATGAATCCCAACTGGGAACTGGCATACATCACTGGGTGATCCCGGAGTGAGCGTTTAGTTAAGGAATGTGTGTCTTCATATTATCAATAAAAAGGTTATTATGCATGTAAGGGCATTTTGGTCATTTTAGCCTTAAAAGAGTTAAACCCTAATAAAGTGTTATTAAGATAATAAGATATAATAAACATAAGTATTATTTATAATGACCCTGCATTAATGCGATCCGATACGCGATTTGGTTACATATGGACCATAACGGAGATTCTGTCTGAATAACTGATTAAAGATATCAGGTGAGTTTCTACAAGCCCACTTTAAATTTTTTAAATGTTTTTAAATATTTTTGGGCTACTATACATACAATACTTGTGAAAATATATTCAAGATAATTGTGACTTGATATATACGTGTTATATGATTAAATTATTGTTAAATTGCTTATACGTGTTATGCAATTATGTTAATTATAATGTGATGTGTATATACTTGCTTTGAAATTAGGTAGCCAAGTGACAAGGGAATTGTTAGTAAATGTTTAGTGAATATGTATTAATATGAGAACAGGCGGTGCATTTGCTTGTATTAATATGTGTTGGATACGTCGCTGGTACATCCTATATACATACACCTAGGTAAATTGGTGGATGTCCATTTGTTACAGTATATGAATGCCTTGTCATTGTTTAATAACAAACCTAAAGCATCTGGTTATTTAACTAGGGGTAGGTAGTATATACGATCGGAAATTAAGTCATTAAGATGAGAAAATGACCTAATAGAGTTAAAGCATGAGTTGCTACTAGAACCTAATAGAGTTGAAGCATGAGTTGCTAATATACTTATTAGAGTTAGAGCAAGTGTTGATACTAAAGACGAAGGGTCGCTGCTTCCCCATAGTGGTGGCTTAGGGAACCGTGTACGGACGGAGCAGCAGTCGGACATCGCAAAAGCTATCGTACGACAAGGTAGGATGACAATTGCAGTGGCGGGCGAACCTTTCGAAGAAGATGAAGAATGAGGAGACACTGCTTCCCCATAGTGGTGGCTTAGGGAACCGTGTACGGACGGAGCTGCATTGGGCCGTTGTAATAACTATCCTTCGAGATTGGACGGAGTGTGCAGTGGCGGGCGGACTCTTCATGGAAACCTTTGAAAATGCTAGAAATATGTCCCATAATGTTTTGGTACATAAAATGATAAAAGAATAGAAGTATAGGGGCTAGAGTGCACCAAACCAAACCACAAGGGCTAAAAATTCCAAAATACAAAGTCTGACCGGAAACTTGTGGCTCGCGTATCGCGAGCCACACCCATCACTCCTGCGCGATATGCGAGAACGAGCAGAAATCAGCAGACTTGGCTACTTCGTTTTTGGTCCACGTTTTCGAATTGTTTTGAACGATTAGCATCTCTAAACGTTATTTTTCTTCGATTACTCAACACCTTACGTGTTAGGCATCCCAGATGCACCATTCTCTACTATAAACATCAGATCAAACAACACAAAATTCCTCACTAAATCACCATTTCTTCATCCTAAAAACACTATTCTGGCCGCAATGTTCATCAGTCGAATTTGAGCTGCACAAGAGGAGTTAGGATTTGAATTTATGTAGTCAAACACTACTAGGTAAGGCCTAAAACAAGGTCTTTCAGTTTTGGCTAATTCGATCTCTAATTATGGTTTCTAGAAATGATCTAAAATTAGGATTCTTGTGCTTGTTTTGTAAAAATTGGGTGATTGGGTGGGAATTAGGGTCTGAATTTTTGTAAGTAATCCTAAAATATTGTGTTTTAAGAAAGCACTAAGTTTATTTCACAATTGGTAAAGGTTTGGTAATGGTTTTGTTAACGGGTCAAAATTAGAGTTTCCAAAATGTTGTTCTGCCCAAATTGAGTAAAGGGTGTTGAGTTAAGCTTTGAAATTTAAAGGATATTATAAAATGTTATTTTGAATAATACCCTAAGTTGGTTTGAAATAAAAATTAGTTTTGATAATTAAATGCGAAATTAATGAAATTAGGGTTTCTAAATATAGATAATTAATATAAAATAATCCGGAGGGTATGGGTACTTGATTTTTGGTCTTATAACATGTTTATTTATATAATAAGTATATATGAGTTTAAATTTGATAAATAGTTAAGTATTAAAGATACTGTGTTAATCGGATATTTAGAAGTTCGTGCGGACCGGAAGGGTGTCGCATGAATCCCAACTGGGAACTGGCATACATCACTGGGCGATCCCGAAGTGAGCGTTTAGTTAAGGAATGTGTGTCTTCATATTATCAATAAAAAGGTTATTATGCATGTAAGGGCATTTTGGTTATTTTAGCCTTAAAAGAGTTAAACCCTAATAAAGTGTTATTAAGATAATAAGATATAATAAACATAAGTATTATTTATAATGACCCTGCATTAATGCGATCCGATACGCGATTTGGTTACATATGGACCATAACGGAGATTCTGTCTGAATAACTGATTAAAGATATCAGGTGAGTTTCTACAAGCCCACTTTAAATTTTTTAAATGTTTTTAAATATTTTTGGGCTACTATACATACAATACTTGTGAAAATATATTCAAGATAATTGTGACTTGATATATACGTGTTATATGATTAAATTATTGTTAAATTGCTTATACGTGTTATGCAATTATGTTAATTATAATGTGATGTGTATATACTTGCTTTGAAATTAGGTAGCCAAGTGACAAGGGAATTGTTAGTAAATGTTTAGTGAATATGTATTAATATGAGAACAGGCGGTGCATTTGCTTGTATTAATATGTGTTGGATACGTCGCTGGTACATCCTATATACATACACCTAGGTAAATTGGTGGATGTCCATTTGTTACAGTATATGAATGCCTTGTCATTGTTTAATAACAAACCTAAAGCATCTGGTTATTTAACTAGGGGTAGGTAGTATATACGATCGGAAATTAAGTCATTAAGATGAGAAAATGACCTAATAGAGTTAAAGCATGAGTTGCTACTAGAACCTAATAGAGTTGAAGCATGAGTTGCTAATATACTTATTAGAGTTAGAGCAAGTGTTGATACTAAAGACGAAGGGTCGCTGCTTCCCCATAGTGGTGGCTTAGGGAACCGTGTACGGACGGAGCAGCAGTCGGACATCGCAAAAGCTATCGTACGACAAGGTAGGATGACAATTGCAGTGGCGGGCGAACCTTTCGAAGAAGATGAAGAATGAGGAGACACTGCTTCCCCATAGTGGTGGCTTAGGGAACCGTGTACGGACGGAGCTGCATTGGGCCGTTGTAATAACTATCCTTCGAGATTGGACGGAGTGTGCAGTGGCGGGCGGACTCTTCATGGAAACCTTTGAAAATGCTAGAAATATGTCCCATAATGTTTTGGTACATAAAATGATAAAAGAATAGAAGTATAGGGGCTAGAGTGCACCAAACCAAACCACAAGGGCTAAAAATTCCAAAATACAAAGTCTGACCGGAAACTTGTGGCTCGCGTATCGCGAGCCACACCCATCACTCCTGCGCGATATGCGAGAACGAGCAGAAATCAGCAGACTTGGCTACTTCGTTTTTGGTCCACGTTTTCGAATTGTTTTGAACGATTAGCATCTCTAAACGTTATTTTTCTTCGATTACTCAACACCTTACGTGTTAGGCATCCCAGATGCACCATTCTCTACTATAAACATCAGATCAAACAACACAAAATTCCTCACTAAATCACCATTTCTTCATCCTAAAAACACTATTCTGGCCGCAATGTTCATCAGTCGAATTTGAGCTGCACAAGAGGAGTTAGGATTTGAATTTATGTAGTCAAACACTACTAGGTAAGGCCTAAAACAAGGTCTTTCAGTTTTGGCTAATTCGATCTCTAATTATGGTTTCTAGAAATGATCTAAAATTAGGATTCTTGTGCTTGTTTTGTAAAAATTGGGTGATTGGGTGGGAATTAGGGTCTGAATTTTTGTAAGTAATCCTAAAATATTGTGTTTTAAGAAAGCACTAAGTTTATTTCACAATTGGTAAAGGTTTGGTAATGGTTTTGTTAACGGGTCAAAATTAGAGTTTCCAAAATGTTGTTCTGCCCAAATTGAGTAAAGGGTGTAGAGTTAAGCTTTGAAATTTAAAGGATATTATAAAATGTTATTTTGAATAATACCCTAAGTTGGTTTGAAATAAAAATTAGTTTTGATAATTAAATGCGAAATTAATGAAATTAGGGTTTCTAAATATAGATAATTAATATAAAATAATCCGGAGGGTATGGGTACTTGATTTTTGGTCTTATAACATGTTTATTTATATAATAAGTATATATGAGTTTAAATTTGATAAATAGTTAAGTATTAAAGATACTGTGTTAATCGGATATTTAGAGGAAGTTCGTGCGGACCGGAAGGGTGTCGCATGAATCCCAACTGGGAACTGGCATACATCACTGGGCGATCCCGAAGTGAGCGTTTAGTTAAGGAATGTGTGTCTTCATATTATCAATAAAAAGGTTATTATGCATGTAAGGGCATTTTGGTTATTTTAGCCTTAAAAGAGTTAAACCCTAATAAAGTGTTATTAAGATAATAAGATATAATAAACATAAGTATTATTTATAATGACCCTGCATTAATGCGATCCGATACGCGATTTGGTTACATATGGACCATAACGGAGATTCTGTCTGAATAACTGATTAAAGATATCAGGTGAGTTTCTACAAGCCCACTTTAAATTTTTTAAATGTTTTTAAATATTTTTGGGCTACTATACATACAATACTTGTGAAAATATATTCAAGATAATTGTGACTTGATATATACGTGTTATATGATTAAATTATTGTTAAATTGCTTATACGTGTTATGCAATTATGTTAATTATAATGTGATGTGTATATACTTGCTTTGAAATTAGGTAGCCAAGTGACAAGTGAATTGTTAGTAAATGTTTAGTGAATATGTATTAATATGAGAACAGGCGGTGCGTTTGCTTGTATTAATATGTGGTGGATACGTCGCTGGGACATCCTATATACATACACCTAGGTAAATTAGGTGGATGTCCATTTGTTACAGTATATGAATGCCTTATCACTGTTTAATAACAAACCTAAAGCAACTGGTTATTTAACTAGGGTTAGGTAGTATATACGATCGGAGATTAAGTCATTAAGATAAGAAAATGACCTAATAGAGTTAAAGCATGAGTTGCTACTAGAACCTAATAGAGTTGAAGCATGAGTTGCTAATATGACGTATTAGAGTTAGAGCATGTGTTGATACTGAAGACGAAGGGTCGCTGCTTCCCCATAGTGGTGGCTTAGGGAACCGTGTACCGATGGAGCGGCAGTCGAACCTCGCAAAAGCTATCATACGACAAGGTAGGATGACGATTGCAGTGGCAGGCGAACCTTTTGAAGGAGATGAAGAATAAGGAGACGTTGCTTCCCCATAGTGGTGGCTTAGGGAACCGTGTACGGACGAAGCTGCATTGGGTCGTTGTAATAACTATCCTTCGAGATTTGATTGAGTGTGCAGTGGGGGGCGGACTCTTCATGGAGAACCAAAATAGTTGGTTAAATATAGTGACCTAGAAGTAAAGTCTAGGGTCATGGTTAAGATGATAGGATATATTATCTTAGTAAATACGTGTTAGAATTTATATGTGATTTATAAATGTGTTGTGAAAACCAGGTAAACACTTAAACGATTTTTGAACTAAATAGTAGAATTTACCAGCGTAAGCTGATTTTTTAAAAGTATGTATGCTAGGTTCTGCAAGGACGTTTAGAAGTAAAGGCACGGATTTCATTAGAGAATGGGATAATCGGGAAAGCTATCAAGGAAGAGTTTCTGGCAAGCTGGCTTAGTTATAGATTTCCTTATTATAACTAGTTGTAGTTATGTACATTATCTCTCTTACTGTAGTACTTGGCTTATATTAATAAAAGTTTTAAATTTTCCGCTGCTTAGTATCTCTGTTGATACGTTGTATTCATGAGTAAATCCGATACGTGACCCCTCCTGGTGCCAAGTTTAGGAGTGGGCGCCACAAGTTGGTGTCAGAGACTTGGTTTAAGAGATTTAGGTACAAGCGCGGTATCTAGACTTAAACTAGGACTCTGGGTAAATTAAATTGAGATAGGAATATAGATGCCAGCTAGGATTGTTTGTGCCAGTAAGGATAAAACACATAAGGAACATAATAGGTAGGACTTGTGGTATTTGAAAATGGAAAATACACGATTGCGGTTGGCCACTACAATTTGGTATTCACCATATAAACAAATCCTAAGTGCTAACTGTTATGTGGCCAAGTGCGGGGTAGGTTAAATAATAACGAGATACGTGATCCGAAGAAGATTTTAACTTAGAATTATCGGCGAAAACAAAGAAGTAAAGTGTGGAACTAAGGATAACTGCGGTGAAAAGTAACTGGGTTTTGAACGCATCATAATTATAAGTGCACGTATAATTATTATGAATTCAAAATTTGGAGACTCTACATCACATAAGTCCTGAAATGTCACCTTGAGCAAGACACTGAAGACACGATTGAAGATAGACGCGGTCACGGTTTAAAAGAAGGAGAATTGCTTTGGCAGGAGTAGTGGAAACAACATTCCAAGCTACGTTGCTATCTTTTGAAGACCATAGAAAATCACTATAGGCAATAGGCCGGAAGACTCGAAGCAGAAGCAGTTGAAGTTAGGTATAGATCAAAGAAGAATGGCGGAGGTTACCACAATATGGATCAAGAATCAACAGCAAGCTTAAGAAGCACGAATGCAAGGGAAGTTCGAGAATACAAGGACGGGAACGACCAACTATGATAGGTATAGGCAAGAAGATCGCTTTATTAACCACCATCCAAACCAGAAGAAGCATTAGGAGTATGGAGGTCCGGAATAGGCCAGGAAAATTTTACGACCCAGGAGATGCTGTACTTCAACAAAGGGCAGGGAGAATCCATATGATAATCATACGAGATACATGAGCACAGAATAGGAGAAGCATTGTCAAGGAATCACGTAATCAAGCTACCTTGGGAAGCTTAGATTTACGTCTTCCTTAGGACAATTTCAATTCATCAAGCTAGATGATCTCAAGACAAATGATGATATGTGGATGAGCCTGACGATTTGAAATTTACAGCAATTGCGTTACACGCAAAAGACGGAGGCATTATGTATACGAGATTATGCCTCAGAGGTCTAACTGGTTTATTAGATAAGTAATAGATGTTAGGAAATGCAGTATGGAGGCAGACGTTTGAAAAGCTGAGCATTTGAAGTCTCACGGAGACGCATCTTCCCGAAGAATCGTGATAGTTTCAAAGAAATCCCACCAGCAGATAAGTTGGAAGAAGAAGGAAACTTGAAACGAGATAGTTCATATGTCTAGAAATCGATAGATATGCAGGTAAGATTTCGTATTGACTTGGGAAAGAAAAGAGGCGAGGTGAGAGATTTCTATCTTAAGTTGATTGCGGGTTATACAGGTTCGAGGACGAAACCTTGTTTAAGTGGGGTAGAGTTGTAACATCCCAAAATTCATAGATACATGATCTATATAGTAAATATGTGTTTATATTATAAATACGTGAGCTTGATTGATAAACATGGTAAGACTATACATTGGATAGGTTGCATGTGTTAGAATTATTCGTTTGATAGCCAATGTGATGCAATATGTATAAACGGATGTGTTAAATGTTAAAAAAAGTAAAATATGAGATAAATATGTGTTTATATAATTAGCATGATGATAAATGAATCATTGATAGATATATACATGTAAATATGTGTGTTAATAGCTAACGAAAAAGTAAAAGGGCTAAAAGCATAATTATTGTAAAGATATAAAGAAATACACGTATTATACGTATCTATAATTATTATAAGTATTCCGAGGCTTAAAATATAGTAAAGATATATCCTAATATGATTCGTAACATGAAATGATAAGTATTGTAAAGTTTGAGGGGCTAAAACGTAATTTAGAAAATAATAAAGAAAATATATATAAATGTATATATATTTTATCGTACGAATCCCGAGCCTTAGAAACCTTAGAAAATGTTAGAAATATGTCCCATAATGTTTTGGTACATAAAATGATAATAGAATAGAAGTATAGGGGGCTAGAGTGCACCAAACCAAACCACAAGGGCTAAAAATGCAAAAATCCAAAGTTTGACCGGAAACAAGTGGCTCACGTATCGCGAGCCACACCCATCACTCCTGCGCGATACGCGAGGACGGGCAGAAATCAATAGACTTGGCGGTTCATTTTTGGTCCACGTTTTCAACTTGTTTTGCATGATTAGCATCTCCAGACGTCATTTTTCTTCGATTATTCGACACCTTACATGTTAGGCATCCCAGATGCACCATTCCCCTATAAATAGCAGATCAAACAACACAAAATTCCTCACCAAATCACCATTTCTTCATCCTAAAAATCCTATTCTGGCCGCAATGTTCATCAGTCGAATTTGAGCTGCACAAGAGGAGTTAGGATCTGAATTCTTGCAGTCAAGCACTATTAGGTAAGGTCTAAAATAACTTCTTTCAGTTTTGGCTAATTCGATATTTAAGTATGGTTTCTAGAAATGATCTAAAAATAGGGTTCTTGAGCTTGTTTTGTAAGAATCGGGTGATCGGGTGGAAATTAGGGTCTGAATTTTTGTAGGTAATCCTAAAATAATATATTTTAAGAAAACCCTAAGTTTATTTCACAATTGGAAAAGGTTTTCTAATGGTTTTGTTAACGGGTCAAAATTAGGGTTTTTATAACGTTGTTTTGCCCAAATTGAGTAAACGTTGTTGAATTAAGCTTTGACATTTTAAAGGATATTATAAAATGTTATAATGAATAATAACCTAAGTTAGTTTGAAATAAAAATGAGTTTTGATAATAAAACGCGAAATTCATGAAATTAGGGTTTCTAAATATAGATAATTAATATAAAATAATTCGGAGGGTATGGGTACTTGATTTTTGGTTTTATAACATGTTTATATATATAATAAGTATATATGAGTTTAAATTTGATAAATAGTTAAGTATTAAAGATACTGAGTTAATCGGATATTTAGAAGTTCGTGCGGACCGGAAGGGTAGGCTCCTGGGGTTTCTGGCAAAGCGGGGGTGTCGCATGAATCCCAACTGGGAACTGGCATACCTCACTGGGCAATCCCGGAGTGAGCGTTTAGTTAAGGAATGCGCGTCTTCATATTATCAATAAAAAGGTTATTATGCCTATAAGGGCATTTTTGTAATTTTAACCTAGAAAGAGATAAACCCTAATAAAGTGTTATTAAGATAATAAGATAGAATAAACATATGTATTATTTATAATGACCATGCTTTAATGCGATCCGATACACGATTAGGTTACATATGGACCATAACGGAGATTTTGTTTGAATAACTGTTTAAAGATATCAGGTGAGTATCTACAAGCCCACTTTAAATGTTTTAAATATTTTCAGGCTAGTATACATACAATACTTGTGAAAATATATTCAAGATAATTGTGACTTGATATATACGTGTTATATAATGAAATTATTGTTAAATTCCTTATACGTGTTATGCAATTATGTTGAATATAATGTGATGCGTATATACTTGCTTTGAAATTAGGTAGCCAAGTGACAAGGGAATTGTTAGTAAACTTTTAGTGAATATGTATGATTATATGAGAACAGGTGGTGCATTTGCTTGTATTAATATGTGGTGGATACGCCGCTGGTACATCCTATATATATACATAGTAATATATATTACCCGGTATATCGAAAGTATGGAAGATACGCCGCTGGTACATCTTGTATACATACACCTAGGTAAATTGGGGGATGTCCATTTGTTACAGTATATGAATGCCTTACCACTGTTTAATAACAAACCTAAAGCATCTGGTTATTTAACTAGGGGTAGGTAGTATATACAATCGGAGATTAATTCATTAAGATGAGAAAATGACCTAATCTATTACTACCTTATAATGCATATTATATCAAATGGTTGAAAAATTAAGATGTACATCTATTTATGCACAAGGTACAAGCAAAAATTAAGAGGTACAATCTTTAAGGCTACATGTACAAGTACCTAAAGCCCAAATCTCTTAAAGTATTCACAAACCCTTTTCCCTTTTCTCTTTGTTCTCTTTGAACGCACGGAGTCTCCCCTTTGAACAGAAATCACGAGACTTTATCACATAAAAACAAAAATGGCAGCACCCAAAGGGGTTAGGAGTCAGGGTTCATCTGTTCTTCAGATGAGCATCAGGAGATCAGTCATACATCCATACCCAATGAAGCCCTAATTCAAAATCCTTTTGAAATCGCAGACTTGCAGGACCAAAAATGTGATCCCAAAAATGTGATCCCAACCCAAATCTGGTAAGCTTTACTTTGTCTTTCTCCCCTTGCTTTTACACAGTCCCATAACCGGGTAAAGGGTTTGCAGATGCACCTTTGTTTGTACATAGAAAGCCAGATATGTCAAGATTCGTCTCACTCAAATTTCAAAAATTTCTTTCATTCTCTCTCTCAGATCTAATCACCGTTCTTCGGCCAACGACTTCCAGCTATTTCACGGCAGTCCAGCGGCGGAGCTACGGTGGTTCATATTGGCGTGTTTTCTTAATTCCGTGTTCACTTAGTTGATTCCATTTGGTTTTTCATCTGATTGCGTGTTTTCTTAATTCCGTGTTCAGGTATGAAATCCGTAAAAAGAGCCCTAATACTGGTTCGTACTGACACAGGTACTCATCCTTCTTCTTTCTCGATTCTTTGACTTGATTTTCAGTTATTTCTAATTTTTTCATTCCATTGTTAACATAAACGAGGAGATAAGGTTCATTATTCTTCAGGTTGCCCGTTTGTGATTTTTTGGTTAATTAGGGCTGTTTGTGTGTGAATCTAGGTTGTTGTTCTTGGCTGCTCTGATTTCTAGAAACAGATTGAAGGAAGTACCATTGAATCAAGCTATATACATTTCTGGTTCTTTTATAAGAATATTTTTTACTGATATTTATTTTTGAACATTGCAGAGTGTATCAATGGTGACTGGATTGGTATTCTGAAGCATGGTTAGTTTATTTTTGTTATTTATTTTCACCTCTTCATGGAAAATCATCTAGCAAAGGAAAAATGGTAATTATCTTGATAATTTTCCCTTTATGTGAAACCAGGTTTTTCTTGTTTGCATTGCTCCATCTTCTTATTCATTGGTGACTGGATTTGTTTTTTTTTTTTTGCAGCTCTATTTTAATCAAACAACTGTAAACAGGCTGAGCGATCTAAAGGTAATTGTTGTTTGCATTGCTCCATCTTCTTATTCATTACTTAAATTTGTTGGTTTCATCATTTTTCTGATTGTACGGTTCATTATGTTTTGATTGGATTGGGCCATTTGGTTTCATCTTGTTTCTGATTGTACGGTTCATTTTTTTCAGCTCTTTTTTAATCCAGCAACTGTAAAGATGCTGAGCGGTTTAAGGTAATTGTTGTTTGTATTGCTCCATCTTCTTATTCATTACTTAAATTTGTTGGTTTCACCATGTTTCTGATTGTACGATTCGTTATGTTTTAGTTGGATTTGATTTCATCTTGTTTCTGATTATACGGTTTAGTGACAACCCATCTATACATATGGTTTATGTTTTGTTTTGCAGCTCTATTTTAATCCAGCAACTGTAAAGATGTTGAGCGATCTAAAGGTAATTGTTGTTCACATTGCCCCATTGATCGTCCACTCTGCAGGGAGACTTAAATTTTGATTACTTTGTAGTATTTTCACTTTTAAGATATGTTATATCCTTCAAGAGTTAGACTAACTAGAAACCCATAGGGTCTTTCATTTTAGATTTTTTTCACTTACCTATTGAGGGTTGTTATTTGATTGTCTCTTTACAACAACTGTGTGATTTATTACAGGATATAAGCTTTACATTTGTGTTGAAGATGCATTCTGCTTTTGATTAGCTTCTTAAAGCTGTAGGTATTATGTTAGTTACGGAACTATAGTTCCATCTAATACCTTATTATAATTTGATTGTTTGCATGTATATTCCGATTAGTATGTCTGCCTTTTGAGTTCATTGTATGTAGATCTGCATAAATGTCTCTAGGATGTTTTTGTTATAGTTTTTAACTTTTTATGTTGTTATTGTTGTTTTGCAGGTTTCCACTGTCAGTTTTCCATCTTTACAATAAGGTGAGTGGAATTTTTTTTTCTTTACAATAATTTGATTGTTTACATCAAATTCTATAATTTGTGTTTTAGTAGAATCAGAATGTTATTACCATTTCTTAATTGTGATTGAATATGTTACTTTAATTTAATGTGAATGTAAAGTAGCTACAGATCTCATATGTTAGCATTTCTTAATCTGAATGTAAAGTAGCTACAGATCTCATGATTTCATAAACTTAGTTGCAAGTTAGTGTCAAGTTAGTGTTTCTTTATCTGAATGTCAAGTTAGTGTTTCTTAATCTGAATGTCAAGTAGCATTTCTTAATCTGAATGTCAAGTAGCATTTCTTAATCTGAATGTCAAGTAGCATTTCTTAATCTGAATGTCAAGTAGCATTTCTTAATCTGAATGTCAAGTTAGTGTTTCTATTTGATGAGTTTACATGATATGTGTGTTTGCTAAAATTTGTTCTAAACAGTTATGAATTTGTAATACAGGAGCCTTTGTTTTAAAGTTGCATATATAAACAGTTTGACCCGTGTTGTAATACATAACCCTTTGTTTTAAAGTTGTTGCCCACTTTTCTTTGATGAAGCCATATAAAAACTAAATACAGAAGCTAAGAATTTGTAATATTGATCTTTACATAGACAACTCTTTTACTAACATGATAGACAAAGGTTTTCCATGATAATTGACTAGATTTGGCAAATACTATCTCTGTACTCATGATTGAGTCAATTAGGTTGTGTTCTATCCCAAATGAGTCATAATAAAAGTTTAGATAAAGGGAGAAAGGGTAAAATGGGAAGTGCTTATAAAGGTACACTCGGTATTAACTTACATGGTTTCTACATAACTTATTTGTTAAGCTTATTTACCATCAACACGACAATACTAACAATTACAATGATAATAGTAAGTTTTTATTTTTAATTTACATGGAACAGGTCCATTTACTTCAAAATGTACTCAGCCTCTACGTATATCTGCTATGCCAGTTCCTGAAAGAATTGTCACTGAGAGAGGAGAGCATTTGAGTGAAACTGTAAGTGCTACTCTATCCTAAGGAGAAATTTAGAGGTTGTAGTTTCGACTTTTGACCCATTTACTTCCAAATGGGTCGATTTGTTAAAAGGAGGTGTGTGACTTGCTGGTTTGGGTCATAACTCGCCTTGAGTGGATGTTTTATTCCACAAGTTAGATTATAATTGATATAACATATTTTGATTAGTGTAAACTTTATGGACAATAGAAAGTTATGAGTAAACCCAACCTGATCCAGGGAAAACTAATCTGTTTTGGCGTGAAGCCGGCAGCCCATAACCCATTACCCAATCCGCCCAATGTGCGACCTCTGTGTGGATCTACATGGACCCAAGAAACACTCTCAAATGGTTTTATTAATTCAAATCATCATGAAAACAGTTACACTTGTCTTATTTCGATTTTTCTGTACACTTTTTCTTCAAATAACATCTTTTATTTCTATAAAATTATTTTTTGTCACATAGTATGTAACGACAGAGATGATTTTTAATGGCCCTGCTTCTTATCTTTCATATTACAATTTAATGTAATGTAAGCTCGAATGTGGTACGTTTATAAGAAGGATGCGCAGCAACACGTGCGAAAGCACGATTTAGTTGTTTACTCATACAAAATTATTTTTTTAATAAATGGGTTGCAATGTAGTATCCTTGTTGGCCAGGTGTCTAGAGATGTTGTCTAACTGTATGAAAAGGAACATTTTTAATACGAACAGTAGTTTTGAACTTGTTTGGTATGCTACTTACAATTCCTAGCTTGCATATACATGAAAATTATAGTTTCTAATAGGTAGAATTAAGAATGGAAGTACACAGTGACTACAAAAGTACCAAAATTTGGCTATCGAATCTTGGAAAAAAAGGGAAAAAATGGAACTAACTGTAACCATATAAAGCTAAGTTTGAACAAAATATAAGAAATAAAGTTGTAGTTTTGGCTCAAAACAGATTAGGACAAACAACACAATTAAATGTTTGTTTTTCAAAACTTAATCTTATTTCAAATAAGTTATAGTACATGGCTATCACAGTTAAACTGTGAATAGGAAAATAAAAATAAATAACAGAGGGTCGAACTTTGACTAGATACAACGAAATGGCAGACATTTTGGTGAATATAACAAATCTAGCAACCAAAATGGAGTGTGACACCCGAGAATTTCAAGGTTAACTTCCGTTAGACAAACCCGTTAGTTACGTTATAAGTGTTAACTTAAGTAACTAATGCATAACTAGGCCGAATACGTCCACGACCTTTGGTTGATCACCGAACCCGTCCATATGTGTTATGTGTTCATCATTGATTGTCTTTATGTGCAATGTGATTTAAATACATGACTTATTATTGTGAATAGCATGATTAATTGTAAATACTTGATTATGTGAAAATTGCCTAAATTTGGTAGTCAGCGAAACTACCGAGCGAAACTATAGATTCGCCCGGTAGCTGGCTAGACTGATCAATGTACCCGAGATCAGAGCCAGTTTCGCCAGCCAGCGAAACTGCCAGCGAAACTAGCCCCTGATATAAATAAACTTAATAAACCCTAGTAGCCTCATTTGCCTCATTTCACAACCAACACACACATACACTTCTCCTGGAGATTCTGGTCAGCTAGGAAACCATCAAGAATCATCATCTCAGCTTTGAGACAATCACCCATTTGGATCCTAGATCAAATCGTGAGTCCCAAAAACTATGTTTTATGCCTTTCTATATGTTTTCTTCTTAAAAGCATGCTCAAACCTTCATGATATTGCTTGATCTTCTGTATATATGCTTTAGGATGCTAGATCTGTAATAAAGTTGATAACTTTACGTGTGAAATCCATCCATATTAGAGATTTGTGCAAATTAGTTCATTTTAGGGTTTTGAACCTATTTTAGAGATTTGATGATCAAAATGCATGTTAAACTTGTTAAAGTTGCTTGATTTATGTTGGTAAATGCCTAGGGATGCTAGATAATGAATTGCATGTATGATCAGAAGCTGTTAGGTTGATTTTTAGGCAAATCCGTATGTTTTTCGCGACCAGCGAAACTGTTGTTCTCTGGGCGAAACTAAGTAGCGAAATTATATCTCCTTCCAGCGACACTGACCAGCGAAACTATAGTGTCGCCGGGAACCTGACCAGACCAGCTCGAGCGAAACTATCGAGCGAAATACCTGAACGAAAGTTCAAACCAGTTTCCCTGCGAAACTAGGCTAGCGAAACTGCGTCAGCAGTTTCGGGCGAAACTAGCCTAGCGAAACTGTGTCACCGGGCATTGCCTAGCGAAAGTGCTGCCCGTGCACCTAGCGAAACTGCCTAGCGAAACTATGCTAGCGAAACTAAGACCTGACCTAAAAACCAAACTTGTGAAATTTGCTTAAGTGTTATGCCATGACTTGCATGATTTTGCCATGATGAAATATGTTTGATATCTGATTCATATGAACCCTTGTTTATGATCAACCATTGGTGTCGTGTGTCGGTATGTCGAGTCATAGTTGCAACGTGCTATGTTATGGGCCATAGTGACGTTAAGTAAAGATTAGACACGAAACTAATACTTAAGACCTAAACGTGTTCTAGGTCTTCGTTAAACAACAATACTTGGATTTACTTAGCAAGTGTAGCAGTGCAACCAAAGGTGAGTGTCACTAACCCGCTTACCGTGAGTCCGATGGGCCACACAGAATAACTTAACGAAAACAATGCTGATAAACTCGAGAGTGCTAGGCACCTCACTGATAAACATGAGAACCCGGGATGCTCGGCACCCACTTGATGAACTGAAGTGTTTTATGGGAACACTTGTGAACTCTGAACGAACTGTTTTTCTGAAACAAAACTGAAAACGTTTTAATATGGCTAGTGTAGGTTAAAGTCTAAACCATATGATATCACATGTTTTCTAAGGATGCCTTATAACTTAAAAGTCCTCAACTAAAATTGTGCCATTAATTGTAAAGCGAGGGGATGTTGGGTAGATCTACTGGAGTTTGACAAACTCCGCCCCGTGGCACGGGGAGTGCACGGAGGAACAATATCAGCCTATTTGACCGTGGTCCCGAGAGGACACGGGGGAGGCAGAAACCGCGATGACTTGGTCCGCACCGTACGGGATGGCTCGGCCCCCACAAAATAAGTCAGCTTTGGTACAAACTTCCTTAGAGCATGGAACAACGGATTAGCTACCCGCGATATCGGTTGAGTCCTTTAACTTTACGGAACTAGTACATACCCGATGACGTGGTCACGGACAAACCATTTATAAACTAAGAATTTAATACGAGCATTGCTTTTCACAAATGAATATTTTGTAAGTACATTTTGATACGAATTATGATTATGAGACCGGGCCAATGCATGACAAGCCCACTGTGAACTCACCAACCGTTAGGTTGACACTTGCGTGGTTTAAACTTTTGCAGATCGCTAAGGAGTATCCGGAGCGGGTTGGCATGGCACGTGAAGACCTTTATTTTAATTGAACTATTTTGGGAATTTAAAACAACATTTATGTAAGGCACGTGGTTAGTGCTAAAGACAATTAATTTTCCGCTGCGTATGTAATTTAAGACTTTGATTTCTATCTTGTGTTTGAACTAACCCTGATTCGTTTAGTATTTGTAACTGTGGTTGTGGATCCTGGTCTAGTCGCGCCCCTTAACGGTATAAACTCCGTTAGTGGTATTTTGGGGGTGTGACAGATTGGTATCAGAGCCATAGGTTGCAGAGAACTGGAATCATTTTTGAAAACGATTTGGAAACTGCAACTTGAAAACCTTGGTTACAAAACAAACAAACAAATTCCCAAAGACAAAATTTTTACGTGCCAACCTGGGATACTCGCTCTGCTGTGTAAGTAAAAGCTTAGTACGTACAGATATATGTATATATATATATATAAGTATATATATAGACCGTGTCTAAGTAGTCTAACGGAAAGACCTTAGGAAATTTTCACACACGAATACGAAATGCGACTCGCAAGTACGCACACTACTCTGGGGAAAGCGACAACGAAACGATGCTACACGCTACGTCCTGATTTCTACTACGACGACTACGCCGACGGTGACTTTATGGGAAGCCGACCTTCGACGATAGCATTTACGACGTTCTTCGACGACGCCTCGATTTCGCACGAAAATTTTTCTGGACTAATAGAGGGATAACGGGAACTGGCTAATATACATATTATGGGATATGTATAATATATAACTGTGACTGAACACTGGCTACTTTAACTGTTCAGTAAGATGTCTGGAAGAGGAAACGGAAGAGGTGGCATAAACATGACGCCTGCACAGCTACAAGCGATGATTGCTGAACATGTGCAAGCCGCGGTGGCAGCCGTCCAAGCTGCATATGCCGCACAGGGTAACTATTATGCCGGTTAAGGCACAAAGCAATTATATCATGACCTGTTTAATTTTAAAATCCGAACTATTTATGCATCAGGAAACCAACACCACTGCACGTTCAAGTCTTTCATGGACTGCAAGCCGATGACGTTTTCCGGCGAAGAAGGAGCTGTAGGACTCCTCCGATGGATTGAGAAGTCCGAGAAGGTCTTCTCCATGTGTAATTGCCCAGCGGAAAGCAAGGTTAAGTTTGCTACTGGTACTTTCGAAGGAGCTGCACTCTCCTGGTGGAACTCCGAGATTCAGATGATTGGGCTAGACGCGGCTAACAACATGCAGTGGGCAGCATTTAAGGATCTGATTATGGAGGAATACTGTCCCCGCGACCAAGTGAAGAAGCTTGAAGGCGAATTCCTGAATTTGAAGATGTCTGGGTCTGAGGTTGAACAGTACACTGCACGATATCACGAGTATGAGGTCTTGTGCCCCTCAATGGTCGACGCTGAATTCAAACGCATCGAGCGTTATCTGGAAGGCCTCGCGCCTCAAATCAAGGGATTGGTGACTGCCAGCAACCCCGCAAACGTGCAGCAAGCCATTCGTTTGGCTCACAAACTTACTGATCAAGAGGTCGAGAAAGGTACACTACCTGCGAAAGCCACCGAGAAGACTGCCCTTAGTGGCAAGAGAAAAGCTGATGATGAAGCTCCTGAGAACTCGATGAATGTTCAGAGTGTGGGTAATAGCACTGGGAGGTCTTTCAACTCCCAAGGTCAAAGCAAGAGATCAGGGAACAACAGTAGCAACTACCGCCAGGGTGGCAATGGTCAGAGGCAACTACAGGGGTAACCTGCCCTTGTGCAACAGATGTGGGAAGCATCATGCTGGTGTTTGTAGGAAGAATCATGAGCTGCGAAAGGTGTGGCAAGGGAGGCCACGAAGCAAAGGACTGTTGGGCGACCTTGCCCGAGCAACAAAATCGCCCCAGAAGAAACAACAACTATGGGAACAATCGGGGTAATGGAAACAACGGTCAGAACCAGAACAACAACAATGGGGGAGCCCGTGGCTGCTTTGAGTGTGGTGCTCAAGGTCACATCAAGAGAGACTGCCCTCAGCTAAGAAGACAAGGTAATGGCAATCAGGGAAATAACGGTGGGAATGGTAACGGCGGAGGTAATGGTAATGGGAATGGCAATGGTAATGGTGGAAACGGGAATGGTGGAAATGGTAGAGGTCGAGCTTTCGTCATGGGCCAGGGTGAAGCTCGCAATGACGCCAACGTGATCAATGGTAAATTTATTTTGAACGGTTTCTTTGCTACTGTTTTATTTGATTCTGGTGCTGAAAGAAGCTTTATTTCCACTAAATTTGCTAGAATAATTAATGCTAAACCGATCAACTTAGACGCTAAATATGTGGTAGAACTAGCAAATGGTAAACTTCATGATACTACCCAGATAGTTAAGGATTGTAAGCTAGAACTAGCGGGCCATACCCTAGGAATCGACCTTATGCCTTTCCCAATTGGTAGTTTCGACGTTATAGTAGGAATGGATTGGTTATCCGAGAATCGGGCTGAAATCTTATGTAAAGAAAAAGTGGTTCGTATCCCACTCGAAGACGGTAAAGTATTAACGGTTCAAGGTGAGAAAGGTGGAACAGTCACCGGCATTATTTCATTCCTTAAAGCTCAGAAATGCCTCCGTAAGGGTCACTTCGCGATTCTTGCGAACGTCACTGACACGACACATCCCGAGCGCAAAATTGATGATTACCCGATAGTTCGCGACTTCCAAGACGTATTTCCTGAAGATCTGCCTGGTTTGCCTCCATTTCGACAAGTTGAGTTTGGGATTGATTTAGCTCCAGGTGCCGCTCCGATTGCACGCGCTCCGTATCGTTTGGCTGTAAGTGAACTCAACGAACTCTCCTCACAACTGCAAGAGCTACTCGACAAGGGGTTTATTCGTCCAAGTTCGTCTCCATGGGGAGCTCCGGTACTGTTTGTTAAGAAGAAGGATGGAACGTTCCGCATGTGCATTGACTACCGAGAACTTAACAAAGTTACGATCAAGAATCGGTATCCACTTCCTCGAATCGACGATCTCTTCGATCAACTGCAAGGTTCAAGCTACTTTTCAAAGATTGATCTACGGTCTGGATATCACCAACTTCGCGTTCGTGATGAGGATGTACCCAAGACTGCTTTCAGAACTCGGTATGGACACTACGAGTTCCTGGTTATGCCGTTTGGGCTAACCAATGCACCTGCCGTATTTATGGATCTGATGAATCGAGTGTGCAAGCCGTACCTCGATAAGTTTGTGATAGTCTTCATCGACGATATTTTGATCTACTCCAAGTCAAAGGAAGAACACGAGGAGCATCTGCGACTTATATTGGAATTGCTCCGCAAGGAACAGCTTTATGCTAAGTTTTCGAAGTGCGACTTTTGGATCCGCGAAGTCCAGTTTCTTGGACACATTGTAAATGAGGAAGGAATTCATGTAGATCCAGCCAAAGTGGAAGCAATTAAGAACTGGTCTACCCCAAGAGCGCCAACAGAAATCCGACAATTTTTAGGACTTGCCGGATATTATCGAAGGTTTATTAAGGGTTTCTCTCAACTGGCTCAACCCTTAACGGCCTTAACGCACAAAGGAGTGCAATACAGATGGGGTGAAAAGGAAGAGCGCGCGTTCCAAACGCTTAAAGATATGTTATGTTCGGCTCCAATTCTTGCGTTACCCGATGGAATAGACGACTTTGTGGTTTACTGCGATGCATCGATTCAAGGACTCGGTTGCGTGTTGATGCAACGAGATAAAGTAATTGCCTACGGGTCCAGGCAACTAAAGGATACAGAAAAGAATTATACAACGCATGATTTGGAAATGGGAGCCGTTGTTCATGCACTTAAGATTTGGAGACATTACCTATATGGAACAAAGTGCACGATATTCACCGATCATAAAAGTCTACAGCACATCTTCGATCAGAAAGACCTCAACATGCGACAACGACGGTGGGTCGAGTTACTAAATGATTATGATTTAGCCATTAAGTATCATCCTGGAAAAGCCAACGTTGTGGCTGATGCCCTAAGCAGAAAAGAGTACGAAAAGCCTCGTCGGGTACGAGCGCTTCAACTTACAATACATTCAGGATTACCGGATCGGATCCGTGACTGCCAACGAGAAGCTTTGAAAGCAGAAAACTTCGCAGCTGAAGCACTACGTGGTGTAGATGGCCATTCTGAAGTTAAGTCCGATGGACTCACGTACTATAATGACAGAATCTGGGTTCCGTTGTTTGGAAATCTCCGTGAGCTCGTGATGGACGAGGCTCACAAGTCAAGATATTCGGTGCACCCTGGATCAGATAAAATGTATCAGGACTTGAAGAATCTTTATTGGTGGCCGAATATGAAAGCCGACATTGCTCGATATGTGGCTAAGTGTTTAACATGTTCAAGGGTCAAGATTGAATACCAAAAGCCTTCTGGTTTACTACAACAACCAAAGATCCCAGAATGGAAATGGGAGGACATCTCCATGGATTTTGTAACGGGATTACCTCATCGATCAAATCAACCGGATGCGATTTGGGTTATCATCGATCGGTTAACCAAATCTGCACATTTCATTCCGATGAAGGAAAGTGATAATATGGATAAATTGACAAAGCTGTACATCGACAAAATTGTGAAGCTTCACGGTGTGCCTAAGACTATCATTTCAGATCGAGATCCTCGATTTACTTCCCGGCTATGGCAATCAATGCAGGAAGCATTGGGAACCCGACTAGATATGAGTACAGCTTATCACCCGCAGACTGATGGTCAGACGGAACGAACGATTCAAACCTTAGAAGATATGCTCCGAGCTTGCGTCCTTGACTTTGGAAAAGATTGGGAGACTCACCTTCCACTGGTGGAGTTCTCTTACAACAATAGTTATCATTCAAGTATAGGTGCTGCACCTTTTGAAGCACTTTATGGCAGAAAATGTAGATCGCCCGTGTGTTGGGCTGAAACAGGTGAGAAAGGGCTCACTGGACCGGAAGTTATCCACGATATGACCGAACGGATTATTCAAATCAGGCAACGGCTAGCTGCAGCACGTGATCGACAAAAGAGTTATGCCGACAAACGCCGAAAACCTCTAAAGTTTGAGGTGGGTGACAAAGTATTGTTGAAGGTATCTCCTTGGAAGGGAGTGATACGCTTCGGGAAGCGTGGAAAGTTAAATCCTCGCTACATCGGTCCGTTTGAAATTATTGGGGAAGTAGGCCCGGTGGCCTATCGATTGCAACTCCCTGCTGAACTCGATGGAGTTCACAACGTGTTTCACGTTTCCAACCTAAAGAAATGTCTGGCTGAAGACATCGAAATAATTCCTTTGGAGGAATTGGAAATCGACGAACATCTGAGATTTATTGAGCAACCAGTAGAAATCATGGGACGCGAAGAGAAAGCCCTCAAACGTAGCAAGATTCCGATCGTCAAGGTGCGATGGAACTCAAGACGTGGACCTGAATATACTTGGGAACGTGAGGATCAGATGAAGAAAAAGTATCCTCACCTGTTCGAGCAAACGTCCACGGAAACTCATGGTATGATTTAATTTTGGGGACCAAAATTCCTTAACGGGAGGAGGATGTGACAACCCTAAAACTTTTTGCTTTCTTTCCCCAGCGACGATAGCAACGACGACAGCTGATGCTGCGAACGCTACGACACAAGAATAATTTTCGGGACGAAAATTCCAATTTCAGGGGAATGATGTGACACCCGAGAATTTCAAGGTTAACTTCCGTTAGACAAACCCGTTAGTTACGTTATAAGTGTTAACTTAAGTAACTAATGCTTAACTAGGCCGAATACGTCCACGACCTTTGGTTGATCACCGAACCCGTCCATATGTGTTATGTGTTCATCATTGATTGTCTTTATGTGCAATGTGATTTAAATACATGACTTATTATTGTGAATAGCATGATTAATTGTAAATACTTGATTATGTGAAAATTGCCTAAATTTGGTAGTCAGCGAAACTACCGAGCGAAACTATAGATTCGCCCGGTAGCTGGCTAGACTGATCAATGTACCCGAGATCAGAGCCAGTTTCGCCAGCCAGCGAAACTGCCAGCGAAACTAGCCCCTGATATAAATAAACTTAATAAACCCTAGTAGCCTCATTTGCCTCATTTCACAACCAACACACACACACACTTTCTCCTGGAGATTCTGGTCAGCTAGGAAACCATCAAGAATCATCATCTCAGCTTTGAGACAATCACCCATTTGGATCCTAGATCAAATCGTGAGTCCCAAAAACTATGTTTTATGCCTTTCTATATGTTTTCTTCTTAAAAGCATGCTCAAACCTTCATGATATTGCTTGATCTTCTGTATATATGCTTTAGGATGCTAGATCTGTAATAAAGTTGATAACTTTACGTGTGAAATCCATCCATATTAGAGATTTGTGCAAATTAGTTCATTTTAGGGTTTTGAACCTATTTTAGAGATTTGATGATCAAAATGCATGTTAAACTTGTTAAAGTTGCTTGATTTATGTTGGTAAATGCCTAGGGATGCTAGATAATGAATTGCATGTATGATCAGAAGCTGTTAGGTTGATTTTTAGGCAAATCCGTATGTTTTTCGCGACCAGCGAAACTGTTGTTCTCTGGGCGAAACTAAGTAGCGAAATTATATCTCCTTCCAGCGACACTGACCAGCGAAACTATAGTGTCGCCGGGAACCTGACCAGACCAGCTCGAGCGAAACTATCGAGCGAAATACCTGAACGAAAGTTCAAACCAGTTTCCCTGCGAAACTAGGCTAGCGAAACTGCGTCAGCAGTTTCGGGCGAAACTAGCCTAGCGAAACTGTGTCACCGGGCATTGCCTAGCGAAAGTGCTGCCCGTGCACCTAGCGAAACTGCCTAGCGAAACTATGCTAGCGAAACTAAGACCTGACCTAAAAACCAAACTTGTGAAATTTGCTTAAGTGTTATGCCATGACTTGCATGATTTTGCCATGATGAAATATGTTTGATATCTGATTTATATGAACCCTTGTTTATGATCAACCATTGGTGTCGTGTGTCGGTATGTCGAGTCATAGTTGCAACGTGCTATGTTATGGGCCATAGTGACGTTAAGTAAAGATTAGACACGAAACTAATACTTAAGACCTAAACGTGTTCTAGGTCTTCGTTAAACAACAATACTTGGATTTACTTAGAAGTGTAGCAGTGCAACCAAAGGTGAGTGTCACTAACCCGCTTACCGTGAGTCCGATGGGCCACACAGAATAACTTAACGAAAACAATGCTGATAAACTCGAGAGTGCTAGGCACCTCACTGATAAACATGAGAACCCGGGATGCTCGGCACCCACTTGATGAACTGAAGTGTTTTATGGGAACACTTGTGAACTCTGAACGAACTGTTTTTCTGAAACAAAACTGAAAACGTTTTAATATGGCTAGTGTAGGTTAAAGTCTAAACCATATGATATCACATGTTTTCTAAGGATGCCTTATAACTTAAAAGTCCTCAACTAAAATTGTGCCATTAATTGTAAAGCGAGGGGATGTTGGGTAGATCTACTGGAGTTTGACAAACTCCGCCCCGTGGCACGGGGAGTGCACGGAGGAACAATATCAGCCTATTTGACCGTGGTCCCGAGAGGACACGGGGGAGGCAGAAACCGCGATGACTTGGTCCGCACCGTACGGGATGGCTCGGCCCCCACAAAATAAGTCAGCTTTGGTACAAACTTCCTTAGAGCATGGAACAACGGATTAGCTACCCGCGATATCGGTTGAGTCCTTTAACTTTACGGAACTAGTACATACCCGATGACGTGGTCACGGACAAACCATTTATAAACTAAGAATTTAATACGAGCATTGCTTTTCACAAATGAATATTTTGTAAGTACATTTTGATACGAATTATGATTATGAGACCGGGCCAATGCATGACAAGCCCACTGTGAACTCACCAACCGTTAGGTTGACACTTGCGTGGTTTAAACTTTTGCAGATCGCTAAGGAGTATCCGGAGCGGGTTGGCATGGCACGTGAAGACCTTTATTTTAATTGAACTATTTTGGGAATTTAAAACAACATTTATGTAAGGCACGTGGTTAGTGCTAAAGACAATTAATTTTCCGCTGCGTATGTAATTTAAGACTTTGATTTCTATCTTGTGTTTGAACTAACCCTGATTCGTTTAGTATTTGTAACTGTGGTTGTGGATCCTGGTCTAGTCGCGCCCCTTAACGGTATAAACTCCGTTAGTGGTATTTTGGGGGTGTGACATGGAGAAATTAGTATCGGAAGGTTACGTACTAACCGTTTTAGCACCTAAAAGTGTATCCATGTGATAAAAAAGTTAACTTTTAAAAGTATATCCTTGTGAAGAAAAAAAAAGATGTATTTTAGATGAGAATTTTTGGAATTTAATAAATCTATATAACACTTCCTTATTTTTGCAAAGCAACTGTAAGGGTGTATCGTCAAATTTGCAGATCAAGTGGGGCTACATTTTCTTTGATTCCTTATTAAAATACAGATATTTGCTTATCTTTTCCGTTTCTTTTTTCTCCTTTTCCTGTAATCTACTTTTCCTCTAATCTATTCTTTTGTAATAATTTGTATTTCTCTGTCCTTTCTGTAATAATATTTATATTAATGTTGTATTAAAAAAATAAAAGGTACACACCTTAAGACTAAACAAACGGACACATAGACAGTGTATAAAGAATGAACCCACTTGCTACTAAATGTTTCTAGCTATCAGTCATAGATATGCTATGTACAAAAATATGTCATCTAATGTATGATAGTTTCATGCTCATGAATTATGATTCTACATGTGTCGATAGACATTAAGATGTCATCCTTAACAACATATTAAAATAACAAAGAGCATACAAAGAACATAAAAGACAACATATCACCCGCTGCACAGCACGGGTCCGGTTTCTTATAAAGGAACATTTCAAGAGTCACAAAAATTAGTTTCCATATTTTTTTCACCATTTTTTCCTTGTCATTTTCAAGCTCCCGGGCCAGAATCTCCATCTGAGGGTACACTTGTTAAAGAAATTAACCCCTTTGTTAAATACGGGATGTTGCCTTGCATCGTGTTGCGGTGTGTTACCTCACGAAAAACCAACGTTATATTTGCGATGTCAAACCATGGCGAAATCATTCCTAAATACTGCAACAATTAACCACTCTAATTAGAACATAATTACATTAATTAAAAGTAACTTTTAGTAAGATTACATAGACTCAATTTCAAACCACCACGTTGCGGCAAAGATTAAAGAAATCCGATACGAGCCCATCTTATACAATATTATATTGCTACGTGTACCGATTCATTAAATCAGAAAATCCCAAATAGTATTCTATATTACATTGTTCATTGAACATAAGCACAAAAAAATGACCATCAGAAGTGATCTAAGTACTAAAACGTGAAAAATACTCTGAATAATGAGTTTAAGAATTTTAAGCGTTCTACGGCTAAACTAAACCAACCTCCACCAAAGTTCATGTTTATCAATCTTATCTTCTTGTAATAACTTAAATGGTCAAAATTCATGAGGAAACAAGTTAAATGATCCAATATAACCGGTTTGACCCATTTCCACTAGCTGAGTTCGAAAACTAGATCTTCATATCAGTAGTTCTATTTCATGTTTTGCATTAGGATATGGTCATGAGTTTCGATGAAATATTGGACAGATCATGATGAATGAGAAAACTAACAAATGTATAATGCAATATATCACTAGACGATTGATAAACAAACAAAAAACAAGTATCATGTTGGTTGATTGTTGCCGCCTCGCATCGCGCGGGTTGCATTCTCTGTCATGAGTCTTGTAAATTGTCGCCACCCCCGAACGCGCATGCACTGCATTGTAAATTGTTACTGCACCACATCTCGCTAACAGAAATGAATATCACGTTGTAAATTGTACCTGCCGCCGAACGGGGGAACATAAGACAACAAATAATGCGCTATAAACCGTCGCCCGCTGCAACGCGCGGGTACCCCACTAGTAGAGTTAAAGCATGAGTTTCTACTAGAACCTAATAGAGTTGAAGCATTAGTTGCTAATATGACTTATTAGAGTTAGATCATGGGTTGCTACTGAAGACGAAGGGTCGCTGCTTCCCCATAGTGGTGGCTTAGGAAACCCTGTACGGACGGAGCGGAGTCAGACATCGCAAAAGCTATCTTACGACAAGGTAGGATGACGATTGTAGTGGCGGGCGAACCTTTCGAATGAGATGAAAAATAAGGAGACGCCGCTTCCCCATAGTGGTGGCTTAGGGAACCGTGTACGGACGAAGCTGCATTGGGTCGTTGTAATAACTATCCTTCGAGATGGGACGGAGTGTGCAGTGGCGGGCGGACTCTTCATGGAGAACCAAAATAGTTGGTTAAATATAGTGACCTAGAAGTTTAGCCTAGGGTTATGGTTAAGATGATAGGATATATTATCTTAGTAAATACGTGTTAGGATTTATATGTGATTTATAAATGTGTTGTGAAAACCAGGTAAACACTTAAATGGTTTTTGAACTAAACGATACAACTCACCAGTGTAAGCTGACTTTTTAAAATTATGTATGCTAGGTTCTGCAAGGACGTTTAGAAGTAAAGGTTCGGATTTCATTAGAGAACGGGATAATCGGGAAAGCTATCAAGGAAGAGTTTCTGGCAGGCTGGCTTAGTTATAGATTTCCTTATTATAACTAGTTGTAGTTATGTACATTATCTCTCTTACTGTAGTACTTGGCTTATATTAATAAAAGTTTTAAATTTTCCGCTGCTTAATATCTCTGTTGATACCTTGTGTTGATGAGTAAATCCGATACGTGACCCCTCCTAGTGCCAAGTCTAGGAGTGGGCGTCACATATGATTCTCTTCAACATAATCTGCTACTTTTGAATGTCACTTTTGTATATTGCTATGGTAGTGCATCGATAATGATTTACATTTATAGATTCTGGATCCTTTGAAGTTATCTCCACGATAGTGGTCAGGTTATTTCTGATGTCTTACTTAGTGTGATAGCCATAATGTAAAGTTGACTTGCATGTTGTTTCCTTTAAACTGTTTTGTTATGTTAAAAAGTTGATTAACAACAGATATATGTCTAATAATACTGAATAATATTGTTACCTTTTAATTTCTTCTTCATAACCTTCTATTGTAAGGTCAATGTCAATTGTTGTTGCTGAAGTTGATTCCAATTGAAGACGACCTGTTATAATAATGTCATTGAATAAGTATAAGTGATACTATTACTTTATATGCATATTGGTATGTTCAAATGAGGCAGTAAAAAGTTATTTTACCCAAGTATTTTGTGAACCTCAAAGATGTAACAGCAATGATTTTTCCACGCGAAAGTAGGTTGGCATAAGTAAAAGTAATTTTCTCCCAGAGTGTGATTTCAATGGGTTCTTGGCTATTTTAAATAGTAATATTAGACCAATTAGAAAATTCATTGCAACTGTTGATAGACTAAGTAAATTTAAATATTAGTTCTTACTTGTGGTCAACCACTATCATCTTAAGCAAATTGAAATTATTTCTCTTGAACATTGAGCTGACAAGTTCAATCTTGCAAAGATAGTCTGCATTATGAATGGACATGTTATTTAATTGATAAACAAAGTAAATGACACTGCGAGATAGTAAGAGAATTTTGTCATTTACTCTTGACTTTTACATGACCTTTGCGAATGTCATATATTTCTGTACAAATTGTATATAGAATAGCTATATTATAAACATGATAGTATTATTAAAGGATCTATAGCAACTTACATTTTGCTATTCAATAACATAAGAATATATCTTTTTACCTGTCAATAGAACTGTCTGTCCTGTTGAGTGTATCTACTTTCAAGCATGTTATATGGAGCGAAACTGTAGAAATATATTGGAATTGGGAGATCATCAATTGGTTGGAAGACTACTCTGTCAGCCACAATAATTGTCAAAGTTTGATCCACAACCTTGCCATACGGTAAATGTAACCATCAATGAGATAACATTTGTACAAAAACACTTGAGAGTCAATCATCTTGTTCCTTGTTTCTATTCTAGCCTCAACTGCATTGACCTGATAATTTGAGCAGTGGAATTATATTCAATTTTTTGTTTTCAATGTAAAGAATGAAGTAATAACTTACACTTTTATCAATAATTAAGTAGTGTAGCTTGCTTCTGTCATTTTGACTCCACTGTATTCCGTACTTTCTGATGACTCTTACATTTATTGGAATAGGAGGTTCGTACGGTGTTAAGTCAGTGATCCTTCCTGCAGCCATTTTGTCAATCCCTGCAATATGGACAATACAAATTTAGTACATGTAAGTGAAATATCTAAATGGATATCTTCAAGTAAATGGCCTTTAATTGAAGAAGCATTATACTGACCTTTATTTGTAAAGGCACTAAGTTAATTCATAGTTTTCTGTCTTATGATTTCTTAGTCTATTGTAGTTATTAAGCATCTATTGACCTCAAAAAAATCGTGATACACAATGTTTTTGGTATTCTCAGTTGATCCACCTTCTTTTGGAACTATCACTTGTCACACCCCAACCGACAGCGGAATACGTCACGGCACGCTGATTGTCCAGATGCACACAACACTAATTAAATGTTGCGATATTCTTAATCAGCCCATTTCATAACAATAGAATAATACATGATAATACAATACACATCAATGATATTCACAAACTAACTTGATTACATTAGGTCTCACTAAGTTCACATGCATCCTAAAGTGTCATCAAAGCGACCAACAACATCAAATAGCAAAACTTGCAACATGTACAAAATAAGGGTCAACTACGAAAAGTTGGTAAGTAAACATAGATGTATCATACGATATAAATTCAAAACATGCGATTCAGCCTGTTAAGTGTAGAAATATATGATAAACATGAAATAAATCAAAGCACATAATAGGCGACGCACTCAAGCCCTCGGCATTTAGGGTTTCAATCACAAGGCGCCACATGCGGGGCAGGCCAAGTGGGTTGCATACCAATAGATCTATTATTGTAACCCCGGCTCAATGAGTTAATGAGAACGTGAAATCGTTCCATCGTTCAATCATTCAATCGTTCTATCATTCCATCGTTCAATCGTTCCATCGTTTCATCATTTAATCGTTCACAATAATAGTCCACACAAGTTTAACCACACAAGTATACACATAACAATCACATCGATCGCATATAGTTTTAGATAAGCATAAAGAGTCTACATTCTGATAGTGTACATGTTGCACCCCAAAATATTTATTTAATTTCCATAGAATCACATAGGTTGTAAACATCAACGAACAACTAATTTATCAATAATCCAGGCTTAAACATATCCTTCAATCATTAACACGACATAATTCCATCAAACATATATTTATTTATTTTTCTTGCGAAAATAGTTATTTTTAGTCAAAACCTTAACTTAACTATTTTTAACCAAACAACCATTTAAGTTTCAGTATTTCCATACAATTATACAAAGCGAATTCATTGGAGACTAAACATGCAAAGCCATCCTAGATTTACCATCCAACATCATAAAACCGTCAATATTCATGGATCAAAGCTTAAACGTATAACATATATAGTTATTTTCTATGAAAAATCCGTCAAAATGGCATCATTCACCAACAAAACTCTAGATGTATTGACGATATTAATCCTTTGTGATGAATCAAGCATAAAAATATAGGCTTTAACATGATAGACCAAGTCAAGAAAAATTCATAAAATTCCATAAAAATTAATAAAAATCAAATCTTTCATCAATTTATCTCAAGATCTACTCTCTACAAGCTTGTATGTTCAAGATCTAGCATAAAAGTTTCCTAAAAATCTGATCTTAAGGATCTAATAGCAAGGAAACATGAAGGTGAAGGCTTGGTTTTAAGAAAACTTACCAAAATAATGAAACCGACACATATTTAAGCTTGAAATCCTTCAAAACGAGCTAAAAATCTCAAAAATGGTGGTCTTGATGGTTCACAGCCGAAAACCCTAATTAATGGCGGCTGGGATTTGAGAAAAGTGGAGAAAAATGGGAGAAATCAGGTAAAAACGAATTTTATAATTTTTTTCCGACTGATGTCGGTGGGCGGTACGCAAGGGTTACCACAGAACTCGTCGCGGTACCCGGCGCCCTGGTTGACTGTCTGCGTGACTTTTTTGTTGACTTTCGTTTACCAGTTATGTAATTTTTAAATTTTTACCATGTTAACTAGGGTTTATGGTCCCGATTTCATCACCATTGGATTCATTTCATCGTTTCCACTAGAAACAAGTACCAACATCATAAATAAATATTTTCAATTGATAATTTAATAAAATAAATACGTTTTATGGTCGGTTTTGGTTAGTTTCACCATTTTCGCGATAACTCCTTCGTTTTTATTTGGATTCAAGTCCCATTTTCGCCGTTTTTAATCATTTTACATTTCTAATTATATGAAACACATTCAAAAACATAAAATTGAATATAGCATATCAAGCATAGAATTATGAGCAACCAAAACACTTTCCTAGGTTAATTTGCGTACATATCACCAACGTTTCGAGACTCAGCTTGTGTGTGATAACTCATGACATGAAGAATTGATTCTTAGACTCACAAAAATATTGAATTTGACATACGATGATCAAACACGAGATTCCCGGTAAACGACGAATCGCATACCGAAAATTACGTAAAAACCGGAAATTGCTTTATTTCAATACGAGACATACAATTTGCTTCCAATTGAGTAAAATTAAGTATTTGATTTCGAAAACGATTATAAATCATTAAACCCCGATATTTGGGGTATAAATACTCGAAAATTCTTCCAGTTCTCAATAATTTGCAAATCGGTAATTCACAAAATTTCAAAACGGGTCGGATTTCTTAATCGGGTAAAACCCAAATGTACATCACTATCCTTAATGCATCAGGAGAAGTTGCTCTTGATAAGGCTACGTAAAGTTGAACGTGACTAAAAACAGAATCAGGAAGGTAGACACCTATTTTATTCAATGACTGACCTTGACTTTTATTGATTGTCATTGCATAACATAATTGTTTTCTATTTAAGGTAAAGGGCAGTTCCTCATCATTGTGAGTAAAGGTAATCCTAGGTATATAGACGCGATGTCCAATGGACACTCCTGTGATAATGCGTGCTTCTATTATCCAATCTAGAAGTTGTGTCACTACCAATCTAGTGCCATTACATAAGCCTAAAATTTGATTAATATTACATAGTAAAATTACTAGACTGTTAACTTTAAGTTGAAGATTATGGGGTGGAATACCAGTAAAGTGCAGTGAGTTTAGATATTCTAGGGGATATAGTAGTTTAGTGTCTTGTCTATTATTCCCTTGAGAAGTAACACTGTTAGTACTTAAGTACGTTCTTATAATCTTAGGTGTCATTTCTACTACCATGTCATTTATCTCGTCGACTGTATGATTTCTTGGACATACAATGGCTTTCCTAGACAAATTAGTGGCATCAGGATGTTCTAAAGTATCAACATCATATATGAAATTTATTAGGTCTAATAAGGCATTAGAACTATATGGAATGAGATTACTATCAAGTATTTGTATATTTTTTGTATCATATGCAACATTAGCATCGGGTATGCCAATATCACCATTTCCTATATCAAGCAACCAGGAAGCAAAATTAGAAATTTTTTAGTTTTGACATGGGATCAAGATTAGGCTTTTGAAGATGCATATTGTCACACCCCCAAATCAACCACTAACGGAGTTTATACCGCTAAGGGGTGCGAGCAAACCAGGACCACAACCATTAGTTACAAATACTAAACGGATCGGAGTAAAGTCCAAACATTAATAATAAAAACCGTTTAACAGTACGCAGCGGAAAACATTGTCTTTAGCACTAACCACGTGCTTTGCAAAATCAGTGTTTTAAATTCTCAATTAAGTTTAACTAAAAATAAAATGTCTTCGTGTGCCATGCCAACCCGATCCGGATACTCCTTAGCGATCTGCAAAAGTTTAAACCACGCAAGTGTCAACCTAACGGTTGGTGAGTTCACAGTGGGCTTGTCATGCAGTGGCCCGGTCTCATACATCATAGTCGTACAAACATATTCTTATGTACAATTTAATTGTGAAAAGCAATGCTTAATGATAACCAAAATCATAGTATTGTGGTTTAGTGAAAGTATTGTCCGTAGCCTACGTCATCGGGTATGTACTAGTTTTGTATAGTTAAAGTGCTCAACCGATATCGCGGGTAGCTAATCCGTTGTTCCATGCACTAAGGAAGTTTGTACCAAAGCTGACCGATAATTGTAGTGGCAGCGCCATCATCTATTTTGTTTTGCGGACCTACGTCATCGCGGCTTTGCCTCCCCCGTGTCCTCTCGGGACCACGGTCAGATAGGCTGATATTGTACCTCCGTGCACCTCCAGTGTCACGAGGCGGAGTTTGTCAAACTCCAGTAGATCTACCCAACATCCCCTCGCTTTACAATTAATGGTACAATTAAGTTGAGGACTTTTTCAGTTATAAAGCAATCCTTAGAAATCATGTGATACCATGTGGTTTAGACTTTAACCTACACTAGTCATATTAAAACGGTTTACTTTGGGTTTTCATGAATCCCGAAAACATTTTCAGTTTGTTTTAGAAATAGTTGTTTAAGTATTTCACAAGTGCTTCCCATAAAACACTTCAAGTTCATCAAGTGGGTGCCAGGCACTCCTAGGTTTTCAAGTTCATCAGGGAGGTGCATAGCACTCATAAGGTTGTCAGCATTGTTTTTCATTAAGTTATTCGGTGAGACCCAAACGGGTTCACGGTAAACGGGTTAGTGACACTCACCTTGGGTTGCACTGCTACACTTGTTAATAATCCAAGTATTGCTTAACGAAGACCTATGAACACGTTTAGGTCTTAAGTATTAGTTTTGTGTCTAAACTCTACATAACGTCACTATGGCCCATAACATAGCACGTTGGACTATAACACGACATACCGACACACGACACCGATGGTTGATCATAAACAAGGGTTCATATAATACAGAAATCATAGTATGTCTTATCATAGCATAATCATGTAAGTCATAGCATAGCATTCAAATAAGTTGCACAAGTTTGGGTTTAGTCTGGCGAAACTGCTGGAGAAACTGCTAGAGAAACTGCTAGAGAAACTGCTAGAGAAACTGCTAGAGAAAATGCTAGAGAAACTGCTAGTTTCGCTAGCTAGTTTCGCCAGGAACTGGTTGAACTTTCGTTCAGGGACAAGGTCAGTTTCGTTCACGAGAGACACTACAGTTTCGCTGCACAGTGTCGCTGGAAGGAGATATGCATAGTTTCGCTGGATAGTTTCTCCTAATGAATGCACAGTTTCGCTGGTCGCTAAAAACCCCATAAATTTGACTAAAAATCTTTCTAACAGCCTCCATACTTCATGTAATTCATTTTCAAGCATACATAATCATTTAGGAACATCACAGGAGCATTTTTAACATCATAAACATGTATTTTCATCATCAAATCTTCAAGAACACATTTTTCACAAAATAACCTAATCTAGCATGAATCTCTATTATGGATCAGTTTCACACGTAAAGTTGTAGTCTTTATGATAGATCTAGTATTCATAAGCATTCTTACAGAAAATCTAACGATTACATGGAGATCTAGGCATGCTTTATGAAGAAAACACATAGAAAAGCAAGAAACATGGTCATGGGACTCACGGTTTGATCTAGGATCGATGGATGATCTTCTTCTACAGAAAAGATGGCTGATCTTGATGGTCTCTAAGGCTGGTCCAGAATCGCAAGAGGGAGAGAGTGTGTGTGTGTTTCTTGTGTGATGTATGCAAATGGGTAATTAGGGTTTAAAGCTTCATTTAAATACTAATGGCCATCATGGGCTTTCATTGGGATTTGGGCCCCCAATGATTAGCCATCATTAGCCCATGATTAGTCTAATGACTAGCCCAATCATTAATCATGTATGCATACACTTAGTTACCCGGTTAAACATATAATCACATAATTAGGCAATTTGTCACATAATTTATCAAATAATTAAATAGTCATTCTTTTTAATAAAAATCATGCATTTAAATCACGTTTCTCATAATAACAACATATAAATAAATACATAGCACATATGGACGGGTTCGGTGATCAACCAAAGGTCGTGGACGTATTCGGCCTAGTTAAGCATTAGTTACTAAGTTAACACTATTAACGTAACTAACGGAGATTGTCTAACGGAAGTAAACCTTGAAATTCCCGGATGTCACATCATCCCCTTGTAAATGGAATTTTCGTCCCGAAAATTATTCTTGCGTAGTAGCGTTCGCAGTTTCAGCTGTCGTCATTGCTGGGGAAAGAAAGTGAAAAACCATATACGGATCGTTTCCAGATCATAGAATGATAGAGACGAAGAAATCTAATCATTTATTATGTCGAATGATTACACCGAAGGAGTTTACATCATTGAAGCTCGGGAGAGGTTGGACAGACCTCTCCTCTCAACATAAATACAAATGACCAGAAATCTAAACATTCCAAACTAGACTTCACCTATTTATAGGCAACCTGCCCAGCGGACCAACTAACCAACGTACCAGATGGTCCGGCGGACCATCTGGTCCGCCACTGGTCCGCTGGTGGCAGTCTAGCCTAGTTTACAACGTAGACAAATATTTGCACAGTAACGACCACACCAGGAACATGCTCTTACAGATTCCCCCTTGGACGTTACTGTCGAATGTAGGTCTTCATTTTCCAGCAATCGTCATCAGTCAGTTTGCTACATCTTGAAATCTTGAACTTCAGCAAACTCCCCTTGGACTGAACCTTCAGGTTTGCAGGAAACAGTTCAAATCTTGTACAATCTCCACAACCAATAATGTTCCCCCTAGCTTCAAGCACAGCACATCCAATTGGAACCGGCATATATGATAATGGTTCACTTCATCAGTCGTTACCCGGAAACTTGTAAAGACACCCGAACATCACCGCATATTATAATAATCTTTAATCTTCAGAAATTTGTAACATGCTCTAATCTTTATGAAAACCAATATCTTCAAAATCTTCAATCACAGAAATTCCCCCTCAGCATTAAGTCTCTCCCAATATATTACTCCGGTAAACGCATATCTCGTTGCAGACTGGAAACTCACCAAGTCTTTTTCACAACTCAAGAAAGTATCGGGCATATGACAGAGAGTTCCAAACTATAACCGAAAACCTTGAACACATCCGTTCGCACAAACATTAGAACACACTACCAGTTCATGAAGATCTCAAATCATGATCATCCCTGAACTGATTGCTTTGAATATTCACATTTTCCGTTTCCAGCAGATAAATCTCTTTGAAATTTTCAAGGGTCTCAATTTGCAAAAGTTTTAGGGTCGCCACATCCTCCTCCCGTTAAAGGAATTTTGGTCCCCAAAATTAAATTGTACCTTGAGTTTCCGTGGACGTTTGCCCGAACAAGTGAGGATACTTTTTCTTCATTTGATCCTCTCGTTCCCAAGTATATTCAGGTCCACGCTTTGAGTTCCATCGGACCTTGACGATCGGAATCTTGCTACGTTTGAGGGCCTTCTCCTCACGTCCCATGATTTCTACCGGTTGCTCGATAAATCTCAAATGTTCGTCAATTTCCAATTCCTCCAAAGGAATTATTTCGGTGTCTTCGGCCAGACATTTCTTTAGGTTAGAGACGTGAAACACGTTGTGAACTCCATCGAGTTCCGCAGGGAGTTGTAATCGATAGGCCACCGGGCCTACTTCCCCAATGATTTCAAATGGACCGATATAGCGAGGATTCAGCTTTCCATGCTTTCCGAAGCGTATCACTCCTTTCCAGGGAGATACCTTCAATAGTACCTTGTCGCCTGCCTCGAACTTCAAAGGTTTACGGCGTTTGTCGGCATAGCTCTTTTGCCTATCACGTGCTACGGCTATCCGTTTTCTGATTTGAATGATTCGTTCAGTTGTATCATGAATAATTTCCGGTCCGGTGAGTCCTTTCTCACCTGTTTCGGCCCAACACACGGGCGATCTACATTTCCTGCCATAAAGTGCTTCGAAAGGTGCTGCACCGATGCTTGAATGATAACTGTTATTGTAGGAGAACTCCACCAATGGAAGATGAGCCTCCCAGTCTTTTCCAAAGTCGAGAACGCAAGCTCTGAGCATGTCTTCCAAAGTCTGAATAGTTCGTTCCGTCTGACCGTCGGTCTGCGGGTGATAGGCTGTGCTCATATCCAGTCTGGTTCCCAGTGCTTCTTGCATAGATTGCCACAATCGGGAAGTAAATCGAGGATCTCGGTCGGAGATAATAGTCTTAGGCACTCCATGGCGTGCCACAATTCGGTCAATATACAGCTTTGTTAACTTATCCATGTTATCATTTTCCCTCATTGGAATAAAGTGTGCGGATTTGGTTAATCGATCAATGACAACCCAAATCGCATCCGGTCGATTCGATCAATGAGGTAATCCTGTTACAAAATCCATGGAGATATCCTCCCATTTCCATTCTGGGATCTTTGGTTGCTGTAATAGCCCAGAAGGCTTTTGGTACTCAATCTTGACTCTTGAGCACGTTAAACATCTAGCCACATATCACGCGATGTCGGCTTTCATATTCGGCCACCAATACAAGTTCTTCAAATCTTGGTACATTTTATCCGATCCAGGGTGCACCGAATACCTTGACTTGTGAGCCTCGTCCATCACGAGCTCACGGAGATTTCCTAGTAAAGGAACCCAAATTCTGTCATTGTAATATCTGAGTCCATCGGACTTAACTTCAGAGTTACCATCTACCCCTCGCAGTGCTTCAGCTGCGAAGTTTTCTTCCTTTAAAGCTTCTTGTTTGGCATCGCGGATCCGGTCCGGCAATCCCGTGTGAATGGTAAGTTGCAGCGCTCGTACCCGTCGAGGCTTTTCATACTCTTTCCGACTTAAGGCATCAGCCACAACATTGGCTTTTCCTGGATGATACTTAATTGCTAAGTCATAGTCATTCAGTAACTCGACCCACCGTCGTTGTCGCATGTTGAGATCCTTCTGATCAAAGATGTGTTGTAAGCTTTTGTGGTCGGTGAATATTGTGCACTTTGTTCCGTAGAGGTAATGTCTCCAAATCTTGAGTGCATGAACAACGGCTCCCAATTCCAAATCATGTGTTGTGTAATTCTTCTCAGTATCCTTCAGTTGCCTGGACCCGTAGGCAATCACTTTGTCTCGTTGCATCAACACACAACCGAGTCCTTGGATGGATGCATCACAGTAAACTACAAAGTCGTCAACCCCATCGGGTAATGCGAGAATCGGAGCTGAACATAACATGTCCTTAAGAGTTTGAAACGCGCGTTCTTCTTTTCCACCCCATCTATATTGCACTCCTTTGTGCGTTAAAGCTGTTAAGGGTTGAGCCAATTGCGAGAAACCCTTAATAAATCTTCGGTAATATCCGGCAAGTCCCAAAAATTGTCGGATTTCGGTCGGCGCTCTTGGAGTAGGCCAATTCTTGATAGCTTCCACTTTAACTGGGTCGACATGAATTCCATTCTGATCAACAATGTGTCCAAGAAACTGGACTTCGCGAATCCAAAAATCGCATTTCGAAAACTTGGCGTAAAGCTGTTCCTTGCGGAGTAATTCCAAGATAAGTCGTAGGTGATTCTCGTGTTCTTCCTTTGTCTTGGAGTAGATCAAAATATCATCAATGAAAACTATTACAAACTGGTCGAGGTACGGCTTGCACACTCGATTCATCAGATCCATAAACACAGCAGGCGCATTAGTTAGCCCAAACGGCATAACCAAAAACTCGTAATGACCATAGCGAGTTCTGAAAGCAGTCTTGGGGACATCTTCATCACGAACACGAAGTTGGTGATATCCAGACCGTAGGTCAATCTTTGAAAAGTAGCTTGAACCTTGCAGTTGGTCGAAGAGATCGTCGATTCGAGGAAGTGGATACCGATTCTTGATCGTGACCTTGTTAAGCTCTCGGTAGTCGATACACATGCGGAACGTTCCATCCTTCTTCTTAACAAACAATACCGGTGCTCCCCATGGAGACGAACTTGGACGAATAAATCCTTTGTCGAGTAACTCTTGAAGTTGTGCGGAGAGTTCGTTGAGTTCGCTCACCGCCAAACGATAAGGTGCGCGTGCAATCGGAGCGGCTCCAGGAGCTAAATCGATTCCAAACTCGACTTGTCGAAATGGAGGCAAACCAGGCAGATCATCAGGAAATACATCTTGGAAGTCGCGGACTATCGGGTAGTCGTCGATTTTACGCTCAGGAAGTGTCGTGTCGGTGACGTGTGCAAGGATCGCGAAGTGACCTATACGAAGGCACTTTTGAGCCTTAAGAAACGAAATAATACGGTGACTGTTCCACCTTTTTCACCTTGAACTGTTAACACTTCATCGTCTTTGAGTGGAATACGAACCACTTTTTCTTGGCATAAAATTTCAGCGCGGTTTTCAGATAACCAATCCATTCCTACTATGACATCAAAACTACCAATCGGGAAAGGCATAAGATCGATTCCTAACGTATGGCCAGCTAGTTCTAACTTACAGTCCTTAACTATCTGAGTCGTATCATGAAGTTTACCATTCGCTAGTTCTACCACATATTTAGCGTCTAGGGCAATTGGTTTAGCATTAATCAACTTAGCAAATTTAGTGGAAATAAAGCTTCTTTCAGCACCAGAATCAAACAATACAGTAGCAAAGAAACCATTAAGGATGAATTTACCGTTAATCACGTTGGCATCGTTGCGAGCTTCACCTTGACCCATAACAAAAGCCCTTCCTCTGCCATTTCCACCGTTCCCGTTGTTACCATTCCCGTTGCCATTACCTCCACCATTACCATTCCCACCATTGTTTCCTTGGTTACCGTTTCCATGTCTTCTTAACTGCGGGCAGTCCCTTTTCATGTGGCCTTGAGCACCGCATTCATAGCAGTTCCCATTACCATTTCCTCTGGGAGCTTCATTGTTGTTATTACGGTTCTGACCATTGTTGTTTCCATTGCCCCGGTTGTTTCCATGGTTGTTGTTGCCATGATTGTTGTTGTTTTGCCTTAGGCGGTTTTGTTACTCGGGAAGAATCGCCCAACAGTCCTTTGCCTCGTGGCTTTTCTTGCCACACCTTCCACAGCTTAAACTTCTTCTGCAAATACCAGTGTGATGCTTCCCACACTTGTTACACTTGGGCAGGTTACCCTTGTAGTTGCTTTGACCATTACCGCCCTGGCGGTTGTTCCCACTGTTATTCCCAGACCTTTTGCTTTGACCTTGGGAGTTGTAAGACCTCCCGGTGCTGTTTCCCACACTTTGATTGTTCATGGAGTTTTCAGGAGCTTCATCATCAGCTTTCCTTTTGCCACTTAAGGCAGTTTTCTCTATGGCCTTAGCAGGAAGTGTACCCTTCTCAATTTCCTGGTCAGTAAGCTTGTGAGCCAAACGGATGGCTTGCTGCACGGTTGCGGGGTTGCTGGCAGTCACTAGTCCCTTGATTTGAGGCGCGAGGCCTTCCAGATAACGCTCGATGCGTTTGAATTCAGCATCAACCATTGTCGGACATAGCACCGCGTACTCATGGTAACGCGCAGTATACTGTTCGACTTCAGACCCAGTCATTTTCAGATTCAAGAATTCGCCCTCTAGCTTCTTCACTTGGTCACGGGGACAATACTCCTCCATAATCAGTTCTTTGAATGCTTCCCAATCCATGTTGTTAGCCGCATTTACCCCAATCATCTGAATTTCGGCATTCCACCAGGAGAGAGCAGCTCCCTCGAAAGTACCAGTAGCATACTTCACTTTGCTCTCAGCAGGGCAGTTACACATAGAGAAGACCTTCTCAGACTTCTCGATCCACCTGAGGAGTCCTACCGCTCCTTCTTCGCCGGAAAACGTCATCGGCTTACAATCCATGAAGGACTTAAACGTGCAGTGATGGTGGTTTCCTGATGCAATAATAGTTCGGGTTTTTAAGTTTAAACAAGTTAAATATAATTTCGCTTCGTGCCTTAACTGGCATAATAATTACCCTGAGCGGCGTACGCAGCTTGGACGGCTGCCACTGCGGCTTGCACGTGTTCGTTAATCATAGCTTGTAGTTGTGCAGGCGTCATGTTAATGTTGCTCCTCCCGTGTCCTCTTCCAGACATCTGGCTGGACAGTTAAAGTAGCCAGTGTTCAGTCACAGTTATATTCTATACATATCCCATAATATGTATATTAGCCAGTTCCCGTTATCCCACTATTAGTCCAGAAAAATTTTGTGCAAAATCGAGGCGTCGTCGGAGTACGTCGTAAGTCGTAAGTAGCTATCGTCGAAAGTCGGCTTTCCCATAAAAGTCACCGTCGGCGTAGTCATCGTAGTAGAAATCAGGACGTAGCGTGTAGCATCGTTTCGTTGTCGCTTTCCCCGGAATAGTGTGCGTATCAGCGTTCGCATTTCGTATTCGTGTGTGAAAATTTTCCTAAGGTTTTCCGTTAGACTACATAGACACGGTCTATATATATATCTATATATATATATATATATATACGTACGTACTAAGCTTTTACTTACACAGCAGAGCGAGTATCCCAGGTTGGCACATGAAATTTTTTTTTGTTTTGGGAATTTGTTGTTCGTTTGTAACTAAGGTTTTCAAGTTGCAGTTTCCAAATCGTTTTCAAAATTGATTCCAGTTCTCTGCAACTTATGGCTCTGATACCAATCTGTCACACCCCCAAATCAACCACTAACGGAGTTTATACCGTTAAGGGGTGCGAGCAAACCAGGACCACAACCATTAGTTACAAATACTAAACGAATCGGAGTAAAGTCCAAACATTAATAATAAAAACCGTTTAACAGTACGCAGCGGAAAACATTGTCTTTAGCACTAACCACGTGCTTTGCAAAATCAGTGTTTTAAATTCTCAATTAAGTTTAACTAAAAATAAAATGTCTTCGTGTGCCATGCCAACCCGATCCGGATACTCCTTAGCGATCTGCAAAAGTTTAAACCACGCAAGTGTCAACCTAACGGTTGGTGAGTTCACAGTGGGCTTGTCATGCAGTGGCCCGGTCTCATACATCATAGTCGTACAAACATATTCTTATGTACAATTTAATTGTGAAAAGCAATGCTTAATGATAACCAAAATCATAGTATTGTGGTTTAGTGAAAGTATTGTCCGTAGCCTACGTCATCGGGTATGTACTAGTTTTGTATAGTTAAAGTGCTCAACCGATATCGCGGGTAGCTAATCCGTTGTTCCATGCACTAAGGAAGTTTGTACCAAAGCTGACCGATAATTGTAGTGGCAGCGCCATCATCTATTTTGTTTTGCGGACCTACGTCATCGCGGCTTTGCCTCCCCCGTGTCCTCTCGGGACCACGGTCAGATAGGCTGATATTGTACCTCCGTGCACCTCCAGTGTCACGAGGCGGAGTTTGTCAAACTCCAGTAGATCTACCCAACATCCCCTCGCTTTACAATTAATGGTACAATTAAGTTGAGGACTTTTTCAGTTATAAAGCAATCCTTAGAAATCATGTGATACCATGTGGTTTAGACTTTAACCTACACTAGTCATATTAAAACGGTTTACTTTGGGTTTTCATGAATCCCGAAAACATTTTCAGTTTGTTTTAGAAATAGTTGTTTAAGTATTTCACAAGTGCTTCCCATAAAACACTTCAAGTTCATCAAGTGGGTGCCAGGCACTCCTAGGTTTTCAAGTTCATCAGGGAGGTGCATAGCACTCATAAGGTTGTCAGCATTGTTTTTCATTAAGTTATTCGGTGAGACCCAAACGGGTTCACGGTAAACGGGTTAGTGACACTCACCTTGGGTTGCACTGCTACACTTGTCTAAACTCTACATAACGTCACTATGGCCCATAACATAGCACGTTGGACTATAACACGACATACCGACACACGACACCGATGGTTGATCATAAACAAGGGTTCATATAATACAGAAATCACAGTATGTCTTATCATAGCATAATCATGTAAGTCATAGCATAGCATTCAAATAAGTTGCACAAGTTTGGGTTTAGTCTGGCGAAACTGCTGGAGAAACTGCTAGAGAAACTGCTAGAGAAACTGCTAGAGAAACTGCTAGTTTCGCTAGCTAGTTTCGCCAGGAACTGGTTGAACTTTCGTTCAGGGACAAGGTCAGTTTCGTTCACGAGAGACACTACAGTTTCGCTGCACAGTGTCGCTGGAAGGAGATATGCATAGTTTCGCTGGATAGTTTCTCCTAATGAATGCACAGTGTCGCTGGTCGCTAAAAACCCCGTAAATTTGACTAAAAATCTTTCTAACAACCTCCATACTTCATGTAATTCATTTTCAAGCATACATAATCATTTAGGAACATCACAGGAGCATTTTTAACATCATAAACATGTATTTTCATCATCAAATCTTCAAGAACACATTTTTCACAAAATAACCTAATCTAGCATGAATCTCTATTATGGATCAGTTTCACACGTAAAGTTGTAGTCTTTATGATAGATCTAGTATTCCTAAGCATTCTTACAGAAAATCTAACGATTACATGGAGATCTAGGCATGCTTTATGAAGAAAACACATAGAAAAGCAAGAAACATGGTCATGGGACTCACGGTTTGATCTAGGATCGATGGATGATCTTCTTCTACAGAAAAGATGGCTGATCTTGATGGTCTCTAAGGCTGGTCCAGAATCGCAAGAGGGAGAGAGTGTGTGTGTGTTTCTTGTGTGATGTATGCAAATGGGTAATTAGGGTTTAAAGCTTCATTTAAATACTAATGGCCATCATGGGCTTTCATTGGGATTTGGGCCCCCAATGATTAGCCATCATTAGCCCATGATTAGTCTAATGACTAGCCCAATCATTAATCATGTATGCATACACTTAGTTACCCGGTTAAACATATAATCACATAATTAGGCAATTTGTCACATAATTTATCAAATAATTAAATAGTCATTCTTTTTAATAAAAATCATGCATTTAAATCACGTTTCTCATAATAACAACATATAAATAAATACATAGCACATATGGACGGGTTCGGTGATCAACCAAAGGTCGTGGACGTATTCGGCCTAGTTAAGCATTAGTTACTAAGTTAACACTATTAACGTAACTAACGGAGATTGTCTAACGGAAGTAAACCTTGAAATTCCCGGATGTCACACATATTGACAGTCAATTTAAATATTTTGAAATGATGCCATAGCGGTGACTGTGGTAATGTCATTTCTAAAATATTTGACTTTGAAGATTTATGCTTAATGGGTAGTGTTTGTCGGAAATCATGACCCAAGATTACAAACAATCCTTCGAAGGGTATTCCTTTGTTGTTTAGTATATCTTGTAAAGTTCTATCAAGTGATTCCAGACAATAACGTTCACCCATTGGAGCCTCGTCCCATATAATGAGCTGTGTCTCTTCTAGCAATTTTAACAACTGTGTATTTTTCTTAATGTTGCAGACAGATGTTTCAGTAACTTTGGTAGGTATACAGAACCTTGAATGTGCAGTTCTACCATAAGGTAATAGTAACGAAGTATTCCTGATGCAGCTACTGCTAAAACTATTTTTCCAACAGAACGCAATGCCGATATGATAATAGACCATAGATATGTTTTCCCAGTACCCGTATGACCGTATACGAAAAGTAATGCTTGTTATTTTGATGACACACCGTGTAGAACATACTCATAAACCTCCAATTGTGATTTATGTAGACCACGATAAAGATTTTCATGTTCGTGTTTTAACTGTTCCTTGTCATAATTCTTCTCCTCCACAAGCTACTTATTTTGTGACAACTCAATTAGCTCTGGCTTTGGCAATGGCAATCCAAAGTAGTGACAGAGTTTGACGGTGTAAGTGTTTTGATCGCCAATTCTACCTCATATAGAACATATTGCTGAAGGTCCTCGTCATTTATAAAACCATGGACATACGTAAGGTCATCACACATTTTGTGCCAATACTTAGACCATAGTTCCATAGGATTTCTGACATCACAGTACAGTAACATGTGTACGAAAATAGATTGTAACTCAGAAGACGGTGACCATATTGATGCCTCTTCCAGTGTACATATCCATTCTCTGTTTTCACCTAGCAATCCTAGCTTTTCACTGGCCCTACGATAAGTAGTGCCTACCTCTCCTTTGACTATACATATATTGTAGAAGGAAGTGCAAGATTTATGATGTGATAATATCATACGTAAATAGAAACATTCACCACAAGATGGATGTATATACGTAAGAAGACCAATTGTTGGTGTCTATTGTCTAGATATTTGGACCCAAATTCGATCTGATGCATCCCAATGATATTTTGAAACATAGTCTATGTAACCAAGATGATGTCCTGTTCTGTCTATTCTATTGTACTCCAACCAACTTGTTATAGTAGTTTTCATTATGTAGGGATTTTGAGCCATACTTTCAAGCGATTGTGAGTCACTGAAGGTAATATTCTGCATATTCTCAAGATGAACAGCAAGCACTTGAACTGCAAGTTCTCTTTCATGTATCTCACAGTTCTAGATTCGCCAAGATGCTTTGTGAGGACAAATGAAACGACCATCTAGAAATTTTTGAATTTCGTCGAATTTCTTAGATTTTTTATGTTGTGATAGATTTGAACTGTTATTGTCAGGACATATATAGAGCCATATATAGAGCCTTTGGATTAATTTTACCGCACGGCCCATGAATCATAAAGTCAGTTACAATCTTATATAACAGTGGCTCAGTGACATGATTAGGAATTTCAGCAGATATATACTTATCTATGTCCTCTGGATTTCTAATCTTGAAGGCATCAGTTACCCATATTAGAAAATGGCAGTGAGGTAAACCTCTTTTTTGAAACTTGACTGTATATAGATCTATAAACGAAATCGAAGATAGCCTTGAGAACAACAATCAAAAGAAATGACAAATGAACTTTAAAAAGAAGAGTACAGATAGAAAAAAATTTACATGTTGTTACATTGCCAAAGGGCTTTGAATCCTTTAAGAAGCTAACGAACGATTTCAGCTTCATATGAAAAACTCTTGAAATCAATTGTGGTTGATCTTGAGCTTGCAACTTAGGATATTTAGACATGTATCTTTGAATTTCTGGTCACTTCACATTACAGGTGAATGTAATGAAATATTATGGATTTCCATATACATGACAAATGAAGACGGAAGAAATGTTCGTTTACCAACCTCATGACCTTCAGTATCTCCTTGAGCGATTGCATCATGGATTCCTGAAGTAACTCATTATGAAACTTTTTCTGATTGGATCGGAAATATTCAAGACGACTATGCTCAATACACACATAGGCATCAACAATATATTGTTGGAACAGACGCCCACCACGAAGCAATTGTAAAATATACATTAGCACGGTTATGGAGAAAGTAACTGTAATACATATTCATTGTTATTTGCTTGCTTTTGCCTTTACTTTGATATTTAAGACTCGTAGACCAACCACTTTCAACATAAGGGAAAAGTAAAGGATATAGTAATGACATATAAGATGGATGCTAATTGCTAATCCTTTTAAGTACATTATCCTTTTGATGTACTATTATGTCATAATCATTGGAAGAGGAGTCAGTTTCATAAACGATAGCACCAATACATTCAGGAGTTGGTAAATCATAACACATTTGATACAGTGAATTGAAAAGACAAGTGGCAAAGTCAGGAAGATTACAAACATGAATTATATCTCTAGCAGTACGAAAAAGTTTAACTAACTGATTGCAAATGTCAAGGACCTGAAGAATAGAAGTGATCGATAATTGAGGAACTGAGAACAGGAGAATCATCTTTTTGAAAAATAGACAATCGATTAGAAGGTTCATTCATTGAATCATATATATAAAGTTGCAAAAATGCTGGTTTTTCCCTTCAATAGGACATAAAATCCAATCTTGTGGCACACTTGACCTTCTATTCTGAAAATATAAGGAGCTGAGCCATCATTCGGAGAATCATCAACTTTTGCACCAAAAGATGACATTGGAAAAATAGAATTGTAACGAAGAATGTTTTCCAGAAAGTCAGACTGATCAAAAAGATATTGCAAAAGGATAAGCGGCATTGAATACAGAGGGAGCTTAAGGTCACCACCTTTACAGCATTGATGATATTTTGGTTGTTCATTAGCATTGGTAGAAGCACGCCGTTCATCAAACCAAAATAAAGCAAAACACTTAGGAAAAATACAAGTACAATCACCATTTTCAACGTAAGAAGATATTTGAGGACGTAAAGATGCCAAAGTGCCCTCACATTTAACAGCCTAGATGACTGTTTTCCTAAGTTTTCATCTAGGTTTATGTTTTTCCTTTTTCTGTTATTAGTCATTATAAAAAGACAATACTTAGTGTGTGTATATATATATATACATACGTATATATATATATATATATATATATATATATATAATGCAAACAGTAAAAGCTGAAACTGATGAAAAACAAAAATGAAGCAAACTTATCTGAAACAAAATGAACTTACCTTACCTTGTAGTAGCAAACTGAAGAGCACTTACAAAACAGCAACTGCAAATTAAAAAACATGAAACAATACCTATCAGTAGAGTACAAAAATATAAATCTACTACTTGAAAATGAAAAAAAAATCCATAAAAAAAACCTTACAAATCAAACAGTTCACACAACTTCCCAATTGAAAAGTCTTAACAAAAAAACCAAAAAAACAAACATCAAGTTACTAAAAAAGATGACACAACTTTCCAATTGAAGACTTTTAACAACAAAGACCTTACAAATCAAACAGTTTACAAAATCAAAAAACATGAAACAATACCTATCATTAGAGTACAAAAATATAAATCTAGTACCTGAAAATGAAGCAAAATCCATAAAAACAAAAACCCTACAAATCAAACAGTTCACATAACTTTCCAATTGAAAAGTTTTAACAAAAAAACCAAGAAAATATAAATCAAGTTACAAATAGAAAAGATGACACAACTTTCCAATTGAAAAGTTTTAACAACAAAGACCTTACAAATCAACTAGTTTACACAAATTTCCAGTTGAAAAGTTTTAAGAACAATTATGACAAACAAAAGACGAAGAGATTTTGTTAATCACCTTACATGCAAGAAGAAAAAACCAAGAAAATAGAAATCAAGCAAACTTATCAGAAAGAAAATGAAGTAAAAACTTTAAAAATAAAAAAGTTCACAGAAGTTTCCAATTGAAAAGTTTTAACATCCATATATGACAAACAAAAGATGAGAACATTTCGTCGAGCACCTTATATGCAAGAAAAAACCAAAGTCTTGTTTCAAACTAATAACACAAATATTTGTCCATCCAGAAACAACAAATCGAAAGGAAAGGTCTTACTAAATAACTATCCATCCAAAAATAACAAATCGAAAGAAATTCAAAAAGGAAAGGAAAACCAACTGGAAATTGTAAATCGTGAAACTGAAATGCTCATCAAACACATACATAAAAGCAACAAACTATAAAGAATTGCAGTTTACCTAGCAAGATCCAAAAGCACAAAGAGAATTACCTAAAGAACACTTCTCTTAACCGAAACTCTGCTATTACTTATGGAGATCGAGAAGGTGTAGACGAAGAAGGTAAGAAGAACACGTAGAAGAAACGTGTAATTCAGGCAGAGAAATCGATGTACATGTCATATAAAAACATAAATTTTTTTGAAGATTCATGCACAAAACCATTTCCTCTATCAAAATCTGTAAGATTTCATGTGTACAGGTCCGATAAAATTAACGTGACTAACAAATTATGACTCATAAGAGTTACATATTGGGCAACGAACATTAAATCAACTTTACACGTTTAACTGGTATTTAGGAACATATAATGGATCGAGCATTATTATTATTTATAATGGTTGTATATAATAAAATGTAATTAAACTAAATATGATTTAACTTAATAAATATATATATAAGGAGGTCATGATGATGAATGTAGTCATGAAAGGTGTCTAGGTTCTTTAGATGAGCCACCACCCTTTCATTTGACACTTGGCATATTTCATATGCATGTAATGATAACTTTTGCATGTCATGAAACTTGGCAATTTTTGTTTGTGTGTCTTGATCTTATATATATTACTACCTATTTTAATATATGAAATCAAAACATCCAAAAGAGAGAGGACAACCAAGTAACATTAAGAAAACCCGGTTGCTACTCCGCACCACCGTAAGACCGCCGTGCTGCCTCCGTTGTGCCACTAACATCACACCACCACAAGTTGCTGACGTGTTGTTGTGTTGTGGACTGGACCTCCCATCTTCCTTTTTCTTATTTCATTTCTAGCAAACCTTTCATTGAACCAAGGTGTCTCAAACGATTATTATTAACCACTTAGGTATAATCATCTCATCGGTAGATAAGATTATTATATAAATCGTGTTCGCATGTGTGTAACTAAAATATCCTGTCTGGTTTCACTAAATCTACTAATATAATTCTTTTTTCAGAAATCGTTCTTGATATAAACCCTAACATTTTTTTTCGTTAAAACATATAATGAGATACCAGTAGAACCCAGCAGTGATATCAGAGCCACGCTTACCACATGCGAATTGATTCTGTTGGTACATGACATGTGGCAACGGGCTGGATCTGATAGAGTTTTGAAGACAAATGTTTCAACCTAGTTTTGTGTTGGCCGAACCTTGGCCGAACCCAAGGTTCGGTGGCTCCGAACTCTGGCCGAACACCAGGTTCGGAGGCCGTGTTTTGACAGCTTATAAATAGGTTGTTTTGTCTTGTAATTTACTAGTTTTTGAGAGAGCTTATGTGTGAGAACTAGTGTGTGTTTTGTACTCTGAATCTCTTGTAACTGTGATAGTTGTTAATGAGAGATTGAGTCGTTTATTTACACCGATTGTTCTTGTTTTCATACACGTAATTGATGTCGAACTGAACCGATCCACACGCTCCAGCGTTTTCAACACTAACCAGTATCGGATACCCGATTTATGGATTAGCAGGAAAATAACATTATTTAACATTGATTACAGGTTACTTCCCTTGAATACCATATCTTTGATCACTTATTTCATCCACAAAAACTTATTTAAGAACCTTCAGATAACCTGGACATGATAAACCACCATCATGACCCAAGCCTTTGAACTTAGTGGTGAATGAGGGTCGCTCTTCTCCTTCAATCGGAATGAACATAGACCTTGTTGTCATGAATATCTTACCATTGGGCCTTGTAGTCATCACCACCCGTTCCCGTTTTACCTTATCCACAACTTTGGAATAAGCAGTCTCGATCTTTGGATAAGGAAGCAACTTTTCTTCATCAGCTCTTTTCACTTCACTAGAGATTGAACCTACACACTCAGTAATGACATTAGTGTTATTCACACAATTTGACTGAGTTGCTTCTATGGCTGTCTTTTCATCTTTATGCATCGGTTGAGGCCCATATACTATGGTTGCTTCATTCAGGGACTCTTTCAACAATTCATCTGCAGTTTGGGGCAGTTTGATGTATTTATGTTGTAATGGGGGAGGAAAGTTTCCATCCTCGAGGTTAGATGTTTCTTTTACCTGCTCAAGTCGCTCTTCTAATTTAAATAAAGCATGATGAGATTCCATCATTTTCTTTTTTATAACTTGTTGTATTTCAAGAGTAGATTGGGAGGAGTCAAGTTTGGTTCTTAGTTCCTTAACCTCCTTAGTTAGCTCTTCTACCTTAGCATTAGCAAGCCTAAGATATGTGCTTTTATCGCTCAACCGAATTTCTAGGCTCCTAACGTCTACTTGAATGGCCTCAAGATTCTCTCTGAATATTCTAGCCTTATCCTTATATTCCCTGACTTCTTTAGCAGTGGTTGCATGATTTACGGTTTCATCTGTGAACTTACGTTCCCATTCTTTAGCCTCACACCTGGGATTACAACATATCTCATTGTTGTTGGTAGATGCAGTGGTACCTGGTAGAATGGGTGCCATGATTTTCTTTGGATGAATTTCTAGAGAAAATCTGGTAAAACGGCAAAATCACTATTCAAAGAATAGTGTCAATAAACTTAAAATTGAAAAACGGAGGCCTTCAGAGTGGAATTTGAAGGACCAAATGATCTCCCATGGCCGTTAGGCGGGGGTTGTTGTGGGGCTCGTCGAGACGGTCGTTTGGGCTGGTATTAGAGCTTCTAACTCCAAACGAGGCCCAAGTTATGCCTGTTTTAGTGAAACAGTGCAAAATAGTGTTTTTGCCGCAAAAGGGTTTTGGATCGAAAAGTAGGAATCCATCGAAAAGGGGTTTTCGATCGAAACAAGGGTTTCTGATCGAAAGGTTGGGTCGAAAAGTGTATCTGAGAGGGTTTTCAATCAGATCGAAAACTGAATGATGTGAACGAAAAGCTTGATCGAAAAAGGGGTCACTTGATGGAAAAGTCATCTTTTCGATCGGGCAGAGTTTTGGCTCGATCAAATTGTGACATCCGAGAATTTCAAGGTTTACTTCCGTTAGACATTTCCGTTAGTTACGTTATAAGTGTTAACTTAGTAACTAATGCATAACTAGGCCGAATACGTCCACGTCCTTTGGTTGATCACCGAACCCGCCCATATGTGCTATGTGTTCATTTATTAATGTCATTATGTGCAATGTGATCTAAACGCATGATTTAATATTATGAATAGCATGACAAATTGTAAATCCTTGATTATGTGAAAATTGCCTAAGTTGTGCAGCCAGCGAAACTACCGGGCGAAACTGTAGTGTCGCCCGGTAGCCAGCTAAGCTAATCAGTTAAACGTGACCAGAGCTAGTTTCGCCTGGCCAGCGAAACTGCCAGCGAAATTAGCCTCTGATATAAATAATCTTAATAAACCCTAGTTCTCCTATTTGCCTCATTTACACAAAAACACACACACTCTTCTCTGGAGATCTGGTCAGCTGAAAACCATCAAGAAAACCAAGACCTCAGCCTCAAGACAACATCCATTCGATTCCTTGATCGAATCGTGAGTCCCAAAACCTTCCTTTATGCCATTTCTATGTGTTTTCTATGTATTTCTTCATAAAGCATGCTTAAACCTTCATGATATTGTTAGATCTTCTGTAGGAATGCTTAGTAATGCTAGATCTATAATAAAGTTTGCAACTTTACGTCTGAAATCCAACCATGATAGAGATTTATGCTATTTAGGTCACTTTAGGGTTTTAAACGTATTTTGGTGATTTGATGATGAAAATGCATGTTTAAGGTGTTAAAGCTTACTGATTTATGTTGGTAAATGGTTATGTATGCTAGATAATGAATTACATGTAATATGGAAGCTGTTAGATTGATTTTTAGGCTGATTTATGTGTTTTTCGCGACCAGCGAAACTGTCATGTTCTCTGGGCGAAACTGTCCAGCGAAATTATGCATATCTTCAACCAGCGACACTATGGAGCGAAACTGTAGTGTCGCCGGGTAAACCAACCAGACCAGCTCGAGCGAATCTACCGAGCGAAATTCCCTGAACGAAAGTTCAAACCAGTTTCGGGCGAAACTAGGCTAGCGAAACTGTGCCAACAGTTTCGAGCGAAACTAGCCTAGCGAAACTGTGTCATCGGGTATTGCCTAGCGAAAGTGCTGCCCGTGCACACAGCGAAACTGACTAGCGAAACTGCTAGCGAAACTGAGACCAGAATCCAAACTTGTGCAATTTGCTTGAATGTTATGCCATGACTTACATGATTATGCCATGATGATACATGCTTTGATTTCTGATATATATATGAACCCTTTGTTTATGATCAACCATCGGTGTCGTGTGTCGTATGTCGAGTCATAGTTTCAACGTACTATGTTATGGGCCATAGTGACGTTAAGTAAAGATTAGACACCAAACTAATACTTAAGACCTAAACGTGTTCATAGGTCTTCGATAAGCAATACTTGGATTATTAGCAAGTGTAGCAGTGCAACCAAAGGTGAGTGTCACTAACCCGTTTGCTGTGAGCCCGTTTGGGACACACTGAATAACTTAATGGAAAACAATGCTGACAACTTTACGAGTGCTATGCACCACTTGATAAAACTGAAAACTTAGAATGCTATGCATCTACTTGATGAACTTGAAGTGTTTTATGGGAAACACTTGTGAAACTTAACAAACTATTTCTGAAACGAAAACCGTTTTAATATGGCTAGTGTAGGTTAAAGTCTAAACCACATGATATCACATGATTTCTAAGGATTGCCTTTTTAACTGAAAAAGTCCTCAACTTAATTGTGCCATTAATTGTAAAGCGAGGGGATGTTGGGTAGATCTACTGGAGTTTGACAAACTCCGCCTCGTGACACTGGAGGTGCACGGAGGTACAATATCAGCCTATCTGACCGTGATCCCGAGAGGACACGGGGGAGGCAAAGCCGCGATGACGAATGTCCGCAAAACAAAATGGCTGAAGGCTCTGCCTCTACTATACTTAATCGTCAGCTTTGGTACAAACTTCCTTAGTGCATGGAAACAACGGATTAGCTACCCGCGATATCGGTTGAGCACTTTAATTATACAAGACTAGTACATACCTGATAACTCTGTTACGGACAATAACTCTACTAAATAACAAATGTTTATGAATTGACGTATATAACTGAACATTGCTTTTCACAAACAAATATTACGAATACATATGTTGACACGATTATGATTATGAGACCGGGCCAATGCATGACATGCCCACTGTGAACTCACCAACCGTTAGGTTGACACTTGTGTGGTTTTCACTTTTGCAGATCGTTGAAGAGTATCCATTGAAGGTTGGCATGGCACGTGAAGACCTTTACTTTCATTAAACTAACTGGGAATTTTGATTTGAAATAATGATTTGTAAAGCACGTGGCTAGTGCTAAGATACTATTGTTTTTATTCCGCTGCGTAACTTTTGAAACTGTTTGAAATGAATGTTTTGGACTTTACTCTGATTCGTTTAGTATTTGTAACTAATGGTTGTGGTCCTGGTTTGCTCGCACCCCTTAACGGTATAAACTCCGTTAGTGGTTATTGGGGGGTGTGACAGATTGGTATCAGAGCCATAAGTTGCAGAGAACTGGAATCATTTTGAAAAACGATTTGGAAACTGCAACTTGAAACCTTAGTTACAAACGAACAAACAAATTCCCAAAACAAAATTTTTACGTGCCAACCTGGGATACTCGCTCCACTGTATAAGTAAATACTCCATATGTAGATATATATATGTAGATATATATATATAGAGACCGTGTCTAAGTAGTCTAACGGAAAAGCCTTAGGAAATTTTCACACACAAATACGAAATGCGAACGATAATACACGCACTACTCTGGGGAAAGCGACAACGAAACGATGCTACGCGTTACGTCCTGATTTCCGCTACGATGACTACGCCGACGGTGACTTTTATGGGGAAGCCGACTTTCGACGATAGTACTTACGACTTACGACGTTCTCCGATGACGCCTCGATGGTGCACAAAATTTTTCTGGACTAATAGAGGGATAACGGGAAATTGCTAATATACATATTATGGGATATGTATAGAATATAATTGTTACTGAACACTGTCTACTTTCACAATCCAGAAAATGTCTGGAAGAGCGGGAAGGAATAACATCAACCTGACGCCTGCACAACTGCAAGCAATGATCAATGAGCATGTGCAAGCCGCCGTGGCCGCCGTGCAAGCTACAATTGCCGCGCATGGTAATTGTTATGCCGGTTAAGGCACAAGGCGATATATATATTTTGACCTGTTTAAATTTGAAACCCGAACTATTAATTGCATCAGGAAACGTTCATCACTGCACATTTAAGACTTTCATGGACTGCAAGCCGATGACGTTCTCCGGCGAGGAAGGAGCGGTGGGACTCCTCAGGTGGATCGAGAAGTCTGAAAAGGTCTTCTCCATGTGTAATTGCCCGGCTGAGAACAAGGTGAAATTTGCGACTGGTACATTCGAAGGAGCTGCTCTCTCCTGGTGGAACGCTGAAATTCAAATGGTCGGGGTAAATGCGGCTAACAACATGGAATGGGAAGCGTTCAAGGAACTGATAATGGAGGAGTACTGCCCACGGGACCAAGTCAAGAAGCTTGAGGGAGAATTTCTGAACTCCAAAATGTCTGGGTCTGAGGTCGAAGAGTACACTGCGCGTTACCACGAGTACGCGGTACTGTGTCCGTCCATGGTTGATGCCGAATTCAAGCGCATTGAGCGTTATCTGGAGGGTCTCGTGCCCCAAATCAAGAGTTTGGTGACTGCCAGCAACCCAATCACTGTGCAACAAGCCATCCGTCTGGCTCACAAGTTAACTGATCAGGAAGTTGAGAGGGGTACGCTTCCTGCAAGAGTTTCTGAAAAGACTGCCTTGAGTGGCAAAAGAAAAGCTGAAGGAGAAGCTCCTGAAAATTCAATGAACAACCAGAGTGTTGGAAACAACACGGGGAGATCCTTTAACTCCCAGGGTCAGAGCAAGAGATCTGGAAACAACAGTGTTAACAACCATCAGGGCGGAAATGGCCAAAGTAACTACAAAGGTAACCTGCCCAAGTGCAACAAGTGTGGGAAGCATCACACCGGTACCTGCAGAAAAAGTTTGACCTGCGAAAGATGTGGCAAGAGGAGCCATGAAGCAAAAGACTGTTGGGCAATTCTTCCTGAGCAACAGAACCGCCAAAGGCACAACAACAACTATGGAAACAACCGGGGCAATGGAAACAACAATGGTCAGAACCGTAACAACAATGAAGCTCCCAGAGGAAATGGTAATGGGAACTGCTATGAATGTGGTGCTCAAGGCCACATAAAGAGGGACTGCCCGCAGTTGAGAAGACAGGGTAACGGTAACCAGGGAAACAATGGTGGAAACGGTAATGGCGGAGGTAATGCCAACGGGAATGGTGGAAATGGCAGGGGAAGAGCTTTTGTTATGGGTCAAGGTGAAGCTCGCAATGATGCCAACGTGATTAACGGTAAATTCATCCTTAACGGTTTCTTTGCTACTATATTGTTTGATTCTGGTGCTGAAAGAAGCTTTATTTCCACTAAATTTGCTAAGTTGATTAATGCTAAACCTATTGCCCTAGACGCTAAGTATGTGGTAGAGCTAGCTAATGGTAAACTTCATGATACGACTCAGATAGTTAAGGACTGTAAGTTAGAACTAGCTGGCCATACGATAGGAATTGACCTTATGCCTTTTCCGATTGGTAGTTTTGATGTAATAGTAGGAATGGATTGGTTATCTGAGAACCGAGCTGAAATCTTATGTAAAGAAAAAGTGGTTCGTATCCCACTCGAAGGAGGTAAAGTGTTAACGGTCCAAGGTGAAAAAGGTGGAACAGTAACTGGTATTATTTCGTTCCTCAAAGCTCAAAAGTGCCTTCGCAAAGGTCACTTCGCGATTCTCGCAAACGTTACCGATTCGACACTTCCCGAGCGCAGAATCGACGACTACCCGATAGTCCGCGACTTTCAAGATGTATTTCCCGAAGATCTGCCTGGTTTGCCTCCATTTCGACAAGTTGAGTTTGGAATCGACTTAACTCCTGGAGCCGCTCCGATTGCACGCGCACCTTACCGTTTGGCAGTAAGTGAGCTCAACGAACTTTCATCACAACTTCAAGAGCTACTCGACAAAGGGTTTATTCGTCCAAGTTCGTCTCCGTGGGGAGCTCCGGTATTGTTTGTTAAGAAGAAGGATGGGACGTTCCGAATGTGTATTGACTACCGAGAGCTTAACAAGGTTACGATCAAGAATCGGTATCCACTTCCTCGAATCGACGATCTTTTCGACCAGCTACAAGGTTCAAGTTACTTCTCAAAGATTGATCTACGGTCTGGATATCACCAGCTTCGCGTTCGAGATGAGGATGTCCCCAAGACTGCTTTCAGAACTCGGTATGGTCACTACGAGTTTCTAGTTATGCCGTTTGGGCTAACTAATGCGCCTGCTGTGTTTATGGATCTGATGAATCGAGTGTGCAAGCCGTACCTCGATAAGTTTGTAATCGTTTTCATTGATGATATTTTGATCTACTCCAAGACAAAGGAAGAACACGAGGAGCACCTGCGACTTATCTTGGAATTGCTCCGCAAGGAACAGCTTTACGCCAAGTTTTCGAAATGCGATTTTTGGATTCGCGAAGTCCAGTTTCTTGGACACATTGTCGATCAGAATGGAATTCATGTCGACCCAGCTAAAGTGGAAGCTATCAAGAATTGGCCTACTCCAAGAGCGCCGACCGAAATCCGACAATTTTTGGGACTTGCCGGATATTACCGAAGGTTCATTAAGGGTTTCTCGCAATTGGCTCAACCCTTAACGGCGTTAACGCACAAAGGAGTGCAATACAGATGGGGTGAAAAAGAAGAACGTGCGTTTCAAACTCTTAAAGATATGTTATGTTCTGCTCCAATTCTCGCGTTACCCGATGGGATTGACGACTTTGTAGTCTACTGTGATGCATCTATACAAGGACTCGGTTGTGTGTTGATGCAACGGGACAGAGTGATTGCCTACGGGTCCAGGCATCTGAAGGACACTGAAAAGAATTATACAACGCATGATTTGGAATTGGGAGCCGTTATTCATGCACTCAAGATTTGGAGACATTATCTCTACGGAACAAAGTGCACAATATTTACCGACCACAAGAGCTTACAACACATCTTTAATCAGAAGGATCTCAACATGCGACAACGACGGTGGGTCGAGTTACTGAATGATTACGACTTAGCAATCAAATATCACCCGGGAAAAGCCAATGTTGTGGCTGATGCCTTAAGTCGGAAAGAATACGAAAAGCCTCGACGGGTACGAGCGCTGCAACTTACCATTCACACGGGATTGCCGGATCGGATCCGCGATGCCCAACAAGAAGCTTTAAAGGAAGAAAACTTCGCAGCTGAAGCACTGCGAGGGGTAGATGGTAATTCTGAAGTTAAGTCCGACGGACTCAGGTATTACAATGATAGAATTTGGGTTCCTTTACTTGGAAATCTTCGTGAGCTTGTGATGGACGAGGCTCACAAATCAAGGTATTCGGTGCACCCTGGATCGGATAAAATGTACCAAGATTTGAAGGGTTTGTATTGGTGGCCGAACATGAAAGCCGACATCGCGCGATATGTGGCTAAGTGTTTAACATGCTCAAGAGTGAAGATTGAATACCAAAAGCCTTCTGGGCTATTACAGCAACCAAAGATCCCAGAATGGAAATGGGAGGATATCTCAATGGATTTTGTAACGGGATTACCTCATCGATCGAATCGACCGGATGCGATTTGGGTTATCATTGATCGGTTAACCAAATCTGCACACTTTATTCCAATAAAAGAAACGGATAATATGGATAAGTTAACTAAGCTGTATATCGACCGAATTGTGGCACGTCATGGGGTGCCAAAGACTATTATCTCTGACAGAGATCCCCGATTCACTTCCCGATTATGGCAATCTATGCAAGAAGCACTGGGAACCAGACTGGATATGAGCACAGCCTATCACCCGCAGACCGATGGTCAGACGGAAAGAACTATTCAGACTTTAGAAGACATGCTCCGAGCTTGCGTTCTCGACTTCGGTAAAGACTGGGAAGCTCACCTTCCGTTGGTGGAGTTCTCCTACAACAACAGTTATCATTCAAGTATCGGTGCAGCACCTTTTGAAGCTCTTTATGGCAGAAAATGTAGATCGCCCGTGTGTTGGGCCGAAACGGGTGAGAAGGGACTCACCGGACCAGAGCTCATTCATGATACAACTGAACGGATTATTCAGATCAGAAAGCGGATAGCCGCAGCACGTGACAGACAAAAGAGCTATGCCGACAAACGCCGTAAACCCTTGAAGTTCGAGGTAGGCGACAAAGTGTTATTAAAGGTATCTCCTTGGAAAGGTGTGATACGCTTCGGAAAGCGTGGAAAGTTAAATCCTCGCTACATCGGTCCTTTTGAAATCATCGGGGAAGTAGGGCCGGTGGCCTACCGATTACAACTCCCTGCAGAACTCGATGGAATTCACAACGTGTTTCACGTTTCTAACCTAAAGAAATGTCTGGCCGAAGACATCGAAATAATTCCTTTGGAGGAATTGGAAATTGACGAACACTTGAGATTCATTGAGCAACCAGTAGAAATCATGGGACGCGAGGAGAAAGCCCTCAAACGTAGCAAGATTCCGATCGTCAAGGTTCGATGGAACTCAAAACGTGGACCTGAATATACTTGGGAACGAGAGGATCAAATGAAGAAAAAGTATCCTCACTTGTTTGAGCAAACGTCCACGGAAACTCAAGGTATGATTTAATTTTGGGGACCAAAATTCCTTTAACAGGAGGAGGATGTGGCGACCCTAAAACTTTTGCTTTCTTTCCCCAGCGACGACAGCCGATGCTGCGAACGCTACGACGCAAGAATAATTTTCGGGACGAAAATTCCAATTACAAGGGGATGATGTGACATCCGAGAATTTCAAGGTTTACTTCCGTTAGACATTTCCGTTAGTTACGTTATAAGTGTTAACTTAGTAACTAATGCATAACTAGGCCGAATACGTCCACGTCCTTTGGTTGATCACCGAACCCGCCCATATGTGCTATGTGTTCATTTATTAATGTCATTATGTGCAATGTGATCTAAACGCATGATTTAATATTATGAATAGCATGACAAATTGTAAATCCTTGATTATGTGAAAATTGCCTAAGTTGTGCAGCCAGCGAAACTACCGGGCGAAACTGTAGTGTCGCCCGGTAGCCAGCTAAGCTAATCAGTTAAACGTGACCAGAGCTAGTTTCGCCTGGCCAGCGAAACTGCCAGCGAAACTAGCCTCTGATATAAATAATCTTAATAAACCCTAGTTCTCCTATTTGCCTCATTTACACAAAAACACACACACTCTTCTCTGGAGATCTGGTCAGCTGAAAACCATCAAGAAAACCAAGACCTCAGCCTCAAGACAACATCCATTCGATTCCTTGATCGAATCGTGAGTCCCAAAACCTTCCTTTATGCCATTTCTATGTGTTTTCTATGTATTTCTTCATAAAGCATGCTTAAACCTTCATGATATTGTTAGATCTTCTGTAGGAATGCTTAGTAATGCTAGATCTATAATAAAGTTTGCAACTTTACGTCTGAAATCCAACCATGATAGAGATTTATGCTATTTAGGTCACTTTAGGGTTTTAAACGTATTTTGGTGATTTGATGATGAAAATGCATGTTTAAGGTGTTAAAGCTTACTGATTTATGTTGGTAAATGGTTATGTATGCTAGATAATGAATTACATGTAATATGGAAGCTGTTAGATTGATTTTTAGGCTGATTTATGTGTTTTTCGCGACCAGCGAAACTGTCATGTTCTCTGGGCGAAACTGTCCAGCGAAATTATGCATATCTTCAACCAGCGACACTATGGAACGAAACTGTAGTGTCGCCGGGTAAACCAACCAGACCAGCTCGAGCGAATCTACCGAGCGAAATTCCCTGAACGAAAGTTCAAACCAGTTTCGGGCGAAACTAGGCTAGCGAAACTGTGCCAACAGTTTCGAGCGAAACTAGCCTAGCGAAACTGTGTCATCGGGTATTGCCTAGCGAAAGTGCTGCCCGTGCACACAGCGAAACTGACTAGCGAAACTGCTAGCGAAACTGAGACCAGAATCCAAACTTGTGCAATTTGCTTGAATGTTATGCCATGACTTACATGATTATGCCATGATGATACATGCTTTGATTTCTGATATATATATGAACCCTTTGTTTATGATCAACCATCGGTGTCGTGTGTCGTATGTCGAGTCATAGTTTCAACGTACTATGTTATGGGCCATAGTGACGTTAAGTAAAGATTAGACACCAAACTAATACTTAAGACCTAAACGTGTTCATAGGTCTTCGATAAGCAATACTTGGATTATTAGCAAGTGTAGCAGTGCAACCAAAGGTGAGTGTCACTAACCCGTTTGCTGTGAGCCCGTTTGGGACACACTGAATAACTTAATGGAAAACAATGCTGACAACTTTACGAGTGCTATGCACCACTTGATAAAACTGAAAACTTAGAATGCTATGCATCTACTTGATGAACTTGAAGTGTTTTATGGGAAACACTTGTGAAACTTAACAAACTATTTCTGAAACGAAAACCGTTTTAATATGGCTAGTGTAGGTTAAAGTCTAAACCACATGATATCACATGATTTCTAAGGATTGCCTTTTTAACTGAAAAAGTCCTCAACTTAATTGTGCCATTAATTGTAAAGCGAGGGGATGTTGGGTAGATCTACTGGAGTTTGACAAACTCCGCCTCGTGACACTGGAGGTGCACGGAGGTACAATATCAGCCTATCTGACCGTGATCCCGAGAGGACACGGGGGAGGCAAAGCCGCGATGACGAATGTCCGCAAAACAAAATGGCTGAAGGCTCTGCCTCTACTATACTTAATCGTCAGCTTTGGTACAAACTTCCTTAGTGCATGGAAACAACGGATTAGCTACCCGCGATATCGGTTGAGCACTTTAATTATACAAGACTAGTACATACCTGATAACTCTGTTACGGACAATAACTCTACTAAATAACAAATGTTTATGAATTGACGTATATAACTGAACATTGCTTTTCACAAACAAATATTACGAATACATATGTTGACACGATTATGATTATGAGACCGGGCCAATGCATGACATGCCCACTGTGAACTCACCAACCGTTAGGTTGACACTTGTGTGGTTTTCACTTTTGCAGATCGTTGAAGAGTATCCATTGAAGGTTGGCATGGCACGTGAAGACCTTTACTTTCATTAAACTAACTGGGAATTTTGATTTGAAATAATGATTTGTAAAGCACGTGGCTAGTGCTAAGATACTATTGTTTTTATTCCGCTGCGTAACTTTTGAAACTGTTTGAAATGAATGTTTTGGACTTTACTCTGATTCGTTTAGTATTTGTAACTAATGGTTGTGGTCCTGGTTTGCTCGCACCCCTTAACGGTATAAACTCCGTTAGTGGTTATTTGGGGGTGTGACACAAATAGTATAGACTGATCGAAAAGTACACTTTTCGATCAGGTCGGAACGGGTCAATGCCACAGACACTGATCGAAAAAGGGGTGATCAAAAAGTACCCTTCAATCGAAAATTCGATCGAAAAGTGTCTAATCGGATCGAAAAGCTAAGATTTTCGATCGAAACAGGGTCAAAGCCACAGTTTCAATCAAATAGCTTATAATGCACGGGCTTTTTGCTACTGTCCTGTATGAAACCTGCACAAATACCTCCCGTTTCGCGCTAAAAGCTGAAAATCACAAAGAAAACTCAAACTATTAGTCCAAAAAGCTTGAATCCGATATCGCGAGAGCCATAAAACACGCTTTTCTTGTCTCTGTTACTAATTGTAAGGATCGAATCAACCCCACACGTGATATCAAAACCTAATAATACTGTGCAGAATCTGGTATTACTAGTGATTCAAGAAAAATATGCAATAGAACAAAAAATAATGATTAGAAAAGTAAATAACACAATCAATCACAAACCGATTGGAAGAAGAATATCACTTTTCTATTGAACTAGTTGCAAAACACCACAAGAATCCGTAAACCCTCTAGGTTAAGGTTCTTACCTCTATCAAATCAACCCCCCCCCCCTCACCCCCCCCCCTAAAACAATGAATAGGGGACCTATTTATAGGAGGATTCTAGCTTGGAAAACAAGCTAGCCTATTTCAGTAACTAAAAACCCTAATTACCTCCTAATTCCCAGTTTTGACTTTCTAGGCCCACAAAACTCCCTCTAAACATTTTCTAATTGAGCCCAAACATGTCTAAAATGGCTCAATGACCCAATTCAATGAAAACCCAACTATTGTAAGTCCCAAAAATGGTTCTAACACGATATCTAACCTTGATTGAGAGTGCGGAATCCAAACAATCGAGTGATTCAAGATGAGAGATAAAGAAAATGATAAACACAATAATAAAATTAATAATACCTGGAATCAATAGATGAAAACGATTACAATCGATCGTCTGGTACACCTTTAGAGAATTTCGAATTCTCTATTCTCTCTCTGGTTTCTCCCAAAATGGCCAACCCTTTACAAGATGCACTAGGGTCCTATTTATAGGAATGGACATGTTTGGTCAACAAGCCACTCCAAAAACCCTAATATACATCTAATTCCCGTAATTAACCATCTAGGCCCACTAAACTCCCTCTAAACACTTTCTAATTGTGCCCAAACATTTCTAAAATGGCCCAGTGACCTATTACTATGAGAACCCAACTAATTTTCACCTATTCAAACGCATAGGCCTACAAAATAGTCTGCCTAGTGATGATTTAATACACAAGCCACAAATTATTCCCTTACAATCTTCCCCTTGGCTTTTGATATGAAATGTCTTCTACTTTCAATCTTCAGACTTGCAGTCTTCTCCTGGCTTGAACATGGGTTGATGAAGATTCTTTATCTTGGACAATCTTCATCGGGCAACAATGAAAGTGTTCTCTTAATCAGCATCAGCTTGAACTACACATGATGAACAAATAAAGAGAGGAGGATTCTCAAATACTTTCTCCTTCTTGAAAACTATTGAGTCCTTGTTGAATCATCAGTAACTGTCTTGACTTGCTAGTGTCTTCAGATGGTAAAAAGTTTGAAAACCCCTGTATTGTCAATCTTGAAAGTATATCCTGATTTGATTGCTTTGCATCTTCTCTTCATTAAATGCAATGTTGCATTTAGCTTCCCCTCAACTTGTGAACGGTGTCTTTGGAAGCTTCACTTGAACAACCAACAAACTTCCCCTAAGCATCACATTCTTCCATAGGGTAAGTCCTTTTCCTGATGGTTCTTCAACACGAACAGTAGCAGCATCAGTGCTTTAATCAACTAAGTCCTTGACTTTCTTGTCCATGAGTTGTCTTTTTATGACTTAACTTTTCAAGCACCACATGGAACAGACACTAACCAGACAATGATGACTGGTTATCGGGTTAGCATTATTTAACTAAAAACCCAAACATAGGATACAGGTTTCCTATCAATACTTCCCCTGAACCCGAGGACTTTTCACATTTCTCCCTCTGAGATTCTGAGGAGGGGCATACTTTCTTGCATAAAAACCCACAAAAACATATTAAAACCTTTAAATTAACCTGATCATGGTTGAAAATAAACAATAAAAACTTAAGATAACTCAAAAAAAAATTAAAAATAAAACAAACATACCAAATTACTAAACGAGAAGGTTTTATTTGGGATCAAACCGTCTTTGTCTGGACTGAGGAACCCTTTTCAGCATCTGTTACTCGAACATGTCCAGGTGATTGCTAGTATATTGATCCTCATTAAACCCATGTTCCTCTTTTCCAGGCTGTTTGTCACTTATTTATCTTTTAAGTATATTAATTATGAACACAAGACAGTCACACACAAATCCTAGGTAATCAATATGTGCAGTCTATCAAGCTCAATCATTCCCTACCACATATTTTCACATACCGTATCCATAGTATTGAATCTTTTCTCGAGACTTGATTGAGAAGAGAAAGAACAGATCATTAAGAGATAGGGCTAATATACAAAGACTTGTACGATTTCAACTCAGAGGCATTTTTCAGTCAGGTGGTAACCTTTCATCAAACACATAAGTTAGTCGCAAAGTCAGGGCTAAAGGGTTTTGGACCCTAGAGGGTGTCTTTTGCTATGCACATTGGAATCTTTTGGGTGTAAATTATATACAGCGATCTGCAAGCACGTTAATACAAACTAACCAGGTATTTGCTCACGCAAAACCGAGGAAAGTCTGATTAACACGTCAGTACAGTCTACACCAGTTCTTTGCTTATGCAAAATAGAGGTGAGAGTTACTAACGGCTTTGACATCCCCAGGTCTTTGCTCACACAAAACAGAGGGGACGCCGACTTTTTGAGATTTTCGATTCAACACTTTGGAGTCCGGCGTGTGTATCGAGAATAATTTCGCAGTCAAATAGAACATGTAACTAACCTAAGTGTGTGTTTCCCATCAAATGACATACTTTATCTTTAAGTGTTGTGACCCATACCTTTGTTTTTGGAAACGAGCCTACCGAGCACATCACCTTGGAGCATGTCTTCCACTTCAGCCTTACGCGTGTCAGTCATTCTCAGATCGGAAGTTTATTTCACTTCCAACCTTCTCAAACACACAAACAAAAGATTAATTAAAAAGCAAAATATTTTTGAGGGGTCAACTACTTCATCTTTTCTATTCTTCCCATTGCTTTTTGATTTTTAATAACAACACACACCTTTCCTTTTTTTTTTTTTTGTTTTTTTTTAACTTTTTTAGGTTTTTTTTTATAATTTTTTATTTTTTTATGAACACACTGACACATCACTTAATATCTACTAAAACTTGCCAAGCTAACCTTCAAAGATTATCGTTTGAAAATTTTCCAGAACTGGATTTTTGTTGCAAGAAATTACATATCAATTTGATCAAGAAATATCCAAGTCAGACAATGTTACCTCTCTATGCTGATTCTGTTTTACCTCTCAGAAGGAGAACAAACCCTCCATTGAAGATATGCATGTCATGTAGTGAAGAGATGCCTCCTTCATGTGTCTGGAACAATCACTTTCAAAAACAAATAAGTTAATGGAAGTCCTCCTTGACTGTTCCTGCACACTGTGAGAGAAATCAGTTAGCCATTAGAACCCAGGCCATTGTTGTTCTGGGTGTACCTAAAGAGTCAGTGAAAGTTATCTCTTTTAAGCACATTCCCTTTGTAACATCCGTGATTGGGGGTGTGGCTGCCTTGGTTTTGGGTTTTACCTTGTCATCTTTGGGAACATCTTTGTTCTTGACCTTCCAGGTTTGGTGGTTCGATTTTTCTTTTACCTGAGGACTTTTAGGTGGATTTTTGTTGACATTTTTGCCTTGACCATCTATAAATTGTTTGGAATATTTTTTATACACTCCTTTTGGTTGGTAATTTTGATTTACCACCTTTGAAACATTCCACCTATCCTCTTCAAACCTCGCTTTTGTCTCAGGAAAACTGACATGTTTACATTTAGCTTTGAAAACATTATCAGTTTTAAAAACACTTTGTTTTTGAAGTTTCTGAACTTTGTGATTTGATTTCTACACCCTTGGCTGCGAAGGTACAGACTTTTGCACCTTTGGGTTTGAAGGTGCAGGCTTTTGTTTTGAACCACCACCAGATTGGGTTTTTGGGATTTGATTCTACATAGTGTACTTTCGGTAGTAGGGCTCATAGGGTCTATGCAGACAGTTTCTTGCCAGGTGTCCAGGCTTTCCACACACATGACAAGACTATTTCTTTGGATACGTGGGAGTCTGGGTATAGTTGCGCCTAGTGGAATGCCATGAGAGTTTTGAATGATTTTTGTGATTTCAATATGTTTTGCCTTTGGGTCGAGTAGACAAAACATACTCACGCTGTATAGGCTGGTATTAGTCATAGGCTGATTTGACTTCAGGATAAGGGATAAAGTTGTGAGGTCTGTTATCCCTTTCCTTTTTCACATTTAGCTCACAATTAGATTTATCAGCCACACCATCATTTGAGGGTTTAGCAAAGTTCAAAAAGTAGATGTAACACTTGAGCAAGCTGATGTGAAACGAAAGTTCTTAAGATCTCTGCCTGCTATGTGGATGATTTACATCACCATAAGAGAATGTAAGGTTCTTAAGAAAATAAATCTAAGTGAACTTCATGGCATTTTATGTGCTTATGAAATGGAACTAAATAAAAAACAAAGCTCATTTTCTTAAACAAATTAACATCACTCTACTGCTCTTGTCACTACTGCTTTCAACCTCAAAGAAATGTGACCACCACTTTTTGTACTCAAACACCTATAGTCAGTTTTCTTGAAACTCCTAGACATCAAGAACATATGTCTCAAACTTTTGAAAACTCACATCAAAATGCACATGTTGCAACTTACTCACATACTAGCTTCACTCGTGATGATTTGGAATGTATAGGTGCAGATGACTTGGAAGAAATGGACATTCCAACTTAACTGGCCATAGTGTCAGTGAGACCTCAACACTTCTACAAGCAAACAGGAAGAAGCTACAAGGGAGCTAAAGTTGTTGCAATTAGTCTTGACAAAAGTAAAGTCAAGTGTTACAACTGTCACCAACTAGGACACTTTGCTAGGGAATTTTAAACTCTAGAAAAGATGGTCAAAACCAATCTCATGGCATAACTCAAAGCAACAACAATAACTCACATGCTTCAAGCTCAGGTCCATCTCCACCTAAGCCAAATGGAAGCAACAAGAACAACAATGTAACTACAGTTATAGCTAGTCAAACTGCCAATGTTAACTGGGAAGAAATTAGTGTTGAGCCAATCAACCATGCACTGATGGAAAAAGAAGATTCTACTTCAAATCAGGTAACATCTATCCCTGAGGAAGTGATAGAACATATGTGTAGTCCTACATGTGTTGAGAAAGTTAACAGGTACATAAATCACAACACTGAACTAAATGAAGAAGCTTCAAATTTAAAGGAACTGAAGGAATGTTTTACAAAAAAACTGAAACCTCTTATATTTTAAAAGTTTCAAACCTAAATGATGAGATTGAGTTGTTGAAGCACGAAAAATCAAATTTAGAAACTCAGATTGATGATTTGATATCCAAACATAAAATTTCAAGAAAAGAAACCCAAAATGAAAAGGCTGATATAGGTGCCCTTGTAGTTAAGTTAACTGCAGCTCAATTCACATGTGATAAATTCCAAAAGGCAAATGAAAAAGCTAAAAAGTTACGAAAAGGTGCTATGTATGGCAAAACAGGAATTGCTTACACCAATGTCAAGCCACCAAGTGACTATTCACCAATGGTAGAACCAATTGAAGCTCTAAAATATGAGAGCTCAGTCAGTCTGAATGTTGATAATATAGTATCATCAACTGTTGTTGAAAGGATTTGTGATTCCTGACAAATTTGATAACACTGGTGCAAGTACTTCAGCACCAGTTGATCAATCAAAGATTTTAAAACCAATAGTTATTGTTCCACCACCGATATTTTATGAATCAATTGACTAAAAATATTGGTGGAAAGCATGTTGAGAAAGAAAAACCAAGTCAAAATCAGAAGTTTGGTAACTTAGTGTATAATTAGGAAACAAGTGAAAATTCCCCTGGATACACTCAAGCTTACAGGACTGAGTCCACCAGAGTCCCTAAGTGTACAGTGTGTGGAAAATTTTGTCATCTTATTGTTGTGGGTTATTACAACCCGCTAAACAAAAGTCAAAGTTTCCAGTAAGAAGTCATACAGTCAAATACTTTGAGTCTGACTCTAACAAAGTTCTGGTTGGAAATAAGAATAATGGAAGTTTTTCGGTTTTTAAACAAAAGGATTTTCCGGCTTAAGTTCCGACGGAACATTTTTCTGCCCGAACCAATGTTCAACCAAAAAACATAAAATCTTTCAGACCTGAAACTACTTCTAAGCAAATACCAACTGTTAGGTTTAGTGATAATTTTAAACATTTTTAGAGATAGGGAAGAAGAAATCCTTCACTGGGTAAGTCAAATCCTCGTGATAAATTTCAAAATGGGAAGAATTTTGTGACATTCTGGCTCGTCGGGTGGAACCTGAACCTTGAAAACGGATAAAACTAATAAAGTCGGCCAATCCGGAAATCACGTATATAGGTGTAGTATGTCAATTAAGGTATTTGAAGAGTCTCGTAGCCTTGAAACACATCACAAATATCACACACAAGTTCGAGTCTTGAAACATTGGTGATTAACTGAAAACTCTTAAGTGTTGTAACTTACGTGTGAAACTGTTAAATGAAATTGATGGCATGTTTATATTTGTTTTAATTGTATTGAATGTGGAAATATGATAAGATGTTAATAAACTAAGAAACTATAGAAAACCGTAGCCGAAAAGTCGAAAAACGAACAAAAGCGCACGTAAAACGAGGAAAACCGAACAAGAGGCTGAACCAGGAGTTGGATCGACCCGCGTGGCCCCCTAGCCCAACCCCTCGTGGTACGATCTAAGCCCAGTCGAGCCGAAACCATAACAGCTCCTATTTAAATTATTAAGGCCGTAATTGTGCTCATTTCTTCCCATTTTGAGAGCACATACAACCCTCTAACCTTCTCCCTAAACCCTACCCTTAATCCTTTGAAGATTTGATTCATTTTTGTGAAGATCCAAGGCCTGAATCATCATCATTCTCACATCTAAGTGTTGGTATGTTCTCATTTCATGTTTTGCTTGCTTCTTGACCAATAAGATCCAACCTTTATGCTAGATCTAGTATCATATGATGTCTAGATGATGATATAATGCATATATCTATTGACATATAGATGCATGAAAAATAAAATACGTAAATAAATATTTATTTTTATCGTACGAAACGTGATCGTAGGATGATGTGACTTGCATGTATGATTTTACGAACACCTGATACGGTATGAAATATGCTAAATGTGCATTTCTATGACTTAACGTGCAACAATAATGAAGTACATACCAGTTAATATCTCGGATTTGTATATTGCCAACGAAATCCTTTAGTACATACCAGTTAATATCTCGGATAGCGAGGAAATATTTAGTAGATCTACTGGGCCTGACGAGCCCTGCTCGAGCTGGTCTCTCTAGCTCTTGCTTGTCCTTCGGGGGAGAGCAATGTGTATTACATTGTCCTATTGGAGTCATGGCAGGAATGCATGATGTAAAGGCAAAAGTGTTGGATTGTAAGTCAACCATGGGGAAGTGATCACTAGGAGTCACAATCTTGTAGACTAGCTATCTACGGGTATAATAAATCAACTGTATTATATGAAGGGGTAGGTGTAAAGTAAGACTACCTGCTTTAACCGGATTGAATTGTGAATTGTATGTTTGTAAAACCTGTAAACTCACCAACCTCGTGTTGACATTTTTAACATGTTTCTTCTCAGGTCCTTAGGAGAGCTAAGGCACACATTAAGATCATGACATGGTACTGGACTGCATGGTTTGTATAAACTGTTTTAACAATTTGTCTCCTTGGGCGTTAAAACATGGTTATTATGGTTTGTCTTATTTGCATCCGCAAACTCTAAAAACTTTTTATAAACAATTGGACTGTTAAAAACTCTGGATTCAAACGATGTAATTTGCATATAGTATGTTCTATGTGTCTGGTGACTCATGCCCCATTTACAGTGATACTCCGCGGGTGGATTTTTGGGGGTGTGACAAACTTCGATCGAAGTGACTTTCTGACTAGTTCAAACGGAAGTTCTTCATTTCCATTTCAAGGTGAACATCCAAATCAAAAAGCTTATGTACCAAAAAAATCTGCATCTTCACCTGAGAGAACTAGGATGGTTAATCAAACTCACATCTCAGCCAGTGATATGCAACGAGTTGAAACAAACAAACAAAGGAAGTGTACGAAATTTAGAGAGAGAAAATTTGTTGAAAGAAAAAACAGAATAGCAAGTGAAAGTGATAAACCCTACAAGTGAATACACAACGGAGATATATGTTTTGAGAGGGGAGGTTCTGTCCAACCTCCTCTAGAGCTTAATTGATGTATACTTAGAGCATATTCCTATGCTACATTGTATCTCATCTGTTGTATCTAATCTAGAGCAAGTTTGTGAGTCTTAGTGGCAACATACCAAGTTGGTCGTACCACTTGGTCAGCCGTACCTGGGGTACGGGCGTACCAATGGTACACTGGGTGGTCCGCCGGTAGTATGTTGTGCACTATAAATAGTTCGTATTAGAGAGAGTATAGAAGTTTTGTCATTTCTCTATCTCTTAACTGTGTGTATTGAGTGTGTTTCTATCTCTAGTATTGTAACTCTTTGTGAATCAATAAAGGCAAGCTTTATTTACGTTTGTGTTCTTCGATCAACTGAATCATGCAGTAGTAAGATCCCTCTGTGGGTTTACAAGTGGTATCAGAGCATTAGGTTGCTCTACTGCTTTGATTTGGTCAAATTCGAATTTCTAGTGAGAGAAAGTTTGGGTTTGAGTCGTTTTTCATCAATTTTTCTCAATTCTGAGTGATTCAAAGGATAAAAATGATTTTTGAGTGTTCCTACAGTGTTTTCGCACCTCACAGATCCAAATTCAAGTCCAAAAGGTCAAAATTCATTAAATTCAGTCAATTTCAGTTTTGTATGTCGATGGTACGCTCAATGATGATGATGGTATGCCAGATGAACAACTGGTACGCAAGGCAATCTTCATAGATTTCTGGTACCCTGGTTGTTGGTACGCTAGGCAATCTTCATCGTTGGTACGCGACGGTTATTTTCTGGTACGCAGGTTGTTACGCCATACCAAATTGGTACACTGCTTGATTTGGTACGCGGAGATTTCTGGTCCGGATTTTGGTACGTTGGTGGTACGTTGACCTCTGTTAGTACGGAAGTCGTTGGTTTGGTACACTGAGACTAGTTTTGGTACGTTGGCAGAAAAGTGGTGTTCACTAAAACTAACGTAACTTGAGAACCGCTAAGAGTTACGGGAGCAAATACCAGCCAAAACGTTCGTCTCGACGAGATCTATACTTTTACTCGACTAACGGCTAGTACCCTCTGGTTGGACCTCCAAAATCTGCTTGGAAGTCCTTCTTTTTTGAGTTTGAAGTTTTTGCGTTCGGTATCGTAACTTCAAAATGAGCGATTTCCAAGTATTTTCAGCTACTCAAACTTCGAGGCAACCCATGATGAGTCGTGATAATGAAATAAGAACAACACAGAATGTTCCTAAGTTGATGGTTGGAATCCGATTGAAAAAGAGTATGAATATCCAATGCTAAGTGCTAGAATGCCAAAGATGATAAGTAATTTTGATTTTGAAGAAAAGAAGAGTTTTGCAAGAGAAACGAAGACTTATAGTTTTCTTACAAAGGCGTTGCCCGAGGAATTGATACATCAGTGTAAAAAGTTCCCGATTTCTAAACAATTATGCAATGCTATTAAAAAAATGTGAAGAGATTGAACAATATCAGCAGATTCAAGAAAACGTTTTGAAGAAAGAATTTGATAACATCAGGTAGTGTGAAAATGAAAAGATGGCAGATTTGATTTCTAGGTTTTCTCGTCTGATTGATAAAGTTGACGCGGTTTCACACAAAGATAAGGATATTCAGGAATTCCTTACTAATAATGATTTCTTAAGTGATGAGAGCCATAAGAAAGAAGATGGATATTTTCAGAATAAAGTTGATGAGAAAGAGTTGCAATTTCAAAGTGAAATTGATAAGTTAAAAAAAATAGTTGCCAAGTTGCTTACTGAGAATGAAAAGTTTTTAAAAGAAGTTGGTGAAGATAAATAACAAATTTTGAAGTTACAAAATGAAGATGCAGAGTTGGTCAAAAATGCTGCAAACTGGGAGAGTGAAGCCAAAGATGCCATTGGATATTTTGATGCTTTGTTTAGCAAGTCAAAAGCTAGATTGGATTCGCTTCAGCAATCTTATGATGAACTTAAGAAAGAATTTGATGAAGTTACTGCTGCTGAAAACCAACATCAATTGGTTCATTCTAAATTACAAGACAAGGTCATCAGTTTGAAAGAACAAAATAAATTGATGAAAAGAAATATTGAGATTCATGAGGGCAGGGTGAAGAGAATTACAGAAGAAGTGTATGATGGTCATGATCAAATGAGAAGAGAAAAATTAATATCAAACAGAGCTTCAGAACAGTTAATTGATTCAGAAAAAGCGTTGGGTGAAGCACAAAAGAAGATATCAGACTTAAATGTTGAGGTTTTGGATCTTAAAAGAAAGTTAAATAATCTGACGAATTCACATTCATTCACCAACTACTTGTGCAATGATGAGAATTTCAAGAAAGTGTTCGGAAGCAAAGAATACAATCAAATTCCACACCCAGTTATTCAATCTGATCCTTTAGCTGATCTTAATTCTTCTGGTGTAAATGGAGATTATTCTGAAATTTCCACTGAGAAATCTGAAAAGAAGACATCTAAGTCATCTAACAAGAAAGAGGAAACTAAGTCAAATGGTGAGAATACACCTGTCAAATTTGTTTCTAGTGGTCCTAGATTAGATAATGGATCAAATTCTGTTGGAAACATGGCTGAGCAAGATGAAAAGAAGTTTTCTGAAGGAAAGGTTCCGGCAGCTTTGGTTGAGACTAACAATTTAAAGGGAATTAAAGCCTCGTTTAATCATGCTGCTAAATCTGGAAATTATAGTTCTCAAGTTGACTTATCAAAGCTACCAGGTTACAAACAGTCCGGTTTGGGTAACGAGAACAAGAAATTTGAGAAGAAAGACAAGAAAAATATGCCAAAGAAGGTTCAGAAGAAAGATACAAATCTTGATCAGATTTATCATTTGGCACAAGTTTTTATGTCTACAATGGAAAAAAGGGTTCAGGGGTAAACAACAAAAGAAAAAGTCTTCTGAAAGTCATTCACGAGTTGGACAACTGTTCAAAGAGTCTTCTTCATCCGGATCAAACTTTACTCCTCGAAGTCCAACATCTAAATGGGTGCCCAAAAATCGGTTTCAAACATTTGATGATTTTTATGATAATTTTGATTCTAATGAGATGTGTCATGCCTTTCAGGACAAAAAGAAACCAAAATGTTCTTATAGGTTGCGGTATCATTATCGCCGAAAAGGCCACATGGCACAAAATTGTCCTGAAATGGCTAAGAAATCTTTTTCCGATAAATCTGCCACATTCATAGATTTATCTTGTAGAGTTTTTAGTGAGTCAACCTCCACATCTTTTAAATCTCCAAAGAAACAGTTTTTCAAATATGATTCAAGTGTGGATAGTTTATCAATTGGCGATGACTCGGTAAAAACAGAAAAACCAAAAATGCAGTGGCGACCTAAAGTGGTCAGCACGGCTGCAACTGATTTTGTTGAAGACATTAGTCGACCAGAAGCTGTGTGCTTCGGGTCATTTGCATACTAATTATTTAAAACTAGTGTGCATGTACTTCAATAAGACATGTTGATGATTGTGAAGTTCATAGCTTCAAACGGTTGCTGATAGTGGAGTTTCTTACTTAATTTAAACTCAATGAACAATATTTCACAACGGCAAGTTTTTTGAAAACTTAAACTGAAAGGTATCAATATCGATTAGTTAATTTTCTTTCTTTTACATTTCGTATGTAGTTTAAGGGGGAGAAAATTGAAAAACCAAAAATAGTGTCTTTGTGTTTTTTAAAAAATGAAAATCCAAAAATAGATTTTCATTATAAGGGGGAGAAAATGGAAAAATACAAAAACATTGAAAAACAGAAAAATACAAAAACATTGAAAAATGAGAAATTGTATCCAACATATTTGGGAAATGATGGTACATTGGCATACATGTCTGACTCATGGATAAAATAGATGAAAAAGCCATAAGATCATTGCTTGATGTGCTTGGTAGGCTCGACAATAAATCATAAAGTATTCAAATGTGATATACATTAAAATACTAATGGTTGACCAAGTGGACAGCATCTTGATGCATATCTCATGATATCAAGGAAAAAGATATGTGGAAAAAGAAAAATGAGAAGTCACTATGTAAGCATGTGTTCATTTTGCAAAACTTTAAACTTGTTTTATTTTTTTATTTTGTCAAACGATCGGACTTTCTCTGCGTGTCCACAAGACCGGCCTGATTGTTGTTCGTTTAACGTTCTGCTTTATTTTCTTTGGTGTTTCTTATAACTCATCGGACTTTCTTTGTGTGTACGGGAGTACCGACCTGATTGTTGTTTGGTTATACAATTTCAACATGTTTTTATTTTCTTATTTTCTTTTTAAATCTGAGGCCTTATCTGCGTATCGAAAGATCGACCTTAAGGTAGACGATTTAACGTTCTTATTTCTTTTTGAATGGAACACACTTGACTAAATCATGAATACAATCATTATGTGATCAAATCACAAATGAAATCACAAAGTGTGATAAGCAAATACATATCTGAGAATGTTTGATAGTGTGGGGTACACTGGTCAAATCAATCTAATCAATATAATAACATATCCAGATTTTATGAGTATGATTGTACCTGAGTATAAGATGGACAAATTATACCAGCAATCGACATGGCTTGTGCGTTGAAGTAATTGAAATTGAAGTGTAGTTCAGCATGTCATGACCACTATGATCCCAAGTCGTGATCTTTCTCGCAAAAGACAAAAATAGTGTGTGATTCAGTATTTCATTTCTGTATTGTATTAATGTTTCATATCTGTTAAAATTCCAAAAAGATTTTAGGTATGTTTTAGCATAAACTTAGAAAAATCAAAAAGATTTTTGGTGTGTTTTGATGTAAAGTTTCAAAAAGCCAAAAAGATTTTGTTTCTTATTTGTTTTCGACCGATCGATACACGATACAAAATTTCTAATTTCAAAACTATATCTTGGATTCTCGAAGAGAAGATTTGCGCCAAGATTAAATTATTTTTTCAAAGGAAAAAAAAGCCGCGTTTCTGTCTTCTGAAATTGCAGGTTCTGTGTGACATGACTCAAGCATGGTGAAAGGGAAAGTATGTAATATCCTTCACAAGTGGATCATAAAGTTCAAAGATTGTTCAAGGATGATCCAGCCATGCAAGCTCTATTTCTGATAAGATTTCAAGCTCAAAGACTGTTGAAGACTGAAGTTAGTTAGATAGATACATAGATACACTACACATTAAGGGGGAGTTTGTTAGAGCATGTTCCTATGCTACGTTGTGTCTCGTGTATTGTATCTAATCTAGAGCAAGTTTGTGAGTCTTAGTGGCAACATACCAAGGTGGCGGTACCACTTGGTCCGTCGTACCATTAGAGATTTTGAAAGTTCTGTCATTTCTCTATCTCTTAACTGTGTATATTGAATTTGTTTCTCTCTATAGCATTATAACTCTTTGTGAATCAATAAAGCCAAGCTTTATTTACGTTTGTGTTCTTCGATTAACTGAATCATGCAATAGTAAGATCCCTCCCTGGTTTTATAATACTCATTTGGTTTGTAAGCATTCGACACATATTAAATGACAAACTCCCCTCTCTATCTTTTTATTGATTCGAACACGATCCAAACATGCTTTTAAAACTATTATTAGAGAAAATCCAGATTGCTCTGCTGGTTTAGAATTAATCAAAGTTGCATTTTTCTGGTGAGAGAAAGCGGGTTTCTTTGGTTTTTCATCATTTTTTCTCAATTCTGAGTGCTTTTGTTGTCAAATCTGATTTTAAATCATTCCTAGTGTATTTTTCTTGCTCAATGCTATAATTCAGAGTCAAAAACATTGAAATTAATGAAAATCTGAAAATCTAAAAATCTAGGTTGGTTCGCCAGATGAATATGTTGGTTCATTGAATGAGTGTGACAGTTTGCTAGACAAAACTCATACTGGTTCGCTAGGTCTTTTGGTCCATTGGTTGAATGTTCTTCATGGATTCAAGTTGGTTCGTGGCAGTTATTTCACCTGACCATTGGTAAGCCTGTTATATTGGTTCGCTGAAACCAGTGGTTCGTTGACTGTCTGTTCACACAAGATCTTTGTTTCGTTAAAATTTTTTGTTCGCTGGTTTATCTTCGGTTCGTGGCTATATAATCTGGTTCACTGATCAAGTTTTCAAGAAAATCCAAAATGTCTGATTATCAAGCATTTGCGGTTATGAAAATTGCAATGCAACAATTAATCAATTGGAAGATTATCATAATTGGAAACAACGATTTTCAGCATATATCAGTACCAATGATATCGATCGGTGGATTCCAATTCAACAAGATTACAAACGTCCTGTTGATGTTGGAGGAGAGGTTAAAGATTTAAAAGATTTCACATCTGGTGAAAGAAAAAGTTATGACCTCGAAAAGATAGCCTATGGTTTTCTTACCATGTCATTACCAAAAAGAGTTATTGCATCAATTCAATACATGTACAAAATCTAAAAAGTTATGGGATGCTTTAGCTGCAAGATGTGAAGGAAATGATCAGTACAAAAAGAGCAAACAAAAGGTGTTGAACAAAGAATTTGACAACTTTCAACATTATGATAAAGAAAATATCACCGCTCTTATATCCAGGTTCTCACATCTAATCAGTGAATTGAAAGTGGTTGGTATAGAAAAGACCGAGGAGGAATTGAAAGAGAAAGTACTTGAGGCATTACATGAGAAGTGGGAGAATTATGTTTTGTTGCTTACTCACGACAACAAATTCTCGACATTATCATTTCATGATATAACAAGTAAACTCATGTTAGGTAAATGGAAATGTTGAATATAAACAAATCAACTGCTCAACTGCAAAACCCTTAATTGTATCATGGTCAGAATTCAGCAAGCATCAATTCTAAATCTAAACCATTTAGTTTTGATTCATCACCTCCAACAGCATTTCTTGCTGGATATGGGTCAGAAAATTCTAAAAAATCTGGTTCATCAAGAGGATGTAGTTTTACTATTCCAAATGCTTCAGGTGAAAATAGTTTTTCAGCAAAGACACCTAATAAACATCTAGCATTAATATCTGCTTTGATAACTTCATATTACGGACTTCTGAATGGAGGTTTGCCAACTGCTAATCTAATCAAAGAATATTATGATCAGATAGACTCGGATAACCTTGAACAGATGGATCTCAGTTGGCAACTTGTTATGTTACCGCAAAGATTTAAAAGATTCAGGAAGAGAACAGGAGTTGAAAGTTTTAATCCAGATGGAAAAGTTGGAATAGACAAATCAAAGGTAAAATGTTTTAAATGTTATAATCTTGGTCATTTTGCTCGTGAATGTGCAAAATCTACTAGTAATGGAAATACGTCTACCTCAAAGTCAACAATAACTGATTCAAGTCAAAAGGTTTTGGTATCTTAAACTGGTCCACGTTGTGACTGGAGTCAACAGTTTCCAGATAAGTTTGCTTTTATGAGTAATCACAAGTTGATAATGATTTTATTAGGGAAACCTAGTCAGAACTTGATGCCATTGAAGGATCATATCAATGTTTTATGGCAAATATTAAGATTGAACAAAGTGATTCTGAATCGGAATCCAGCGGTTATGAGTCTGTTTGTGAATTTTGTTCACAAAAGGATAAAAGGATTCAAGGTTTGACTAAACAAAGTGAGTTGTTGATTGCTGACATCAACAACAAGACAGATGAAGTAGAAGAATGTAAGACAAAGTTGAAAGAGTTGTTTCAAGAATTGTCATTTCAAAATGAGAAGTTTACAAATTTTCAAGCTGAAACTACAGACAAAGAATTGAAATTTCGGATTGCTACTGAAGAATTTGAAAAGAAAATTGCAAAGTTATCTGAAGCTAATGATGAATTGATAAAAGAAACTGAAAAGTGAAAACAAGAAACAAAAGAAACTAAAGTTGACTTTAATGATCTATTTGAAAAGTCAAAGATTAAGCTTAATGTTCTGAACAAAACTTTTGTTGAACACGCTGCTATAGCAGTAGGTTATCAGATTGATCATCTAAGACTTTCTGAAGATCAAAAGGAGTTGATTCGAGAGAATAAATTGTAAAATAAAAATATTGATATTCAGAAAAGGAATGAAGACAAGCTGAAGAAACAGTTATTTGATGAAATAGATAATCTAAGGTTGCAGAAATATGAAACTAATCGTGTTTCTAAGAAGTTGATGCAACAAAGAAAGAGTTATATGATGTCACACCCAACCAACGACGGAATATTTCAGGGCGCAATGATTGCCCAGATGCTCATAACAACTAAAATAAGTTGTAATACTTAAACATGCCCTTTTTCAATACTCAATTGAAGATAACGTACAATAAAGATAAAGATGTTGAATACATTTTAAAACTGATATAAAGACTTTAATCTTGGTCCAACAATCCTAGCGTGATCACAATATGGCTCAAGTATAGATTCATGCAACTTGTTTATTTAATATTAAATATTTATATTTCTAAACCCTAATTTTGACATATTTCTCAAATAGATATCAAAACGTGTTATTAATTGAAATTAAATTAGGGATTTTCTTTATAATATCATATTATAGTATACCTTAATATATTAAGTCCTAATTAAACACCAATTACTCAATTTTGACAAAACACCTAATTTTGACCCGGTTCTTAGATCAATACCAAACATTTACAATTCATGAATTTAACTTAGGACTTTCTTAAATGATATTATTTTATAGTTCTGTACAAAAAATTAGAAGCTAATTCTTTGCAGATTGTGCAAATTGAGGTAAACATGTTCAAGAACCAAAATTCTAGGTCACTTCTGGAATCCTAATCAAACGAGCATATGAACAGAAATTGATTGAGGGGTTTTGACGAGCATACCTAAAGATGCTTGACTACAGAAAATGGGCTTCAAAAAGTTTCCATATTGATCGAATTGCAGTGATGAAGTTCTCGATGCATTTTAGGGTTTTTAGAATGTTGATTCAAGAAATTGGAACCGATTTTGGATGGGTTGATGGGGTATTTATAGTCCCCATTGATGGATGAGGACACGATACATGGTGACTAATCGAGCAAAAACGACACATAGGAGGTTGAATTCAACGCCCAAAATGAAGCCTTTCGACTTTCGGCCGACCTGAGTGCGGGGCGTACTGCGAAAATCAAAAGTAACAATCTGGGCATACTGCCTAGCCGCCTATGTTGACAGATTTTTAATATTTACATTTTAGGTCCCTACAGTTTGGTTTTGAGCACAATGATCTCCTAAACATTCATAATTTGTCATTTCGAACCCTGGAACTTGATAAGATACATGTTTAGTTGATTTACAAACTTTGAGTTATGAAATAAATTTTGATAAAACCCCAAGATTCCTGATAAATGGTAATTCGAATATCGAGATCGCGTAAAAGCCGAAAATCACTTTATTTGTGTTTTAAGCAAATCGTTTAACTTAAAATTTGTAAATGTATTATTTTGCTTTAAAAAATCATTATGGAATGTTTCAAACATTATTTAGATGTATAATTTCAAAAATTTATTCCGATAATTATTAAACTAAAATTCCTTTCACGTGACGAGTTCAGATTTGGTTCGGGTTTTATGAACGGGTCGAAAATGAATGTTACAGTCTCCCCTACTTCAACAAATTTCGTCCCGAAATTAGAAGAGGTATTTGTGATAGGGTGTGTTGGACTCGGTCTGTCCAAGACACATACTAGATTGATGTGGCTGGTACGTAATGATCCAAGACGGGTCATACCCAATAACGAGCTAGACAAACACCCAATGGATATTTATTTAGATATAATCAATTAAATAAATGTCACTTATAGAAGATAATTAGAAATCGGTTTCGAATTAATCGAACTTGTGTTAAATCATATGGATGATTTAAATTAGAGAAGTATGGCAACAATATTATTTAATTGGTTAAATAAATTGTTACATAAAACATATTTATATGTTACACCATGTTTGTACATGTAACATGTTACATGGGTCAAGTGAAGCATGACCAAATGAACGTGGACAAGGAAATGGACTAGATGCATGGGAGGGAACTTCAAAAGGTTTGAAAAGCTTTTCCCCCTCTCTCTCTCTCCTCTTGTACGTTCACCCACCTCCCATTAAGAGGGTGGTTGTGCTTTTTATTTAAACAAGGCATGCAACCTTGTTTAATACACTAGTCCATTTGATTACTTGCTTTCTCTACACACTTCTCTCTCTCTCTCTCAAAAGCAAGAACATATTCTTGCTCCCAAAATCTGGAAATTAGTTCTAAGATCCTGTTGGATTCATATTCAACAAGAGGGTGGAAAGAGTTGGTCTTCAAGAAATCCTAGCAACAAAGGGTGTTTGTTGCTTGAAGCTCGTGGGTATCACTAACTTGAGGTCTCTTCTTTAAGGCTTTCCATTCGAGTTCATTATCATCTTCTTCTCAATCCCTTGCTTGGAAGAAGGTATAAATCTAAACACCCTATGGTTGTTTTAGTTTTGATAGCATGCATACATATTTGGATCCTTGGTTTTGGGTTTTATAATCAAGTGTTAAAATTGTCTTTAACACCAACTAATCAAAATGTACATCAACTAATCAAAATGTACATCAACTAATCAAATTATGTTTTTGATTTTTCGCTGCGTTTTACATTTTAAGGAGTTAAAATGGCTTTGATAAAGTTCTTAAAACCCAACAATGGCATCTAGAGCCGCTTATATGGATGCATGCTTCAAAGAGCTAGTTGGTTAGCTCCACAAAACTCTTGGTTTTGGTTCCTCATACCACAAACCGAAAAATTTGTTCATGGTTTCCCTTTGTCTTTCAAGATGCTTCACTAACATGCATGTAGTTATCTTGAAAGATTAAAGAATTTTATCATTTTGTTGTTTTGTTGTTTGGACAACAAACCCATGTTTTCGGTTTTGTGTTGGACCGAAAAGGGAAATGGGTTAAAAAGGGAACCATTCTTACATTTGTACATATGGATGTAATTTTAGATATATGTTTGGTGCATAAAGCCTAGATAAAAGACCTTGTGATTGTTTGTGGTGGATGTTTGTGCATGTAATCTATTTATTTCATTTTGGGCATGTAATCTACTTATTTCATTTGGTATGTAATGTAATAGATTAGGCGCATTTTGTTTTACTAGAAAAAAGTATTAGGATCCATTTTTGTAAAAAGGAAGAATGCACAAGATGGAGGATCTTGTATGCCCAAAGGAGTCAAGCAAAGCACAACCAAAGGAGGTCACTTGAAGCATTTGGATGCGGGGTCAAGTGGGAGTTCACCTATACATCACTTGTGTGATCTTGTCCCTTAGGAGAGACCTTGACACACACTTGTTTCGGCTAACAAGTGTTGTCAATAGTTGGCTATGGCTATGCACCTATTTATTATGCTTGTGTGGTTGTTTATTTTCATGTTTGGATGATATTTGGATATGCATGCTAAAACAAACTAATAAACATTAACAAGCTAAAAACAGTTCTTAAAATATCATTAACAAAGACTAATAAAATGGGTTTTATTAAGTTGATGATGATTTATCAATAAAATGGGTTTTATTAAAAGAACCATGAAATATGGATTTCAAACAACACTAGGGTACCAAATATTTGAATGCATGTGAATTGTATGGTACATAGAGTTTTCTACACTAGAATTATGAAAACTAAAAACGACCCTTTTCAAAAACAAGTTTAAACGCCATCCTTTCATACAACACTCAATTTGCTTGTAAACTCTTGATGGGATAAAGGTCACCTAACCATATTTGAGGGAACTTGTAAACTTGGGGTAGGTTTACCATATTTGTGGGATAAAGGTAACCTAACCACTTGTATGTGTAAATCTACTTGTGTGTATAAGTAGGACAACTTGATTTGGAGACCATGTGAATAGGGTCACCGAAGCATGGGGAACCAAAGGCGCTGATGCGATTAAACATGCCAACTAAACATAAGATGTTTAATCGATCCCATACTACTAGAAGTTGCAAAGAGTTGCAATTGTCAAACGTTGACTACCTTGTTAATTTAAGGAGTGGGATAAAGGTCACCTAACCACAACTTAAATATAACGTTGGATTCTAGGTTTTAATTTATTAATTGTCTATGAGACACAAAAGGGTATTAATTAAATTAAAAGGTTTATATTGATATCGAAGATACTTAATAGAACTTTGTTAAATTTTGTAGATGGCCAATAATAACGAAATCATCCCCGCCACAAACGTCCATAACCTATCACTAAGATCCATCTTAGACAAGAATCGTCTCAACCAAGACAACTTTGTGGATTGGTACCGCAACTTGAGAATTGTTCTCAAACAAGAAAAGAAGTCTTATGTGTTGGACGATCCTATCCCCGACGAACCCGATGTCGAAGACATTGAGGCTTATGCCGATTGGGTGAAGTACACCGAGGACTCCGTCCAAGTTTCATGCCTCATGCTAGCAAGTAGGATCCCCGAGCTACAAAAGGATTTAGAGAATCATGGGGCATATGACATGATATGCCAATTGAAGGAAATGTTCCAACAAAAGGCAAGGACCGAGTGCTTCGAAACGGTTCGAGCACTCCATGCATGTCGTATGGACGAGTCACAAACGGTTTCATCCTATGTTCTTAAGATGAAGAACTTCATTGATCGTCTTGACAGGCTCAATTGTCCCATTTCAAAAGAGTTGGCTACGGATTTCATCCTCAACTCTTTGTCAAAGAAGTTTGACACTTTTGTATTAAATTACAATATGAATGGTTGGGAGAAGACCATTCCCGAGCTTCATGGGATGCTCAAAACGGCCGAGCAAGGGATGGGCAAAAGTGTTGTGCCCGTTCTAACGATCAATGAAGGTAGTAGTAAGAAGAGGTCTCGCTCTACCTCTAGCTTCTCAAAGGCAAAGGTTGCCAAAGGAAAGGGATTCGTCAAGGGGAAGGGCAAGAAAGAAGCCCCCAAACCGAAGGAGAAGAAGCAAAAGGTTGCTTCAAATGATCCATGCTTTGAGTGTGGTGAGGAAGGACATTGGAAGAGGAATTGTCCAACCTATCTCAAAGGGTTGAAAGAAAAGAAGAATGAAGGTCAAACCTCGGGTAAGACTTTTATGATCTATATTGAGCTTAATGCTATTTCGTCTAACACATGGGTATTGGATACCGGATGTGGAACTCATATATGTAATATGTTGCAGGGGTTCAAAAGAAATAGGCAATTGAAGACGGGAGAAGTTAGTCTCTTCATGGGCAATGGAGCGAAAGTTCAAGTTAAGGCCCAAGGAGATTATATTTTGGAACTTCCAAGTGGTTTGGAAGTAATTTTGAATAATGTACTATATGCTCCTAGTTTGACTAGGAACATAATTTCCGTTTCCCGTTTAAAACATGTTGGATATGATTTTAAGTTTGTTAACAATGATATCCATGTTTCAATGAATGATATGTTTTATTTTAAAGCTATCCCTTTAAATGGTATTTATGAATTGGTTCATGAAAACACTTCATATAATAGCTCAATATACCGAACCACCACCAAGAAACTCAAAAGAGATTTGAGTGACACCTACATTTGGCATTGCCGCCTTAGTCACATTAATAAGAACCGCATACAAGCATTACAAAAGAGTGGTCTAGTGAAAACAAATGAATGCGATTCGTATGACGTATGCGAATCCTGTCTTCAAGGGAAGATGACTAAGGCGCCTTTTAGTGGAACTACCGAAAGGGCAAAGGATTTTCTAGGGATCATACATTAGGATGTATGTGGACCTTTTAAGCCAACATCTAGGAATGGTGAAAGATACTTCATCACCTTTACCGACGACTATAGTCGCTATGGGTATGTGTACTTGTTAGCACACAAGGATGAAGCTTTTGAAATGTTCAAAATCTTCAAGAATGAAGTAGAAAATCAACTCAACAAAACAATAAAGATCCTTCGTTCGGATAGAGGAGGTGAATACCTTGGCAATGAATTTCAAGACTATCTTAGGAGTTGTGGGATTGTCTCACAACTTAGTCCACCTCGGACTCCACAACATAAGGGAGTATCGAAGAGGAGGAATCGAACCCTATTGGACATGGTTCGATCTATGATGTGTAGAAGTTCATTACCTCTATCATTTTGGGGTTATGCCCTACTCTCAGCGGCCCGTATTTTGAATATGGCCCCAACCAAGAAAGTAGAAAGGACACCTTTTGAGTTATGGCATGGAAGGGTTCCATCCTTATCTTATCTAAAGGTGTGGGGTTGTGAAGCTTATCTAAAGCATGATGCTTCAAACAAGCTAGATCCCCGGTCCACTAAGTGTATATTTGTAGGATATCCTAGAGATTCTGTAGGACATTACTTCTACAATCCAACAGAGCAAAAAGTATTTATTGCTAGAAAGGCCGAATTCATGGAAACTAAGTTCCTTATGGAAGGAACTAGTGGAAGAACGGTGGAACTTGAGGAGGATCAAGAACCACAAGCCGGTACATGTTTGGTTGAAGCTAGCCCTCAACAAAAGGTTGTTGAAGATGATCAAATGATTGATCAAAACACACACAACGTTCGCAGATCTGGTAGAACTAGTAGTCCACCTGAAAGATATGGATTTTTCATGGAGGGATGCTATGTGGTAGATTCAGATGAACCAACCACTTACCATGATGCAATGACCGATTCCGAATCGGACAAATGGCTAGAAGCCATGAACGTTGAGATGCAATCCATGCATGCCAACCAAGTATGGGACTTGGTAGTGCGACCTCCTAACTCCAAGGTAGTTGGAAGTAAGTGGGTTTTCAAGAAGAAAACCGACATACATGGGAACTTAGACACATTTAAAGCTCGACTTGTAGCAAAAGGTTTCACTCAAACTCAAGGGGTTGATTATAATGAAACTTTCTCGCCGGTGGGAATGCTAAAGTCGATAAGGATATTATTTGCCACAGCCGCCCATTATGATTATGAGATATGGCAATTGGATGTCAAAACGGCTTTCCTAAATGGATATCTTGAGGAAGATGTCTATATGGCTCAGCCCGAGGGTTTTGTCGATCCAAATCATCCTAATAAAGTGTGTAAGTTAAAAAAATCAATCTATGGATTGAAACAAGCATCAAGGAATTGGAATCACCATTTTGATGAAGAGATAAAGAAATTTGGCTTCATCAAGAACGAGGATGAGGCTTGTGTGTATAAGAAGGCTAGTGGGAGTATAGTCACTTTTCTAGTGCTGCATGTCGATGACATTCTATTATTTGGAAATGACATTCCAACCATGGAAGGTGTAAAAGCCTGGCTTTGAAGTTGCTTTTCCATTAAGGATTTAGGTGAAGCTACCTATATTTTGGGAATAAAGATCTATAGGGATAGATCAAGGCGCTTGATAGGTTTGAATCAAAGTGCATACATTGACAAAGTCTTGAAAAGGTTCAAGATGGAGAACTCTAAGAAAGGTTTGGTACCTATTCAAAGAGGGACTATATTGAGTACGACTCAATGTCCAAGCTCAAAGGATGAGCAAGACAAAATGAAAGGAATCCCATATGCATCTGCTATTGGATCGATTATGTATGCTATGATATGCACCAGACCGGATGTGTCATGCGCCTTAAGCATGACAAGTAGATACCAACAAAATCCAGGAAATAGTCATTGGATGGCTGTCAAAAGTATATTGAAATATCTTAGAAGGTCTAAGGATATGTTCTTAATATATGGATCCGATGAGAAGGAACTCGTTGTAAGGGGTTACACGGATGCGAGTTTCCAAACGGATCGAGATGATTCTCGATCACAATCGGGGTATATCTTCATTTTGAATGGAGGGGCGGTCTCTTGGAAGAGCTCAAAGCAAGAGGTGGTTGCATTGTCCACTACAGAATGAGAGTACATCGCTGCATCTTTGGCCGCGCAAGAATCCGCATGGTTGAAGAAATTTATTACCGAACTAGGGGTTGTTCCTACCATTCAAGGACCCCTAGAGATCCTTTGTGATAACGAGGGAGCGATTGCTCAAATCAAAGAACCTCGTGATCATCAAAAGGTGAGGCACATCGAGCGGAGATTCAACTACAAAAGGGATGAAGTTGCAAAATGAAGGATATGTATTCGCAAAGTTCACATCGACGACAACGTCGCCGATCCACTTACGAAGCTCCTAGAACGCCCAAAGCATGAGGGTCATGTTTGTGCCATGGGACTTCGACATTCTAGTGATTGGATATGATTTATGTTTTGTATTAGGATATCAGAACAATGGTTATTCTGACACTTTTATATGAATGTGGGATTTCATTTAAAATTGTGTAGTGTTCCATTTTTGCATGTTTAAATCCGTGAATAAGTTACTTGTTCTAAATGTCCGTAGTCGATCATTTTGTGGGAACAAATATGAAGGTAAGACTATTATGAACTTGGATTCGTGGATATTCATAAGGTATGAATATGGAGCAATGGGTTGCTACCAAAGTTCATAGATATTTGTAGGAGACAAATATTGGACGACCCGCTCTCAAGACTTACCCCATGGCATCTTAATTGATTGATCATAAGTAAGCTTGAGTAAAGGAGAATATCATTTGTATCCTCTGACCTGAGATACATATTGGGTCTTGATATTCACCCAGTATTATGCTTTGACTTAGTTCTTCGCTGTTCTGAAACATGGCAGTACATAAGGCTAAGCTCAGGCATAGTACTAGGTGTGTGTGAGAGACGTATGTAGTCAAGATGGAATTTGTCCCTCTTATTCGTTGAGAGTTAAATGTCTAAGGCCTGAATTAAGTTAAATCTAATAGAGAGTGATCACTCTATGTCTCTAGGATTTAACATGACATTTGTGACAAAAGGATAAATGATCGTTTCACCTAAAACATTTCAAGTGGTGACTTGAAGGAGATGATGTTATTGAATGGCACTAAGTCATACGTATTAGGGGTAACAAACCATTTTTAGGCGGTATTTGTTGCTTGCATCAATCTTCTATGAATCTTGTGCAAGTGGGAGATTGTTGGACTCGGTCTGCCCAAGACACATACTAGATTGATGTGGCTAGTACGTAATGATCCAAGACGGGTCATACCCAATAACGAGCTAGACAAACACCCAATGGATATTCATTTAGATATGATCAATTAAATAAATGTAACTTATAGAAGATAATTAGAAATCGGTTTCGAATTAATCGAACTTGTGTTAAATCATATGGATGATTTAAATTAGAGAAGTATGGCAACAATATTATTTAATTGGTTAAATAAATTGTTACATAAAACATATTTATATGTTACACCATGTTTGTACATGTAACGTGTTACATGGGTCAAGTGAAGCATGACCAAATGAATGTGGACAAGGAAATGGACTAGATGCATGGGAGGGAACTTCAAAAGGTTTGAAAAGCTTTACCCCCTCTCTCTCTCTCTCCTCTTGTACGTTCACCCACCTCCCATTAAGAGGGTGGTTGTGCTTTTTATTTAAACAAGGCATGCAACCTTGTTTAATACACTAGTCCATTTGATTACTTGTTTTCTCTACACACTTCTCTCTCTCTCTCAAAAGCAAGAACATATTCTTGCTCCCAAAATCTGGAAATTAGTTCTAAGATCTTGTTGGATTCTGATTCAACAAGAGGGTGGAAAGAGTTGGTCTTCAAGAAATCCTAGCAACAAAGGGTGTTTGTTGCTTGAAGCTCGTGGGTATCACTAACTTGAGGTCTCTTCTTCGAGGCTTTCCATTCGAGTTCATCATCATCTTCTTCTCAATCCCTTGCTTGGAAGAAGGTATAAATCTAAACACCCTATGGTTGTTTTAGTTTTGATAGCATGCATACATATTTGGATCCTTGGTTTTGGGTTTTATAATCAAGTGTTAAAATCGGCTTTAACACCAACTAATCAAAATGTACATCAACTAATCAAATTATGTTTTTGATTTTCCGAGGCGTTTTACATTTTAAGGAGTAAAAATGGCTTTGATAAAGTTCTTAAAACCCAACAAGGGTGTACCACAACTAACCCACTATATCTCTAATACTTTAAAAGTGTATTAGTCACCTCCGAAGAATTACCATTTTCCCTATAATAAAAGAAGGAACTTAAGATCGTAATGATGCGATAGAGATTTGCTAACATCAGATGTGATGGATCATTATTGTAAGATGAGTAGAGCTTAAAACGATGATTGTGATTACACGATTATTCCAACAAAAATAAAAACAGATTATAGATTTGATTTATCACCATCTCCCCTATTTCAGGGAAAAGACCAGTGAAATATGAGCAGAGTGGTCGATGTAAAATGATTTACTTTTAAATTGTTTGAAACTGATATTCTGACATAAAGTCAAGAACATTATTCCACACAATAAAATGGGATCACAAATTTCTTAACAAGAGAACGCGTAAGGTACTGGTGAGCTAGATGGGTAGCGAGCCACATCCGATTCACCCACAAGATGCGAGGTCTAGTTAATAATGAGGATCAAATATTGGCTAAAATCCAAAATTAACGCCTATGACCCTAAACCAAAAGTATGCTAAGCTAGCATCACACACAATTGTTTACGTTTAGTACGTAAAAGTCTTGGACTAGCCAGAGTAATAAGAGGTCGGATTTAGAGTATTTCACGATCTAGAGCAATTTCAATCATCGCAATTTAAGGCGGTAATGATGTGGGAGGAGCCTTTAATAGAAGTACTTGATTAACCATTTGAGGAAGAGATAATGATATAAAATGAAATTTACCATTTAAATGAGTCACCATTCAAATGATAATACCAGTTGACCATTCAATATCAAAATGCAGATCATCATTCGAATGAATCATTCAAAGGATAATGCAAATTTAGATATCATAGTCTTTCCTTTATCCAGATCAATAAGGGAATTGAGACCAGATTTAATCCTGGTTTTGAGAAAGTTCAGGAGTCACTAATAGATAATTATTCCGTCAAGAAAGAATAATCTAGGCATAACTTCAATAATGAGAATCCATCTATGAGAAATAGAAGATTCCTTGAATTCACTCAAAGAGATTGCTAAGGGTTTCGATTTTTGATGATAAGTCAAATAATTTCTGATAAGGTGACTTTGCAACGAGAGTAATACGAGGAATGTCACGTACTCCTTTGCTTAAGTACTTACGGGCTTTGATGGAGGACACGTATCTCTAATTAATGGATGATTTATTGCCACAGATAGTCAAGTCTAGGTTAGCTGAACGAGGAACACATATGATTCTATCGAAGTAAATGAATTTTGCATGATGCTGAGACATTCAATCCAATGGTGTCGTTTAAAGTTCTCGGGAAACATAGATGTGTTTGTCGGGGATTGAGTCGCACATAAGGATAACGGAAATTAAGGGAAACAGGTTTCTTGTCCGCTGATTTGTCATTATAGGAGGTTCAAGGGTAAGGCGAACATAAGTAGAGATTTAGAAATTACATAAATGAAAACTCATATTTTGATATATATAGAAACGCAAGAGGAACATTGTTTGATGGGATTACAAACTTTAGTACAAGATAACTGATTTACTTAAGTCAAACGAAGTTCATACGATCTTCAAGCATAATCAAAAGTCCTTCAAATATCATCCACGTTGAAAGTTCCAACAGTTGCTCGGAGGTTCACATTGTTGTTTAACATAAGGGTTACCAGTGGCCGACAAGGGACACACGTATGGAAGGTGAAGTTTTTACAATAGTAGCAATAAAGCATGGAGGAGAAAGTAGTCTGGGTGGCAACGGGAATTTTAACAGGCACTTGTGCCATAGGTTGAACCAGTGGAGTCTGAGCTCTTAGTGGCAGACGAAAGCCTTCTGGAAATGATCATATCGATTGCAATTATAGCATTTGCAAAAAGGCAAGATCACTGGTTGATGATACTGACAGGTGTTACAGAAAGGTTAAGGCTTGATGTGTTGCAAACACATCTTATTTTCCAAGTCTTTTATTTATATATTTGAGTCAATTTGAGTCGGGTTTTATTTAGTTTTAGTTTTTTTTAGTTAAGTTTAAGTCTTGGAGTCGTATATTTATGTTTTTATATGTTTTGTAGGTGTTTGGTCAAGTCCCGAGGCCACGAGAGAAAGTTAGGAGTTAGAAGAAGAAAAGAAGACAAGTGTTGAACAACAAGTCCCATGTGATGATAGCCGCACGATACGCTTGGAGCCAGAAGGTCAACGAAGGCCGTAAGTCGGTTTGATCGACTAAATTGTCGTATATGGGGCCTTAGGCGTATCGCCTACTACTTTTGGACCTCCAAGCGATACGCTTGGAGGGTGTTTTTCCGGAAAACTTAATGTGATTGATATAAATTCGAGTTTAGGGTTCCATTCATAGGCTCTCGACTTCCAGAAGGTAGAGGAGCGACCAGAGGCGATTTTTAGAGACGAGGGAGACCTAGGAACAAGGAGAATCATCGGGGGATGAAGAATCAATCATCCAATCATCATCGATTCATCTGGTTTTTCTTATTTCTCGTTTAGAACTCTAGACTCAGTTATGTTTTCTGTTAAAAACATGATTTTTATTGTGTTTTCTGCATTGAACATGATTGTAGGCTAGGCGTTTTCACCGCCTAGACCGTTTATGATGAACAACTAGTATTTACAACTTTATTTGGCTATGATTACTTGATTGATGTTATGTTCGTATTCAATTCCATTGTTAACATGATTGTATGCATATGACCATTAGATTTAGGGTTTGAATTAACTTACTAAACTGCTTAGCCTGCGAATGTCTTTCGGTTTGGGTTGGGTAATCAATTGCGTGACTGTGTGTTTGTGATTGATTTGATTGTCTGTCTTGATTATCATAGTTTAGTATTTTAGTGATTGCCTTGAATCTAGTGTGCTGCTCTAGTTAGACAAGCCGGGAGGTGATAGCTAGGTCGGGTAGTTGGGTTGACTAGTGGCTTAGGATCACATCGCCATCGGGAGAGGGATGCCCTAGGAAGTTAGTTAGCTTGCTATTCCGTGTCAGTTGTGTTGATTAATGGTAGTTCCTGCTAGCCCAGGGTGCCTTATATTGTTTCGAGGGTGGTTAGGTCTAGTTGAGTTTGGATGTACCCATAAGGTGAATTCATGTCCGAACGTTAGGAATATTTGCTAAGAAGGATTTAAATAGGGAATTAGCTTCCATCAGAGTTGTCATAGCTAGATAAAGTTGTAGGTACTGATTGGGATTCCAGGTCTAGGTGGTGTCTTTCTCGTATCTGATTGTTTCCTAAGTTTTCCTGCTGTCTGTTTGCTATTTGCGTTGTTTAGTTAAGTTAATTAATTTAATTCCTTAATTACAAAAGCCCAAATTCAATTCTCAGTATTTCCAATTTCTTAGGTCAAGGTTAATTTTGTCTATAGAGTGTCTCTAGGGTTCGATATTCCCGGTCTTACCTCAGCTTAGCTACAATCCGACAGGTACACTTGCCTTAGGGTTCGGTCTAGTATAGGTAGTTTTGGTAAAATTAGGTATGTCTAGGTCTAGGTTTAGGTCTAGCTTTTAATAGCATTTTTAGGTACGTTCCGAGCACATCAAGTTTTTGGCTTCGTTGCCGGGGACACTTGGCAATAGAAAAATTAACTTAGGTCGTTGTTAGGAAATTTTGAGTCTTTTAGGTTTTTACGTGTCTAGAGTCTTAGGATTTTCTGCTTTCGAGTCTAGATTTTTAGTATTTTATTTTTTCTTTTTCTTCCGTTTTATGCCACACACCCATTCGTAAGCTCCGTCTGAACTTACACCGTTTTCTGATCCCGACAAGGATATTCGTGAACGGTTCCGCGTGCTTCGCGCGAAATTCGAGGCATTCATTATCTCCACCACTCATTCGAAACCATCCACCTCTTCCCCACACATCTCACGCGACACTATACCCATTCCATTTCCTAATCTGACCAACATGGCGGGCCGTCGCACCGTCCACGAGCAGGCCCTGGATGTAGTCCACGACGCTCGGTTTGCCATCGCCCAACCCAATGTTGCAAACACCACCAATTGGCAAGTTCTGTCTCACGTCATTAACGCGCTCACTAATTTTATCCAATTTCATGGACGTTAAGACGAAGATGCACCGACGCATATCTCGCGCTTTATCCGAATCTGCAACATGTTCGGACTCACGGGAGTCACGAACGATACCATTTACCTGCGCTTGTTTCCATTTTCCCTTACGTCTCGAGTTGCTGAGTGGCTCGAGACACTTTCGCCAAATTCGATCGGCACCTGGGACGATCTAAAATTAAAATTACTGAAGAAATATCATCCTCAAGCCAAGGCTGCACGTACTCGGGAGGAAATCCACTCCTTCAGGATGGACCCCGATGAGCCCTATTCAGTCGCATACGAGCGAGTCAACACCCTTCTGAGAAAATGTGCTCAACACGGGTTGACGGAATGGGCTATCATAGAAAAGTTCTATAATGGACTTCCTTATTCTGTTCAGAAGGAGTTTAACATTTCGGCTGGAGGGCACATGATGGAAAAACTTACTATGGATGAATGTAAATCACTTTTTGAGTGCTTTGCACTTGCTGAACAACAAACACCCTGTTGATACCCGATATGTGCGTCGTGTGAAGTATCAAGCAAAGTTCAAGTTCAAGTCAAAGTCTGAGTGGCCGAACCAGGTCCGAACCTAGAGTTCGGACTGGCCGAACCTGAGGTTCGGACGAGGCTCGATCAGCTGGGTATATATAAAAGTTTGGACATTGTAATAGTGAGTTCTGAGCGTGTGAGAATTCTGTTGAGTGTGTTTTCTTGAGTGTGTTTCCCTAAGTCTGTTTCTGATTGTAATTGTTCTTCGTTGATCAATAAAACAATCGGTTAATTACGTTTCGATGTCCAATTAGCTAGATCGAGTAGACGATTCGATGCTCATGCATTTTCAAGTGGTATCAGATCTTTCTGGTTCTCTCTACTGATCTGTGGTTGCTATTATTGGATTTTTGAACGTTTTTTAAATTTTCTCGAATTGGTTTGCGTGTTTTTAATCATTTCTGTCATGTATTTCATGTCAAATTTGTTCCTAATTCGTTCCTAATCAGTTTTTCTGTCCTACTGCTGCAAATCTCATCAAAATTCGTCCAAAATCGAACGTTTTTGAAAAATTATGTCGAGGTTCGGAGGGTTCTGGTCAGGGTCGGAGTAAATGATCCGAAGCTCAGGTTTGGAGTAAGTTCGGTCAAAGTTCGGAGCTTGTACTAGTTCGGTGTAGGTTCGGAGTAGGTTCGGAGTGTTGTTCGCACATAGTTCGGTGCTCAGTGTTTCGGATAGAGTTCGGACTGCTGATTTAGATTCGGACGAAGTTCGTACGAGGTTCGGAGCACAGTGTTAGGTTTGGAGAAAGTTCGGCCGACAGAATTCAAAATTTTCAACGATGTCGGAATTTCAAGCATTTGCAGCGATGTAGAATGCAATGCAAACTATGCTAATTTTTGACATTGAAATCGGAACAAGTTAGAAAGTTCCTAAATTGTTGAAACTTGAAGATTATCAAAATTGGAAGAAACGATTTTCCGCTTACATAAGTACAAATGATATCGATTTGTGGATCCCGCTTAAGAAGCTTTATCAACACCCAACAGATGCTGGAGATTTTATAGAAGTTCATACTTTTGATCTTGCTGAATGAAAATCATATGAGCTTGAACAAAAAGCATACGATTATCTTACAATGGCATTACCCACTGAGTTGCTTCATCAATTTAGCACTTGCAATAAATCTAAGCAACTGTGGGATGCTTTATCAGCGAGGTGTGAAGGTAATGATGACTACAAGAAGAGTCGGAAGAAATTTCTAAACAAAGAGTTTGATAATTTTCAGAATTATGACAATGAAAACATTGCTGCTCTTGTTTCAAGGCTGTCACACTTGATTAGTGAATTAAAGGTGGTTGGGATTGAAAAAGCCGATGCTGATTTGAAAGAAAATATTTTGGAAGCTTTGCCTGAAAAATGGGAAAACTACGTTTTGCTACTCACTCATGATAATAATTATTCTACAATGACATTTCACGAGCTTACTGGAAAACTTCATGCTCGGGCAATGGAAATGTTAAACTCAAAGAAGTCAACTGCTACTTTGCAGAATCCTGAATTGTATCATGGTGAGAATAGTGCAAGCATGAATGCAAAAGCTAAGCCAAATTTGCGTTCTGCACCAAGTGTTGCTTTCTTGTCAGGAAGTTCAGGAAATTATTATAACAATTCTTCACAGGGTTGTAGCTTTACAATTCCAAATTCATCAAGTCAGAATGCGTTTTCTGTTGAATCAACAGATGATGGTGCCAAAATGATTTCTGCATTGATTTCCTCATCCTTTGGGTTGATTATCAAGAATGTTGCTGATGCCAACGATCAAAGTTCAGGAAATTCTTATAACAATTCTTAACCGGCGATGATCTTGATGTACTTGATGATGATCAACTAACTGAATTGGATATATCTTGGCAATATGCTATGTTATGCCAACGATCGAAAAGATTTTTCAAGAAACATGGAAGAAATATTTCTGGTGAGAAATTGGGTTTTGATAAATCAAAATTGAAGTGCTACAAGTTTTTAAAGCTTGGGCATTTTGCCAAAGAATGTCAACAAGCTAATCTTAGCAAGTCTGGTTTTCCTTTATCAAGCAAACCTAGTTTTACTTAGCCATCTTCTAGTAACACAGACAAGGCAACATCTTTAACAGTTCAGCAGGATGCTGTTTATGATTGGGGTCAAAGGTTTGGTTATGATTCATCAGCTTTGATTGTCACTCATGTTCAATCAGATGATTCCTATTCAGATACTAGTTCTGATACTAGTTCAAATCCAAGTTCTTATGAATCTGCTGAAAACTTGGAGAGTCTGATGAGAGAAAATGTTTTGTTGTTGAATAAAGTTCAAAAACCGTCTGAGGAATTTGATGTGGTTAATTCATGTTTTAAGATTTCTAAGGAAAAGGAGAAAGAGTTGGTTTTGAAGTATGAATGTTTAATGACTGAGATCAAATTGTTGAATGAAGTTTTAGAAGGGTTCAAACAAGATAAGAAGGATGTTGAAGCTGCCAGAGCAAAGGTTTGTGAAGAACGGGATGAGTTGGTAAAAGAGGTTGAAAAATGGAAGTTTAATGCTGAAGATGCTGCTACTGACTTCAAGAATTTATTTGAAAAGTCCAAAATCAAACTTGATTTGCTTACACAGAATGTTGAAGAATCTGCTAGCAAGATTGAATCATATCAAGTTGATATGGAAAGTTCCTAAATTGTTGCCAACACCACCAATTGGCAAGTTCTGTCTCACGTCATTAACGCGCTCACTAATTTTATCCAATTTCATGGACGTGAAGACGAAGATGCACCGACGCATATCTCGCGCTTTATCCAAATCTGCAACATGTTCGGACTCACGGGAGTCACGAACGATACCATTTACCTGCGCTTGTTTCCATTTTCCCTTACGTCTCGATCTGCCGAGTGGCTCGAGACACTTTCGCCAAATTCGATCGGCACCTGGGACGATCTAAAATTAAAATTCCTGAAGAAATATCATCCTCCAGCCAGGGCTGCACGTACTCGGGAGGAAATCCACTCCTTCAGGATGGACCCCGATGAGCCCTATTCAGTCGCATACGAGCGAGTCAACACCCTTCTGAGAAAATGTGCTCAACACGGGTTGACGGAATGGGCTATCATAGAAAAGTTCTATAATGGACTTCCTTATTCTGTTCAGAAGGAGTTTAACATTTCGGCTGGAGGGCACATGATGGAAAAACTTACTATGGATGAATGTAAATCACTTTTTGAGTGCTTTGCACTTGCTGAACAACAAACACCCTGTTGATACCCGATATGTGCGTCGTGTGAAGTATCAAGCAAAGTTCAAGTTCAAGTCAAAGTCTGAGTGGCCGAACCAGGTCCGAACCTATAGTTCGGACTGGCCGAACCTGAGGTTCGGACGAGGCTCGATCAGCTGGGTATATATAAAAGTTTGGACATTGTAATAGTGAGTTCTGAGCGTGTGAGAATTCTGTTGAGTGTGTATTTCTGAGTGTGTTTCCCTAAGTCTGTTTCTGATTGTAATTGTTCTTCGTTGATCAATAAAACAATCGGTTAATTACGTTTCAATGTCCAATTAGCTAGATCGAGTAGACGATCCGATGCTCATGCATTTTCAAGTGGTATCAGATCTTTCTGGTTCTCTCTACTGATCTGTGGTTGCTATTATTGGATTTTTGAACATTTTTTAAATTTTCTCGAATTGGTTTGCGTGTTTTTAATCATTTCTGTCATGTATTTCATGTCAAATTTGTTCCTAATTCGTTCCTAATCAGTTTTTCTGTCCTACTGCTGCAAATCTCATCAAAATTCGTCCAAAATCGAACGTTTTTGAAAAATTATGTCGAGGTTCGGAGGGTTCTGGTCAGGTTCGGAGTAACTGATCCGAAGCTCAGGTTTGGAGTAAGTTCGGTCAAAGTTCGGAGCTTGTACTAGTTCGGTGTAGGTTCGGAGTAGGTTCGGAGTGTTGTTCGCACATAGTTCGGTGCTCAGTGTTTCGGATAGAGTTCGGACTGCTGATTTAGATTCGGACGAAGTTCGTACGAGGTTCGGAGCACAGTGTTAGGTTCGGAGAAAGTTCGGCCGACAGAATTCAAAATTTTCAACGATGTCGGAATTTCAAGCATTTGCAGCGATGTAGAATGCAATGCAAACTATGCTAATTTTTGACATTGAAATCGGAACAAGTTAGAAAGTTTCTAAATTGTTGAAACTTGAAGATTATCAAAATTGGAAGAAACGATTTTCCGCTTACATAAGTACAAATGATATCGATTTGTGGATCCCGCTTAAGAAGCTTTATCAACACCCAACAGATGCTGGAGATTTTAAAGAAGTTCATACTTTTGATCTTGCTGAAAGAAAATCATACGAGCTTGAACAAAAAGCATACGATTATCTTACAATGGCATTACCCACTGAGTTGCTTCATCAATTTAGCACTTGCAATAAATCTAAGCAACTGTGGGATGCTTTATCAGCAAGGTGTGAAGGTAATGATGACTACAGAGAAGAGTCGGAAGAAATTTCTAAACAAAGAGTTTGATAATTTTCAGAATTATGACAATGAAAACATTGCTGCTCTTGTTTCAAGGCTGTCACACTTGATTAGTGAATTAAAGGTGGTTGGGATTGAAAAAACCGATGCTTATTTGAAAGAAAATATTTTGGAAGCTTTGCCTGAAAAATGGGAAAACTACGTTTTGCTACTCACTCATGATAATGATTATTCTACAATGACATTTCACGAGCTTACTGGAAAACTTCATGCTCGGGAAATGGAAATGTTAAACTCAAAGAAGTCAACTGCTACTTTGCAGAATCCTGAATTGTATCATGGTGAGAATAGTGCAAGCATGAATGCAAAAGCTAAGCCAAATTTGAGTTCTGCACCAAGTGTTGCTTTCTTATCAGGAAGTTCAGGAAATTATTATAACAATTCTTCACAGGGTTGTAGCTTTACAATTCCAAATTCATCAAGTCAGAATGCGTTTTCTGTTGAATCAACAGATGATTGTGCCAAAATGACTTCTGCATTGATTTCCTCATCCTTTGGGTTGATTATCAAGAATGTTGCTGATGCCAACGATCAAAGTTCAGGAAATTCTTATAACAATTCTTAACCGGCGATAATCTTGATGTACTTGATGATGATCAACTAACTGAATTGGATATATCTTGGCAATATGCTATGTTATGCCAACGATCGAAGAGATTTTTCAAGAAACATGGAAGAAATATTTCTGGTGAGAAATTGGGTTTTGATAAATCAAAATTGAAGTGCTACATGTTTTTAAAGCTTGGGCATTTTGCCAAAGAATGTCAACAAGCTAATCTTAGCAAGTCTGGTTTTCCTTTATCAAGCAAACCTAGTTTTACTTAGCCATCTTCTAGTAACACAGACAAGGCAATATCTTTAACAGTTTAGCAGGATGCTGTTTATGATTGGGGTCAAAGGTTTGGTGATGATTCATCAGCTTTGATTGTCACTCATGTTCAATCAGATGATTCCTATTCAGATACTAGTTCTGATACTAGTTCAAATCCAAGTTCTTATGAATCTGCTGAAAACTTGGAGAGTCTGATGAGAGAAAATGTTTCGTTGTTGAATAAAGTTCAAAAACCGTCTGAGGAATTTGATGTGGTTAATTCATGTTTTAAGATTTCTAAGGAAAAGGAGAAAGAGTTGGTTTTGAAGTATGAATGTTTAATGACTGAGATCAAATTGTTGAATGAAGTTTTAGAAGGGTTCAAACAAGATAAGAAGGATGTTGAAGCTGCCAGAGCAAAGGTTTGTGAAGAACGGGATGAGTTGGTAAAAGAGGTTGAAAAATGGAAGTTTAATGCTGAAGATGCTGCTACTGACTTCAAGAATTTATTTGAAAAGTCCAAAATCAAACTTGATTTGCTTACACAGAATGTTGAAGAATCTGCTAGCAAGATTGAATCATATCAAGTTGATATGGAAAAGTTGTTGGATGAGAAACGGGAGTTAGTTAGTGTGAATAAAGTTCAAACAGCAAATTTGGAGATTCAACGGCGAAATGAAGCTAAACTAAAGAAAGAGTTGTTTGAAGGATTGGAAAATCTTCGAATGCAAAAGTTTGAAACTCATAAAGTTGCTAAGCGTTTGATAGCTACCAGAAAAGAGTTGGCTGAAGCACAACAGGAGATTTCTGATCTCAAAAGTCAAGTAATCGATGCAAATCGCTTGCTCAACAATGTTTCAAACTCTCAAGTTTTCACAAGTTTCTTAGCTAATGATGCTAATTTTGGGAAGATGTTTGATAAAACTGCATCGCCCCCTGCTTAGATCAAAGAAGCTTTCAAAGAAGTAAAAGAGCAAGTTTCTGAATTTGATTATTCAAATGTATCATCATCTACTGCTGAGGAAGACAACGCTGTGAAGAAAAAGAAGAACAAGAAGAATAAGAAGCAGAAGGGAAAGAAATCTGATGTTCTTCTAGCTTCAAAGTTTGTGTTTGGTTCAACTTCCGCTGATAATGAGAAATCAGTTACTTCAAGTGACAAGATTCAGTCTCAATCTGAGTTTGATGAAAAGATCTTTTATGATCAAAAGAATGTAACTGAAGTGAAAGCTAAATTTTCTCGGTTAGCAAAAAATGGACATTCTAATTCCGAGGAGAAAGTTGTTGGAAAGTATGTGGGTCTGGGCTTTAAAGCAAAAGATTTAACAGATAAGAAGGCTCCAGACTCATCATCTCAAGATTTTAAGAAATTGAAGCTGAAGCAAGTGAAGAAGGATGTGTTTAAGGCTGAAAAAGTTCAACCTGAGAGATTCTACAAGCTCAAAGGTTCTGCTCAGCTTTTCTCTGATAAAGAATTTCCTCTTCATTGTGTTGATGCTCGAAAGATTTCTGAAGTTTTTGTGAAAGCTCAAGTTTCTACTGATGGCTCTATAATCAAAAGCCCAACATCTAAATGGGTCCATGATCACAGACATCAGGTATATGATTCTCATTCTGATCATGTTCGAGATATTCCTATGTGTAATTCTTCGCAGGTACATCAAAAGTGGGATAAAACAAAACGAATCTGTTATGTTTGCCGCCGAACAGGGCATATGGCAAAGGATTGTCCACTACCTGCTGATTCACCACAACGGTTTCATAAGAAACCAGTTTTTGGTAAACCTGCCAAATAAATGTTCTTTGATGAACAAGGCAGAGTTTTTGATGAAGTTGAACTTACACTCTTTCATAAACAAAAACGTTTTGTTCCAATGTTCTCAAAGGTTCAAAGTCTAGGTTCATCATCACAGTCACCTGTGATAAGTTCATCACAAACTGCCTTACCAAAACAACAACAATGGAAACCTAAGGTGGTTTCTAAGCAAAACTAGGACACTGGTGGACCAGAAGCGATCCGCTTCGGTTCCTTTATGAACTAATCAGTTTGACCAGTGTGCACGTACTTCTAGAAGACCTATCGACGATTGCAAAGTTGTTGATGGAGGAGTATACTACATAATTTAAATTTCATGATCATCATTTTCTAAATTTGCAAATTTTTTGATTCTATACCTGGAAAGTATCCGTGTTGATTGATCTTTTTTTGTTACTTATAAGTTTTTCTCAAAACCCAAAAATAGAGTCTTGTTTTGTGTAAAATAAAAATCCAAAAAAAGAGTTTTCATTTTAAGGGGGGGGGGGGAATTGTAAGTAAGGGGGAGTAATTGAGAAAAAGCATGTTATGGAAAGAAGGTGAATACATGCAAAATATATAATTTGAGAAATTGATCATTGGGAAATGATGGTACATTGGCTTACGTATCTGACTCATGGATAGAGTAGATGAAAGATCCATAGGATATCATTGTTTGATGTGCTTGGTAGGCTCGGTAAATCAAAAAGTATTCAGATGTGATATACAATAAATACTAATGCTTGACCATGTGGATAACATCTTGATGCATATTTCATGACACAAAAAGAAAAAAAAGTGTGAAATTCAGAATGAGAAGTCACTGTGTATACATGTGTTCATTTTGCAAAGATTTAAACTTGTTTGATTTTTTTTATTTTGTCAAACGATCGGACTTTCTCTGCGTATCGAAAGATCGACCTGATCGTTGTTCGTTTGACGTTCTGCTATATTTTCTTTAGTGTTTCGTATAACTCATCGGACTTTCTTTGCGTGTATGGGAGTACCGACCTGATTGTTGTTGGGTTATACAAATTCAACTTGTTTTATTTTCTTATTTTGTTAAATCCGAGGCCTTATATGCCTATCGAAAGATCGACCTTAAGGTAGACGATTTAACGTTCTTATTTCTTTTTGCATGGAACACAGTTGACTGTATCATGAAAATATGATGCTTTGTGAAATATCACAAGTGCTATCACACAAAAGGAAAAAGAAAATCAAACAGAAAATGTCAGAATATGTCTGATAGTGTGGGGTACACTAGTCGAAGCAAATCTAATCAATACCGTAACATATCTAGATGTTATGAGTATGATTCTGCCTGAGTTTAAGATGGACAAATTATACCGGCAATCGACATGACTTGTGTGTTTCAATTAATTGAAATTGAAGTGTAGTTCAGTGCGTTATGACTAATATGATCCCGTATAGTGATCTTTCTCATACCAAAAATAGTGTTTGATTCTGTATTGTGATTTCATTTCATTTCAGAAAAGTACAAAAAAATCAGTGTATTTTAGCATAAACTTTCAAAAAGTCAAAAAAATTTGTTTTTGCTTTATTTTCGATCTGATCAACACGTGATAAAAAATCAAATTTTCAAAATCATATCTTGGAGTCTCGAAGAGACATTTTGCGCCAAGATTATTTAAATATTGATGCAGGATGCTAAGGAGCAAGAGATCACAACTTCAAGTCTTTTGAAGGTTGTTGATAAAAGACCAGAGATACATCAGATGTCATCCAGTTTTCAAGATTAAGCTACGATTGAGTTGAGGAGGAGTTTGTTCGAAGATTCTTTTCATTAGACGAACGGATTCTACACTTGAGGGGGAGCTTGATTGAAGATACAAAGTTGATGATGTTGAAAAGATACTGCACACGACGAGGGGGAGTTTGTTGATACCTGATATGTGCGTCGTGTGAAGTATCAAGCAATGTTCAAGTTCAAGTCAAAGTCTGAGTGGCCGAACCAGGTCCGAACCTAGAGTTCGGACTGGCCGAACCTGAGGTTCGGACGAGGCTCGGTCAGCTGGGTATATATAGAAGTTTGGACATTGTAATAGTGAGTTCTGAGCGTGTGAGAATTCTGTTGAGTGTGTATTTCTGAGTGTGTTTCTCTAAGTCTGTTTCTGAGTGTTTGCTGATTGTAATTGTTCTTCGTTGATCAATAAAACAATCGGTTAATTACGTTTCGATGTCCGATTAGCTAGATCGAGTAGACGATCCGATGCTCATGAATTTTCGAGTGAATTGTAAGTAAGGGGGAGTAATTGAGAAAAAGCATGTTATGGGAAGAAGGAGTGGCCAGAATTCAGGATGGCGAGAGGGAGGAAACCCACCTGGTTTTCCACCGAGGAATAACTATGGTAGAGGAGATGACATGTCGAGTTTTAAGGAGGTGAGGGAGCTTATAGCTAACCAGACCCAGATCCTGCAGCAGACCGTGATGCGAGACGAGGCTACACAGAAGAAACTAGCAGAACATGACACGTTGCTGAGAAATCAGCAAGCTTCTTTCTTGGATTTACAGCGCTCGGTAGGAGATATTGCGAAGCAGCTCAAGGAGCTAAATTCCCGCGGGGATCAGTTTTCCAGTAGTACGTACAAAAACCCCAATGCAAATGTCAATTCCATTACTACTAGGAGTGGGAGAGTTGTTCAGAGTCCATCACCGGCGGTAGTTGAGGAGGAACCAGTTGATGAGGAGATCGAATTAGAGACGCCTGACGGGAGGGTGCATCCGAGAGTAACACCATCAAGTACCGCACCGAACGTCGAGGCTGAGATAGTTAAGAAACCACCAGCTGGGGAGAAGCCGATGAAGTGGTAGGCGGCGAAGGAGAAGAAGCGAGTCAGGTTTGCATCTCAACCAATCCTTGCTGAAGACCTGAAGCTGCAAATGTCAATTCCATTACTACTAGGAGTGGGAGAGTTGTTCAGAGTCCATCACCGGCGGTAGTTAAGGAGGAACCAGTTGATGAGGAGATCGAATTAGAGACACCTGACGGGAGGGTGCATCCGAGCGTAACACCATCAAGTACCGCACCGAACGTCGAGGCTGAGATAGTGAAGAAACCACCAGCTGGGGAGAAGCCGATGACGTGGGAGGCGGCGAAGGAGAAGAAGCGAGTCAGGTTTGCATCTCAACCAATCCTTGCTGAAGACCTGAAGCGTGTGCCCTATCCTGAACGTTTAATTCAACAAAGAAATGCGCATGAATATGGTTAATTTCTTGATATTCTTAGGCAGCTTAGGATTAGTTTACCTTTTACTGAAGTCATAAATAAAATGCCTAAGTATTCTAAATTCTTGAAAGATATGTTTTATAGTAAAAAGAAACTTGAGGCTTTATCTGATATAACCCTTGATGCTAACTGTTCAGCTGTGGTACAGAATAGATTGCTTGAAAAATTAAATGATCCTGGAACTTTTACAATTCCTTGTGTGTTTGGTGGTTCATCTGTTACTCATGCTTTAGCTGATTTAGGTGCTAGTATTAATGTCATGCCATATTCTGTTTTTATGCACCTAGGGTTAGGAGAATTAGCGCCGACTAGGATGACAATTTCCTTAGCAGATAGGACGGTAGTTAAGCCCAAGGGAATAGTGGAGAATGTGCTAGTTAAGATAGATATGTTTTTATTCCCTATAGACTTTGTGGTTGCTGATAGTGATTATGATGTGAGGCGCCCATTGATTCTAGGTAGGCCTTTCCTTAGGAATGCCCGGGCGTTAGTTGATGTGTTTGCGGGAACCATCACTTTGAGGTTGAGAATGAATCGGTTGAGTTTATGGTTGGTAGGTCGAGTGACAAAAACAATGAATCCGTTTACTTTTTAGGATCTTTCATGTCTATGGTGGATAGTTGTGTCAGTTATGTCACAGGTGAAGATTTGGTAGGTGGAAATCGGTTAGAGGGTGAACCGGTTGTTGTGGATAAGTGTGGGGAAGATCCCAGGGGGTTAGAGGAGTTAGTTGATAAAAATGAGATTTTTGACCCGTTAGTAGAACCCGGGAGTGAATTGGTAGTGAGAGAGGATTAGGTGGTTGAAAGTAGGTGTAGGAGAGCCACACTTGGCGATTTAGGTGAATTTGAGGATAGGATAGTGCTTAGGCCAAGTGTGGGGAAGTTGGTTTTGGTTATGAGTGAAAATGACCCGGCTGCGAGTTTTCTAGAGAAAGTTAAGTTTCTTCCGGGTCGTTATAAGCATTAGAAGGTTAAAAACTCGTTGGAGTTATTAAAGTTGGTTTCTTTATTGGTTAGAAGGTTGGTAGGTGTTTGTGCAAGTAGGAACCGGATGAAAACCGGTAGTTTTGGGCATAAGGATGTGAAATCGAAGCCTCCGGATGGTTCGGGAGGTTGGTTTGATGGGGTGTGCTAATTGATTAAGTGCCCGGGGCTGTATATTATGTAGTTGTGTCATTAATTTTCTGCAATTTTTTGTTTTCGTGCATTTTGCGTTTTCGGTTTTGTGTTTTTCGGTGTTTGCAGGTAATTCGGGAGACTCAAGTTGTGGAAAAGTTAGATGAGGAGTTCCGGGTGGGTTTTGCAGGTCTTGAGTGCAGGTTTTCTGGGAAAAATTCGACCAAGGGACCTGGAGTGGAGAGCAAAAGAGATAGAAATTTTTCAAGGGCAAAAGTGCAAAATTCTCTGGAAATTGTGTTCCAGGCGTATCGCCTGGAAGGTGGTTGGTTTCAGGCGATACACCTAGAGAGTAGCAGACCGCCAGTTCGTTGTGTTCCTCGCGATACGCGAGGATTGGCAGGAAGTTCGTCGCGATACGCGACAGTTGGTCCGACCAGGAAAGTTCTTCAAATTTTTAATTTCTGATTTTTTGGGTTTGTGAGTTCTCGTCTTTCCAGGTAACACCATTTCAACTTAAATTTATTTTATTTCCTCCTTAGGTTATATTTTTGTGTTTTTATTTTCGTTTTGTTACTAATGTTTTGGTCGAGTCGAGTCGTTTGTTTTGTGTTTGTGTCGTACAGGTCCGATGATATTCGCGCATAAGATTTGGATATACTTCGGTGGAGGATCTGCGGTTACGAGCTCGCTTGCTATTTATCCAAATAATAAATCAGGGGAGTCCGTTCCGATTTATTTATGTTCTTTTATTTTTAATTTTCGTGCAATTTAGTTATTATCTTCGTGTGTGTTTATTTTTATTTCTGCTTTATTTTATTTCCATCACACATTGGGGACAATGTGTCGTTTAAGTGTGGGGGTGGGAGACTTGCGTCTTGAGTCTGTTTAATTTTAGTATGTCTTTAAAAAAAATTGAAAAATTGTTAAAAAAATGTCTGAGAATCTGGCTGCAATTAAATGGAAAATGATAGTACAGTCAGGATTTGGCTTTTTAATATTATGCTTAAATGTTGAATATAAATAACTAAGAGCTGGAAACATTATCGGTTAGTGATGTATTGGTAGGCCCAGCCGACTTAAAAAGCTTAAATATCCTAATTGTGTCAAAAATTGGAATTAAAATATAGAAAATCATGAGATTTAGTGGGTTCCCGCCTTAGATTGTAAAGAGGATGCTGAAAATGTCAAAAATAGAAGATAGGTACCTTAATATTTAAAGATAGACTTGTCTCTAAAGCAATAAGCACGCCTCTGTCTTTTTATGAAAATAAATCCGACTTGGGTGGCGCTTCCATGAAAAAAAAAATTCATATCCCACCTCTATTTCTGCATGAGCTGAGCTAAATACCTTATGTGCTACCCATCGAGTTCACTCTCAGTGGATGCTCCTCTAGGTGAAGCTCGTTGAAAAAAAAAAGAAACAAAAATATATATAAAAAACTCAAAAATAGCAGATCATTCATCCATCATTCCACCATTTTAGAGACAAATATATAATTAAATATTAGGGTAGGATAACCTAAACGGTTTAAACCTGTGCCTTGATATCTTGAGACGGAATTAGGCAAAGTTGTGATATTTGAGTGTGGGATCCGTTGGGTTGACTGGTTAGGTAAAAGAATCAGAAATGACACTTTTAGGGGCTATAAAGGTTGGTGGTTGGGTTTAGTCGGATCGAAATATCGATAATTGCTACCGGGATGTAAGTAAGCTATGTAAAATATAAATTGATGTAATTGTGAGTTGTTAGAAATTAAAGTCCTGGTTATGATTCCATTGCAGTATTTTTCGAGGACGAAAAAAGAGTCAGTGTGGGGATGTTTGATGTGTTGTAAACACATCTTATTTTCCAAGTCTTTTATTTATATATTTGAGTCAATTTGAGTCAGGTTTTGTTTAGTTTTAGTTGTTTTTAGTTAAGTGGTGAGTCTTAGAGTCGTTTATTTATGTTTTTATATGTTTTGTAGGTGTTTGGTCAAGTCCGGAGGCCACGAGAGAAAGTTAGGAGTTAGAAGAAGAAAAGAAGACAAGTGTTGAACAACAAGTCCCAGGCGTATCGCCTGGGACTGGATGATGGCCGCGTGATACGCTTGCAGCCAGAAGGTCAACGAAGGCTGTAAGTCGGTTTGACCGACTAAATTATCGTATATGGGGCCTTAGGCGTATCGCCTACTACTTTTGGACCTCCAAGCGATACGCTTGGAGGGTGTTTTTCTGGGAAACATAATGCGATTGATATAAATTCGAGTTTAGGGTTCCATTCGCAGGCTCGCGACTTCCAGACGGCAGAGGAGCGACCAGAGGCGATTTTTAGAGACGATAGAGACCTGGGAACAAGGAGAATCATCGAGGGATCAAGAATCAATCATCCAATCATCATCGATTCATCCGTTTTTCTTATTTCTCATTTAGAACTCTAGACTCAGTTATGCTTTCTGTTAAAAACATGATTTTTATTGTGTTTTCTGCATTGAACATGATTATAGGATAGGCGTTTTCATCGCCTAGACCGTTTATGATGAACAACTAGTATTTACGACTTTATTTGGCTATGATTACTTGATTGATGTTATGTTCGTATTCAATTCCATTGTTAACATGATTGTATGCATTTGATCTTTAGATTTAGGGTTTGAATTAACTTACTAAACTGCTTAGCCTGCGAATGTGTTTCGGTTTGGGTTGGGTAATCGATTGCGTGACTGTGTGTTTGTGATTGATTTGATTGTCTGTCTTGATTATCATAGTTTAGTATTTTAGTGATTGCCTTGAATCTAGTGTGCTGCTCTAGTTAGACAAGTCGGGAGGTGATAGCTAGGTCGGGTAGTCAGGTTGACTAATGGATTAGGATCACATCGCCATCGGGAGAGGGATGCCCTAGGAAGTTAGTTAGCTTGCTATTCCATGTCAGTTGTGTTGATTAATTGTAACATCCATGGTCTATCCATTTCGTTGTACCCGACTTGTATTCCATGATCCATTCAATAAGGAAGTTCATTTCATTTTATTTGGTGTTTCAATGTATAATTTACGATTATATCAATTTATTTTGTTTCGGTTTCAATTCATATTTCAATATTCCAAGCTTTCAATTTATTTAAATTAGACCGGGACTTGAGTATGCTATATACGTGTGGCAAATCTGGGCAATACTGGTTACGCACGCAATTGAAACACAAATTATAGTTGTATGAATGTTTTGGGTTAAAATTATAAATATTGAAAGTCTGGGCCTTTATGTAATTTCGCAAAACTTAAAAAAAATAATTTTATAAATTTATGTGTCAAATTTATTTTACGTCCGTAGTTAATTCGTAAATAAACCTATGCGAAAGATCGGGTTTTAAATATAAATTATGGGACTTAATTGTGCATTTTATGGGTGGTATTTAAGTTAGAAAAATAAATAAACAAAAAAACTAAGGAAATGAGGGGCATGGGTTTCGAACCTACGACCTTCCTTTCACAAACCTGCGCCCCAACCATTGGGTTGAATTTCGTTTTATGTTCATTGCTGGCTTCCAGCTTTATTTTAGTGAATCAGCGAGTGTCCCACATCCACCCTCCTTCTTCTCCACGCGCCTGCGACCCCTTCCTCCTCCATTCTTTTTTTTTCTCGACCGTAACCCCCTTTCACTTCTTTTCTCGGCCGTTTTCACCATTTAAACCACCATTTAAACCACAGTTTCATGTACCAAATCATGACCCGAGTTTAATGACACAATAATCATTAAAAACCGTTGCTAATTAAAGATTTTCACTCAAAACCCCCATTTTCTTAAAACTTCCATTAAAACTAAACTTAAAGCTCCAAATCGACCCATCTCCGATCTCGTCCACTATAAATTGAGATCGTAAACCTGTTGTATGCCTGCTCACGGTCAAAAGCCCTCTTCCAATTCCAATTTTCATTCGGGCAATCAAAAACCCCCCAATTTCTAGGGCTCATAACTTGTTCGGACGATTCCGGGCTCAATTCTCCGTCAAATTGATCAAGTAAGTAGTCCATTCCACCTAGTTTTTCGTTAACTACAATACCCCTCTGTTAATTTTAGGTTTTATCGCTTTATTTCATGAGTCTATTTTAGGGTTCTTCGTGATTTTGGGATTTTTATGAAAACATAAATTGTAACCTAATTAGTTTAATCTAAACATTCCAATATCAATTATCTCTATTCTAAATCACGAATGTTGCAATTAGAATACATTCATAATTATTTTGTCTATTTTATTACTTATTATCATCTTCTAAATATATATATTTAAAAAAAATTATATCTATATATCTATATGATGGAATTATTTATTCCTTATGATGTTAACTACAAATCATAATACATTTTATGATGGTTACTTAAATCATTAGATCTTATTATAAAATTACCTTTACAATTAGTGTGTGTATATATCATTACCTTGTAATAGTTATAACATTATAGCCTAAATACATTTCAACTTCATATATTGTTTTTTACGAGTCATTCATCATCACATTATTAATCAATTCACAAACACCTTATACGAAACTTTAAGGTTTTGCTTTGATGATTTTAACTGTATTATTATGTTTATTATTATTTATTATTATTATTATTATCATTATTGTTAATTAATATTATTGTTATTATTATATAAGATTCTATACATATTACATCAACATTTATGAGTTATTCAAATAATTATTGATTAGTAGTTATTGTGACAATATTTATCATTATGATTATTATTATTATTATTATTACTATTGTTATTATTATTATTATTATTATTATTATTATTATTATTATTATTATTATTATTATTATTATTATTATTTATCATTAGTTAATGTTGTAACCTAATTCAAACTTATTATATAAACACCTTGAGTTAATCAAATAATTAAAGAATATTAAAACACATCTCATTTATGCCATAGAAATTTACTTAACACTTATATTACTCATAAATACACTATATAATTTTTGTCAAATAAATAACATTTCTTTAAACAAAACCCCAAATGCCCACGAACCCCTAGTATCCTAGCTTCATTATTCAACTAGGTCCCCTCGTTTTCCTTTAGGTTGACCTTCGGGACTACTACTATCATTCTCGTGTTCTTTCGTGGAAACCCTTCATTTTACAAAGTGAGTAATCCTTGCCCCTTTTTCGTGTTTTATATTTTGGGGTGCAACATGTATCCTATATCAATCTATTGATTTTCAAGATTTTCATATAATGCGATTGTAGACCATATATGTGAATGTGTGTAGGATTTCATTCTAGCATAACTTATCAATGTGTTGGGATTTCATGTTTTTCATAGTGTTTCATGTATTTCATATCGCATAAACATTAACGTAAGACCTGGGGAATCAAAGATAGATCTATTGGCTGACAACCCACTCAACTTGACCGATTTTGGCGTTGGGTGTTTGAGACCTATTTCATATAGTCTAACCTTCGGGTTAGGTAATCCTTGTCATTGAGGGTTGTTTATGCATTAGTTTCATGTTGTCATTTATCTAGTATGTTGATCTTTCATTTCATTCTATCATAGGATACAATTCGCATGTTTTCATTTTATATATCATATTACATATTAAACATGTGATTACTCACCAACTTTGTAGTTGACCGTATCTTATACATGTTGCAGGAAATAATAACGTTTGATCCAAGTTGCTCCACTTAGGGATTCGGACCTAGTTAAATTCTCAATAAGACATTGTTGAAGCATTTATGTTATGTTGAATTTCAAGTTTATGTAATGACCTTTGATTATTAATAATAGTGTTATTTAAACATTGTCACCTTAATTTAGTTGTGATGAGCTTTTGGGAAATCTAATCATGCCCTGACGTTTCCGCCGTCGGTTGGGGTGTGACATTAATGGTAGTTCCTGCTAGCCTAGGGTGCCTTAGATTGTTTCAAGGGTGGTTAGGAACATTTGCTAAGAAGGACTTAAAAGGTGAATTAGCTTCAATTAGAGTTGTTATAGCCAGATAAAGTTGTAGGTATTGATTGGGATTCTAGGTCTAGGTGGTGTCTTTCTCGTATCTGATTGTTTCCTAAGTTTTCCTGCTATCCGTTTGCTAGTTGCGTTGTTTAGTTAAGTTAATTAATTTAATTCCTTAATTACAAAAGCCCAAATTCAATTCTCAGTATTTCGAATTTCTTAAGTCTAGGTTATTTTTGTCTATAGAGTGTCTCTAGGGTTCGATATTCCCGGTCTTACCTCAGCTTAGCTACAATCCGACAGGTACACTAGCCTTAGGGTTCGGTCTAGTTTAGGTAGTTTCGGTAAAATTAGGTGTGTCTAGGTCTAGGTTTAGGTCTAAGATTTAATAGCATTTTTAGGTATGTTCCGAGCACATCATGGCTCGATATAAATTTTCTTGGTCGGCGAAGCAGTAGTGACTTGACTAGGTACTTGTGTCATTGGTTGGGCCATTCGGGTTCGAGTTGGCTGGTGTTAAGTTTTCTCAAGCTGGCCAAAACAACCACAATTGTGACATTTCTAATAAGTCACATTTATGGGGTGGTGACGACAACATGTGTTGCATGAAGGGTGAGGCATGATGTAAGGTTTCTTGGTTGATATCGGGATTTATTTCGGTAGCAGGGGTAGCAGGGATAATAGTTTTTGCAAGTGTGGTAGTGGTAGCATGATGTTTAGCTTTCCTTTTCCTTTTCTTGGTTTTGGTAGCGGGACACTTGATGACTTCTAACCATTGAGGTAGTTCAGTAGGATTTTCAGAGTCACTACACTTCAGACGGTTACACGCCTTACAGTGTTTAGAAGAGCAAGCAGGATTCACAGTAGCATTATTGTTGCCAAATTTATCATTTAAGGCATATCGGAAAACGTTGGAGATGACAGTCACCACTTATTGAGCAATTTGTTGGGCGATTTGGTGATCGTCGAGATTCACATTGAAGGAAAGTGTTCACGAGACAAGGGATACGATAATCAACTCGGGATTATGAAGAGGAACATTTTATAAAGCATATGAATTTAGAAATCACGAGATTTCAAATAAGATATGGAAAAGAAATCATATTGCTTTAGTTGAGTGGCTTTCGTTCCTCGATTAAGAAACTACAACCGTGAGTAATCAGAGTTGATTGGGTTTCTTAGTAATAATCGACATGATTTGGCCTAATAGATTCCAACACTCTCACCAAATACTTCTAGGTAGGCATCCAGGTCCACACGGTTGATCAGGATTTAAACGCACTGATTTCCTAAATAGACCTCAAGCTACCAGTGCCATACCCCTTCTAGTTACTACATGTCTACTGCTAGGAACCTAACTTTGATGGAATTTTTAAAAATCAAAATTCAGAATCCTAAAATGGCACCTAAGGCACCATCAATGGAGATAGAGGCTAGGAAGCCATAAGAGATTAGAGTACACGTGTGTGTCAAGTGTTAAGGCAAAGGTAAGATCTAAGATAGGCATGTTTAAGAAGCATCTAAAGACATGATATAATAATAGGCATACAAACATGAGTTAATCATGTAGGAAACCTTAGGAATATAGTCTAGGTTATCCAGTTCTAATAATCTAAATCCCTATAGCCAAGGCTGCGATACCAATCTGTCACACCCCAACCGACGGCGGAATATGTCGGGGCGCAATGATTGTCAAGAGCTCATGACAACTAAGATCAGTTGTAATACTTAAACATGCCCTTTTCATTACTCAATCGAAGATACCGTACAATAAAGATAAACATGCAGAATACATTTCAAAATTGATTTAAAGACTTTAATCTAGGTCCAGCAATCATAGCGTGATCATAATATGGCTCAAGTATAGATTCCTGCAACATGTTTAAAGTCAAGTGTCAACTACAAATGTAGTTGGTGAGTCAACACACTTTAAGTAATATATATTTTCAATAACAACGATATATGTAAATCAAGATATTTTGATATATATAGTCAAACAAGTAATGAGTCAAAGTCACCATGTGAGCGCATCAAACCATAGACAACTAGGCTTCCAATCACCCGAGACTAATTACTAGGCAGGTCAGATGGGCTGTCAAACCAATAGATATATCTATTATTGTAACCCCGGCTCGGTGTGTTAATGAATACGATTCGTGTTGGAGATATCGAGGTAGATCACAATCAATCACAAAAATCCACAAAAGTTTAACATACATAGAACTTATCCAATCAACATATAATCTCGTTTACGTTTTAGAGGAGCGATTTTAAAGAGAGATACATGATACACCACAAAACAGTAAAAAGATAATGCAGGTATGATTTCTCACAACTCAGATTATCATTCGAATGAATCACCATGATAAATGATCATATGAAATAATAGTCATAACCAACAGTATTAAAAGAGGGGGTTCACGAATACTCACCTGATGAGTAGATTGGAAACGAGAGATAGAACCAGTCGCGAAAGATAACAACCCAGAGATTATCCTAATGAAACGAATAGGCTAAATGAATATGGGAACTCATAATGATTATAGTTCAAAGAACATGAGGAACTTAAGGAGAGTTAGGTTCTATAAGTTCAAAAGGACCATTTAGCAAACGTGCATTTATTGGTTAATTAGTGATAATATGAAGACACGCATTCCTATAAGAAAATGCTCACTCCGGGATCGCCTAGGGAGATGTGTCAAGTCCCAGTTGGGATTATGCGACAACCTCGCTTTTCCGGAAACCCCAATGTACAAGCGCCTACCCTTTCGGTCCGCACGAACTTCTAACTACCCGAATAAATCGGTATAATAATATTTTATTTATTTGAAATATGAACTCATATATGTTTATTATAATAAATATGTTTTAATATCAAAAATCAAGTCCCAATACCTCTTGGTTTATTTAATATTAAATTTTATATTTCAAAACTCTAATTTTGACGTATTTCTTAAATAAATATCAAAAGGTGTTATTAATTGAAATAAACTTAGAGCTTTTGTTTATAATATCATATTATAGTATACCTTACTATATCAAGTCATAATTAAACACCGATTTCTCAATTTTGACAAAATACCTTTACGAAAACCCTAATTTTGACCCGGTTCGTAAATCAATACCAAACCTTTACAATTCATGAATTTAACATTAGGGCTTTCTTAAATGATGTTATTTTATAGATCTGTACAAAAAATAGAAGCTAATTCTTTGCAGATTGGGCGAATTGAGGTAAACATGTTCAAGAACCCAAATTCTAGGTCACTTCTGGAATCCTAATCAAACGAGCATATGAACAGAAATTGATTGAGGGGTTTTGAAGAGCATACCTAAAGATGCTTGACTATAGAAATTGGGCTTCAAATAGTTTTCGGATTGATCGAATTGCATCGATGAAGTTCCTGATGCAATTTAGGGTTCTTAGACTACTAATTCAAGATATTGGAATCGATTTTGGACGGATTGATGGGGTATTTACCGTACACATGTGTGAAAATGGATGAGGACACGATATATGGTGACTAATCGAGCAAAGACGACACATAGGAAGTTGAAACCGACGCCCAAAACGAAGCCTATCGACTTTTAGCCGACCTGGGTGCAAGGCGTACCACCCAAATCAAAAGGAATAATCTGGGCGTACCGCCCAGCAACCTCGTTTGATAGGTTTTTAATATTTACATATTAGGTCCCTACAGTTTGGTTTTGTGCATAATGATCCCCTAAACTTTCATAATTTGTCATTTTGAACACTGAAAACTTGTTAAGATACATGTTTAGTTGATTTTCATCCTTTGAGTTATAAAATAATTTTTGATAAAACCCCGAGATTCCCGATAAACGGTAATTCGAATATCGAGATCACGTAAAAGCCGAAAATAACTTTATTTTTGTTTTAAGCGAATCGTCTAACTTCAAATTTTGCAAATGTATTATTTTTCTTTCAAAAATCATTATGGAATGTTTCTAACATTATTGGGATGTATAATTTCAAAAATTTCTTCTGATAATTATTAAACTGAAATTCGTTTCATGTGACAAGTTCAGATCTAGTTCAGGTTTTATAAACGGGTCGGACACGAATGTTATATCTGAAGCACAGCAAAAGATTTCTGATCTGAAAATCCAAGTTATTGATGGAAATCGTCTGTTAAACAATGTCACGAATTCACAATCTTTTAAAAGTTTCTTATGCAAAGATGAGTACTTTGAAAAAGTGTTTGAGAAGACAGTTCCACCCCCTGCTATAATCAAGAAAGATGTCAATGTAGTGAAGGAAAAAGTTGAAGAATGTGATTATTCCAAGTTTTTATATTTGAATTCTGACGAAAAGGTGTTAAAGAAGCAGAAGAAAAAGAAGGCTGAAAAGAAAGCTGAGAAGAAATCTGAAATTCCTAAGTTTTCAAAGTTTGTGTCTGGTTCTTCGTCTAACGCAGAAGAGAAAATAGTTATTCCATTTAGGAATATCATTTCTCACACTGATATTGATGAGACGATTTTCTATGCTCAGAAAGATGTTAACAAAAATGAAAGCTAAATCTTCTCGTCTGCGAAGAATGGACATAAATCATCTGATTCAAGTGAAAAGATTTATGGTAACATCCTGGTCTGGGTTTTTCAAAGTAAAAAGGTGATGATCACAAAGAACAGTATCAACAACAAATGAACAAGCTGAATTTTCAAAAAAGTGAAGAAGGATGTGTTCAAGGCTAAAAAAGTTCAACCCAAAAAATTTTAGAAGCTCAACGGTTTGGAGCAAATATTTTCTAACAAAAAATTTCCACTTCACTGTGTGGCAGGTTAGAAATAAGCTTAAGTTTCGGTGAAGCATGATGGTTTCAAGAACAAGAAGAATCAATCTGCTAGATTTTCTTCTAGTGGTTCTAACTGTACCCCCCAAGAAATCCTACTTCAAAATGGGGGCATAATCACAGATTTTTGTTTTAAAATAAAGTAAGGATCTTAACGAAACAATTAATCTAACCCTAACATAAGAAAAGTACCTAAAAGATCAAGATAGAAACAAGAAATTTAAACAAAGAAGCCCTAAATAATTAAACAAAGGATTTTTTTTTATACAGAAAATGGAGGCGATTAAAATAGATGACTAAATCACTAACTAAAAACAAGCAACTATTAAAATGTTACTAAAACTAAACTAAACAACCTAAAACATGCTAATAAAACCTAAACATGCTTCTAATCGTCATCTAAAACGAAACGAGCTAAAATAAACATAGTGGTTAGCAAGTTAATCGCCAAGAAACACCACAAATAATCCACATTCTTGGTTCTAAACAATTTCGTTAATTGACAACAATAGTTCATAATCAAGCTACATGAAAGTTCGTGAGCATCGGATCGTCTACTCAATCTAGCTATATCGAAACGAGAAACGTAATTAACCGATTGTTTTATTGATCAAAAGAACAATTACAATTAGTAAAAATACTCAGAAAACAGACTCAGAGAATACACCGTGAAAACACACACATAACACTTGGTCTATCTCTCTCAGTTACAAACTTCGAAGACAAACTTCCTATTTATACTCAACTGGGCGAACTCTAGGCGAACTTGAAGTTCGCCTGGATCTGAACTTCAATTCGGAACCAGTTCGCCTAGCAACATGAACTCTGTCTTAAACTTTTCATCTTCTTGTCATGATACTTCACACGACACACAGATTATACATTAACAAACAGCCCTCGTCGTGTGTAGTATCTTTTTAATATATCAAAACTGTATCTTCTATCAAACTCCCCCTCAAGTGCAGAATCCGTTCAAATTATCTTCAAACAAACTCTTCCTCAACTGGATAGTAGCTCGATCTTGTATACTTGACGATGTCTGATGAATCTCTGTCTCTATCAGCAGCTTTAGGAGACTTGAAGTTGTGATATCTTTCACTTTAGCGACCTGCTCAAAATTTAAATAATCTCGGCGTAAAACGTCTCTTTGAGACTCCAAGATATCTTTTTGAAAATTTGAAATGTATCACGTGTTGATCAGATCGAAAATAAAGCAGAAACAAAATCTTTTTGACTTTTAGAAAGTTTATATATCAAAACAAGCCTAAAATCTTTTTGATGTTCCAAACTTATACTAAAATACATCAAAAATCTTTTTGTACCTTGAAATGAAATGTATTTGCAATACAGAATCAAACTCCATTTTTGATATGAGAAAGATTACTATACGGGATCATATTGATCATGACGTACTGAACTACACTTCAATTTCAACTAATTGAAGCAAATAAGTCATGCTGATTGCCGTTATAATTTGTCCATCTTAAACTCAGGCAGAATAATACTCATAACATCTGGATATGTTAAAGTATTGATTAGATTTGCTTTGACCAGTGTATCCCACACTATCAGACATATTCAGACATTTTTCTTTTTCTTGTGTGACTTCTTTTCTCATGTGATTACGCTTGTGATTATCACATAGCATAATGTTTTCATGATATTGTCAACTGTGTTCCATGCAAAAAGAGATAAGAACGTTAAATCGTCTACCTTAAGGTCAAGCTTTCGATACGTAGATAAGGCGTCGGATTTAACAAAATAAGAAAAATAAAACAAGTTGAAATTGTATAACCCAACAACAATCAAGTTGGTATTCCCGTACACGCAGAGAAAGTCCGATGAATTATTCGAAACACCAAAGAAATAAAGCAGGACGTCAAACGAACAACAATCAGGTCGATCTTTCGATACGCAGAGAAAGTCCGATCATTTGACAAAATAAAGAAAACCAAACAAGTTCAAATCTTTGCAAAAAGGACACATGTATACACAGTGACTTCTCTTTTTTGTTTTTCACACTTATATTTTTTTTTGTCATGAACTATGCTTCAAAATGTTATCCACATATTCAAGCATTAGTATTTAGTATATATCACGTCTGAATACTTTCTAATTTGCCGAGTCTACCAAGCATATCAAACAATGATCTTATGGCTCTTTCATCTACTCTATCCATGAGTCAGATACGTAAGCCAATGTACCATCATTTCCCAATGATCAATTTTTCAAAATTTTATATAAGCATGTATTCACCTTCACTATATATTTTGCATGTATTCATCTTCTTCCCATAACATACATTTTCATAATTTTCTCCCCCTTAAAATAAAAAAAAAACTCTATTTTTGGATTTTTCATTTTACATAACAAGACTCTTTTTTTTTGGCTTTTTATCAATTTTCGCTTTTAAAAACACAAACAAAATGTAAAGAAAGAAAATTGATCAACCAACACGGATACCTTGCATTGTAAAGTTTTAGAAAAAACTTTCAGGTTAGTAAGATATATCATGATATTTAAGTTAAGCAGAATACTCCTCCATCAATAACTTTTCAATCGTCGACAGGTCTTCTAGAAGTACCTACACACTGGTCAAACTGATTAGTTCAAAAATGACCCGAAGCGAAGTGCTTCTGGTCGACCAGTGTCCTGGTTTTGCTTCCAAACCACCTTAGTTTCCAAATTTGTTGTTTTAGTAACTCAATTTTTTATGAATGTAAGTATCGATCCAACCCCACACGCAATATCAAAACCTAATAATACTGTGCGGAATCCGGTGTTACTAGTGATTCAAGAAAAATATGCAATATAACAAAAAATAATGATTAGAAAAGTAAATAACACAATCAATCACAAATCGATTAGAAGAAGAATATCACTTTTCTATTGAACCAGTTGCAAAACACCACAAGAATCCATAAACCCTCTAGGTTAAGGTTCTTGCCTCTAACAAATCAACCCCCCCCCCCCCTTAAAACAGTGAATAAGGGACCTATTAATAGGAGGATTCTAGCTTGGAAAACAAGCTAGCCTATTTTTGGTAAATAAAAACCCTAATTACCTCCTAATTCCCGGTTTTGACTTTCTAGGCCCACAAAACTCGCTCTAAACATTCTCTAATTGAGCCCAAACATGTCTAAAATGGCCCAATAACCCAATTCAACGAGAACCCAACTATTTTTCACCCATTCTTATGCATAGGCCTTCAAAATAGTCCGCCAAGTGAAGATTTAATACACAAGCCACAAATTATTCCCTTACAATCTTCTCCTTGGCTTGTGATATTAAATGTCTTCTACTCACAATTTTCAGACTTGCAATCTTCGCCTTAGCGTGAGCATGGGTTGTTAAAGATTCTTTTCTTTATCAATCTTCATTGGGCAACAAAGAATTACTTTTGGAAGTGTTCTCTCAATCAACGTCAGCTTGAACTGCACATGATGACCAAGTAATGAGAGGAGGATTCTCAAATACTTGCTCCTTCTTAAAAAATGTTGAGTCCTTGCTGACTCATCAGTAACTGTTTTGACTTGCTAGTGTCTTCAGAGAGTAAAAAGTTTGAAAAACCCTTTTCTTGTCAATCTTGAATGTATATCTTGATTTGACTGCTTTGCATCTTTTCTTCATTAAATGCAATGTTGCATTAACCTTCCCCTCAACTTGTGAACAGCGTCTTTAGAAGCTTCACTTGAACAACCAACAAACTTCCCCTAAGCATCACATTTTTCCAAGGGTAAGTCCTTTTCCAGCTGGTTCTTCAACACGAACAATAGCAGCACTCATTGACTTTTCTTTTCCATGACATTTCATTTGCATTTAACCTGTCATGCACAACATGGAACAAACACAAACACTAACCAGTATAGGATACCCGATTTCTGGATTAGCAGGAGAATAACATTATTTAACATCGATTACAGGTTACTTCCCTTGAATACCATATCTTTTATCACTTATTTCATCCACAATAAAAACTTATTTAAGAACCTTTCAGATAACCTGGACATGATAAACCACCATCATGACCCAAGCCTTTGAACTTAGTGGTGAATGAGGGTCGCTCTTCTCCTTCAATCGGAATGAACATAGACCCTGTTGTCATGAATATCTTACCACTGGGCCTTGTAGTCATCACCACTCGTTCCCGTTTTACCTCATCCACAACTTTGGAATAAGCAGTCTCAATCTTTGGATAAGGAAGCAACTTTTCTTCATCAGCTCTTTTCACTTCACTGGAGATTGAACCTGCACACTCAGTAATGACATTAGTGTTATTCACACAATTTGACTGAGTTGCTTCGGTGGCTGTCTTTTCATCTTTATGCATCGGTTGAGGCCCATATACCATGGTTGCTTCATTCAAGGACTCTTTCAACAATTCATCTGCAGTTTAGGGCAGTTTGATGTATTTATGTTGTAATGGGGGAGGAAAGTTTCCATCCTCGAGGTCAGATGTTTCTTTTACCTGCTCAAGTCGCTCTTCTGATTTAAATAAAGCATGATGAGATTCCATCATTTTCTTTTTTATAACTTGTTGTATTTCAAGAGTAGATTGGGAGGAGTCAATTTTGGTTCTTAGTTCCTTAACCTCCTTAGTTAGCTCTTCTACCTTAGCGTTAGCAAGCCTAAGATATGTGCTTTTATCGCTCAACCGAATTTCTAGGCTCCTAACGTCTACTTGAATGGCCTCAAGATTCTCTCTGAATATTCTAGCCTTATCCTTATATTCCCTGACTCTTTAGCAGTGGATGCATAATTTACGGTTTCATCTGTGAACTTACGTTCCCATTCTTTAGCCTCACACCTGGGATTACAACATATCTCACTGTCGTTAGTAGATGCAGTGGTACCTGGTAGAATGGGTGCCATGATTTTCTTTGGATGAATTTCTAGAGCAAATCTGGTAAAACGGCAAAATCACTATTCAAAGAATAGTGTCAATAAACTTAAAATTGAAAAACGGAGGCCTTCGGAGTGGAATTTGAAGGACCATATGATCTCCCTTATCTGTTAGGCGGGGGTTGTTGTGGGGCTCGTCGAGACGGTCGTTTGGGCTGGTATTAGAGCTTCTAACTCCAAACGAGGCCCAAGTGATGCCTGTTTTAGTGAAACAGTGCGAAATAGTGTTTTTGCCGCAAAAGGGTTTTGGATCGAAAAGTAGGAATCCATCGAAAAGGGGTTTTCGATTGAAACAAGGGTTTTTGATCGAAAGGTTGGGTCGAAAAGTGGATCTGAGAGGGTTTTCAATCAGATCGAAAAGTGATTGATGTGAACGAAAAGCTTGATCGAAAAAGGGGTCACTTGATGGAAAAGTCAGCTTTTCAATCGGGCAGAGTTTTGGCTCGATCAAATAGTATAGACTGATCGAAAAGTACACTTTTCGATCAGGTCGGAACGGGTCAATGCCACGGACACTGATCGAAAAAGGGGTGATCAAAAAGTACCCTTCAATCGAAAAGTCGATCGAAAAGTGTCTAATCGGATCGAAAAGCTAAGATTATCGATCGAAACAGGGTCAAAGCCACAGTTTCAATCAAATAGCTTATAGTGCACGGGCTTTTTGCTACTGTCCTGTATGAAACATGCACAAATACCTCCCGTTTCGCGCTAAAAGCTGAAAATCACAAAGAAAACTCAAACTATTAGTCCAAAAAGCTTGAATCCGATATCGCGAGAGCCATAAAACACGCGTTTCTTTTCTCTGTTACCAATTGTAAGGATCGAATCAACCCCACACGTGATATCAAAACCTAATAATACTGTGCAGAATCTGGTATTACTATTGATTCAAGAAAAATATGCAATAGAACAAAAAATAATGATTAGAAAGTAAATAACACAATCAATCACAAACCCATTGGAAGAAGAATATCACTTTTCTATTGAACTACTTGCAAAACACCACAAGAATCCGTAAACCCTCTAGGTTAAGGTTCTTACCTCTATCAAATCAACCCCCACCCCCCCCCCCCCTAAAACAATGAATAAGGGACCTATTTATAGGAGGATTCTAGCTTGGAAAACAAGCTAGCCTATTTCAGTAACTAAAAACCCTAATTACCTCCTAATTCCCAGTTTTGACTTTCTAGGCCCACAAAACTCCCTCTAAACATTTTCTAATTGAGCCCAAACAAGTCTAAAACGGCTCAATGACCCAATTCAATGAAAACCCAACTATTGTAAGTCCCGAAAATGGTTCTAACATGATATCTAACCTCGAATGAGAGTGCAGAATCCAAACAATCGAGTGATTCAAGATGAGAGATAAAGAAAACGATAAACACAATAATAAAATTGATAAAAACTGGAATCAATAGATGAAAACGATTACAATCGATCGTCTGGTACACCTTTAGAAAATTTCGAATTCTCTATTCTCTCTCTGGTTTCTCCCAAAATGGCCAACCCTTTACAAGATGCACTAGGGTCCTATTTATAGGAATGGACATGTTTGGTCAACAAGCCACTCCAAAAACCCTAATATACTTCTAATTCCCGTAATTAACCATTTAGGCCCACTAAACTCCCTCTAAACACTTTCTAATTGTGCCCAAACATGTCTAAAATGGCCCAGTGACCTATTACTATGAAAACCCAACTAATTTTCACCTATTCAAACGCATAGGCCTACAAAATAGTCTGCCCAGTGATGATTTAATACACAAGCCACAAATTATTCCCTTATAATCTTCCCCTTGGCTTGTGATATTAAATGTCTTCTACTTTCAATCTTCAGACTTGCAGTCTTCTCCTGGCTTGAACATGGGTTGATGAAGATTCTTTATCTTGGACAATCTTCATCGGGCAACAATGAAAGTGTTCTCTTAATCAGCATCAGCTTGAACTACACATGATGAACAAATAAAGAGAGGAGGATTCTTAAATACTTTCTCCTTCTTGAAAACTATTGAGTCCTTGCTGAATCATCAGTAACTGTCTTGACTTGCTGGTGTCTTCAGATGGTAAAAAGTTTGAAAACCCTGTATTGTCAATCTTGAAAGTATATCTTGATTTGATTGCTTTGCATCTTCTCTTCATTAAATGCAATGTTGCATTTAGCTTCCCCTCAACTTGTGCACGGTGTCTTTGGAAGCTTCACTTGAACAACCAACAAACTTCCCCTAAGCATCACATTCTTCCATAGGGTAAGTCCTTTTCTGGCTGGTTCTTCAATACGAACAGTAGCAGCATCAGTGCTTTGATCAACTGAGTCCTTGACTTTCTTGTCCTTAACTTTCTTGTCCATGAGTTTTCTTTTTATGACTTAACTTGTCAAGCACCACATGGAACAGACACTAACCAGACAATAATGACTGGTTATCGGGTTAGCATTATTTAACCAAAAACCCAAACATAGGATACGGGTTTCCTATCAATACTTCCCCTGAACCCGAGGACTTCTCACATTTCTCCCCCTGAGATTCTGAGGAGGGGCATACTTTCTTGCATAAAAACCCACAAAAACATATTAAAACCTTTAAATTAACCTGGCCATGGTTGAAAATAAACAATAAAAACTTAAGATAACTCAAAAGAAAATTGAAAATAAAACTAACATACCAAATTACTAAACGAGAAGGTTTTATTTGGGATCAAACCGTCTTTGTCTGAACTGAGGAACCCTTTTCAGCATCTGTTACTCGAACATGTCCAGGTGATTGCTAGTATATTGATCCTCTTTAAACCCATGTTCCTCTTTTCCAGGATGTTTGTCACTTATTTATCTTTTAAGTATATTAATTATGAACACAAGACAGTGACACACAAATCCTAGGTAATCAATATGTGTAGTCTATCAAGCTTAATCATTCTCTACCACATATTTTCACATACCGTATCCAGATTTTTGAATCTTTTCTCGAGACTTGATTGAGAAGAGAAAGAACAGATCATTAAGAGATAGGGCTAATATACAAAGACTTGTACGATTTCAACTCAGAGGCATTTTTCAGTCAGGTGGTAACCTTTCATCAAACACATAACTTAGTCGCAAAGTCAAGGCTAAAGGGTTTTGGACCCTAGAGGGTCTCTTTTGCTATGCACATTGGCATCTTTTGGGTGTATATTATATACAGCGATCTGCAAGAACGTTAATACAGACTAACCAGGTCTTTGCTCACGCAAAACAAAGGAAAGTCTGATTAACACGTCAGTACAGTCTACATCAGGTCTTTGCTTACGCAAAATAGAGGTGAGAGTTACTAATGGCTTTGACATCCCCAGGTCTTTGCTCACACAAAACAGAGGGGACGCCGACTTTTTGAGATTTTCGATTTAACACTTTGGAGTCCGGCGTGTGTATCAGGAATAATTTCGCAGTCAAATAGAACATGTAACTAACCTAAGTGTGTGTTTCCCATCAAATGACATACTTTATCTTTAAGTGTTGTGACCCATACCTTTGTTTTTGGAACCGAGCCTACCGAGCACATCACCTTGGAGCATGTCTTCCACTTCAGCCTTACGCGTGTCAATCATTCTCAGATCGGAAGTTTATTTCACTTCCAACCTTCTCAAACACACAAACAAAAGATTAAAAATTAAAAAGCAAAATATTTTTAAGGGGTCAACTACTTCATCTTTTCTATTCTTCCCATTGCTTTTTGATTTTTAATAACAACACACACCTTTCCTTTTTCTTTTTTTGTTTTTGTTTTTGTTTTGTTTTTTTTTTAACTTTTTTTAGATTTTTTTTTTATAATTTTTTATTATTTTTTATGAACACACTGACACATCACTTAATATCTACTAAACCTTGCCAAGCTAACCTTCAAAGATTATCGTTTGAAAATTTTCCAGAACTGGGTTTTTGTTGCAAGAAATTACATATCAATTTGATCAAGAAATATCCAAGTCAGACAATGTTACCTCTCTATGCTGATTCTGTTTTACCTCTCAGAAGGAGAACAAACCCTTCATTGAAGATATGCATGTCATGTAGTGAAGAGATGCCTCCTTCATGTGTCTGGAACAATCAGTTTCAAAAACAAATAAGTTAATGGAAGTCCTCCTTGACTGTTCCTGCAGACTGTGAGAGAAATCAGTTAGCCATTAGAACCCAGGCCATTGTTGTTCTGGGTGTACCTGAAGAGTCAGTGAAAGTTATCTCTTTTAATCACATTTCCTTTGTAACATCCGAGATTGGGGGTGTGGCTGCCTTGATTTTGGGTTTTACCTTGTCATCTTTGGGAACATCTTTGTTCTTGACCTTCCAGGTTTGGTGGTTCGATTTTTCTTTTACCTGAGGACTTTTAGGTGGATTTTTGTTGACATTTTTTCCTTGACCATCTTTAAATTGTTTGGAATATTTTTTATACACTCCTTTTGGCTGGTAATTTTGATTTACTACCTTTGAAACATTCCACCTATCCTCTTCAAACCTCACTTTTGTTTTAGGAAAACTGACAGGTTTACATTTAGCTTTGAAAACATTATCAGTTTTAAAAACACTTTGTTTTTGATGTTTCTGAACTTTGTGATTTGATTTCTGCACCCTTGGCTGCGAAGGTACAGACTTTTGCACCTTTGGGTTTGAAGGTGCAGGCTTTTGTTTTGAACCACCACCAGATTGGGTTTTTGGGATTTGATTCTACATAGTGTACTTTCGGTAGTAGGGCTCATAGGGTCTATGCAGACAGTTTCTTGCCAGGTGTCCAGGCTTTCCACACACATGGCAAGACTGTTTCTTTGGATACGTGGGAGTCTGGGTATAGTTGCGCTTAGTGGATTGCCATGAGAGTTTTGAATGATTTTTGTGAATCCAATATGTTTTGCCTTTGGGTCGAGTAGACAAAACATACTCACGCTGCATAGGCTGGTATTGGTCGTAGGCTGATTTGACTTCAGGATAAGGGATAAAGTTGTGAGGTTTATTATCCCTTTCCTTTTTCACATTTAGCTCACAATTAGATTTATCAGCCACACCATCATTTGAGGGTTTAGGACCAGCAACCAGTGGTCCCTTACCTCTTCTTAAAATTTTCATAGTTCTCAAAGGTTTAGGTTTATGATCACACTTCCCAAAATTAAACATGCTATAAGTAACAGATTCATCAAACACAGTTGACTTGGGAAATGTTGACTCAGACTCAAATTTTTTGAAGCAAAATTATCAGTTTTAAAACTGGAAACTTTTGACTCTCAAAACAAACATTTTCTCCCTTTGAACCTGCTTCTTTATTTACTTTATCTGCACTAGAGGTAGATTCGTCAATAATGTTAGAAACATGAGTAGTTATTTTAATAGGACATGAAGCAAGTTTCCTATCAATTTCAGCCTTAACTTCTAAAGTGGTTTGAGAGGTTTTACGTTCAGAAATCATTTCATGCATCAAAGGCATAGGGACAGTATGTGTTGAGTTTTCATCCTTTTCATCTGAGCCAAAACCTAAACCTGAATTGTCTTTGAAATGCCTCATTCTGACATCAGTGTTATAAAATGAGGAACTAGCCTCCATCATTTTAGAAATAATTCTATCATTATGCTCAATTTTAATTTGAGATGTTCCTAATTTGGTTCTGAGTTCCTCTACCTCTTTGGTTAAAGTTTCAACTTTAGAGTTAGCACTCTTAAGGTAGGTGCTCTTATCACTCAGTGGACTTTCTAGACTCTTAACGTCTAACTTAATGGCCTCAAGTTTCTCCCTAAATATTCTAGCCTTGTCTTTATATTCCCGAAGGTCTCTGGAAGTGGATTCGTGATTTAGGGTTTCATTGGTGAACTTACGTTCCCAATATTTACATTTTAGAATCGCCTGACATTTAGAATTTAAATGTACCTCGTTGTTGCTAGATGCAGTGGTACCTAGTAAAGCGTGTGCCATCATCTTCTTTGGATGAACTTCTAGCACAAATTCGGACCGGAAAGACTAGATCGGATCGAAAAGTGGACTTTTTATCGAAAAGTTGAATTGATCGAAAACTAGACTTTTGATCAGAAAGGTGAATGGGTCAAAAAGTGGGCTTTTTTATCGAAAAGTGGATTTTTTTGATCGAAAAGTGGACTTTTTTATCGAAAAGTAGACTTTTTTTATCGAAAAGCTGGTTGGCTGATCGAAAGTTGGTCGAAAAGTTGGTTGGCTGATCGAAAGCTGGTCGAAAAGCTGGTTGGCTGATCAAAAAGCTGGTTGAAAAGCTAGTTGGATCGAAAAGTACTTTTCAATAGAACAAAGGTCAATCGAAAAGTGTGGTTTTCTTTCGAGAAGGGTGATCGGAAAGTGTTTTTCGATCGAACAAAGGTCAATCGAAAAGTGTGCTTCTCGATCAGGCAGAAATTGGGCTCGATAGGAAAGTGTATGCTAATCGAAAAGTCACGAAATGGACTTTCCGATCGAAAAGGGAAAGACCGGGAAGGATCGAAAAGTCACAAAAAGGGACTTTCTGATCGAAAAGTGAGAGACCGGGAAGTACTATTCGATCGAGAAGTCGATCGAAAAGTATGCAACTAGATCGAAAAGCCAAAATTTTGATTGAAATAAGGGTCAAAGCCACAGATTTCGATCGACGGGCTTATAAAACACTAGCAACTGGCTTCTATCCTGAGCGTAATCTCCAAAAACACTTCCCGGTTCGTGCTAAAAGCTGAAAATTACCAAGAAAACTCAATTCGTTAGTCACAAAAACTTGAATATGATATCGCGAGAGCCACGAACTTGTGTTTCTTGGCTCTGATACCAATTGCAAGTCCCGAAAACGATTCTAACACGATATCTAACCTCGATTAAGAGTGCGGAATCCAAACAAACGAGTGATTCAAGATGAGAGATAAAGAAAACGATAAACACAATAATAAAATTAATAAAACCTGGAATCAATAGATGCACACGATTTCAATCGATCGTCTGGTACACCTTTAGAGAATTTCGAATTCTCTATTCTCTCTCTGGTTTCTATCAAAATGGCCAACCCTTTACAAGATGCACTAGGTTCCTATTTATAGGAATGGACATGCTTGGTCAACAAGGTACTCCAAAAACCCTAATATACATCAAATTCCCGTAAATAGCCATCTAGGCCCACTAAACTCCCTCTAAACACTTTCTAATTGAGCCCAAACATGTCTAAAATGGCTTAATGACCTATTACTATGAAAACCCAACTAATTTTCACCTATTCAAGCGCATAGGCCTACAAAATAGTCCGCCCAGTGATGATTTAATACACAAGCCACAAATTATTCCCTTACAACTATTTTTCACCTATTCTTATGCATAGGCCTTCAAAATAGTTCGCTAAGTGAAGATAAAATACACAAGCAACAAATTATTCCCTTATAATGAATCATTCACAGGTGACTACGATAAAGAACCTACAGTTTTGTAAAACACTGAGATGGATCTTACTAACGCATGATCACGATCGATTCGGTAACACGATGTAAATAACGTTCCATTTGATTGATAACAAGCTCAAGAGTATAGAGAGAGAACAGAGAGCAAACACTACAGAATACACACAGTTAAGACTTCAACTCTCGTAACTACTCTCAGACAAAAGAGCTTAAACTATTTATATGATTCTGCCCGGCATACCAATTAACCCACGTACCAGATGGTCCGTGGCTGCGTACCACCTGGTCCGTCCACTAGTACGCTGGGACCAGAACTTACAAATTGACTATTACATAGACAAAACACCTAGACCTAGCATTAGACATCATAACATGTTCTAACAAGTTTGAATCTTTTGAAAAATGGGAACAAAACCTTTTTGTTTTAGAAAGAATGTAGGCTCAACGTCATCAAAAATTCTGCCTTGTTCATCCAAGAACTTTGATTTGGCAGTTTTACCAGAAACTTTGACCTTTGGAGATCTTTGATTTTAATCAGCAGCAAGTGGACAATCTTTTGCCATATGCCCTTTTTGGCGGCAAATATAACATAAGCGATTAGCTTTGTTCCACCTTTTAGGTGCCTACATTGATACAAACATGAACATTGCTAACATGATCAAAGGAAGAATCATATACCTGATGTTTGTGTTTATGTACCCATTTAGATGTTGACTTCTAGACTTAGAACCATTAGAAGACAATTTTGCATGGTGATTCTCCTTGATCTTTGAAACACCCTCCTTCACAAAAACTTCAGAAATCTTCTGAGCTTCCACGCAGTATAGTGGAAACTCTTTATCAAAGAATATTTGTTCCGAACCCTTGAGTTTATAAAACCTTTAGGGTTGAACCTTCTCAGCCTTGAAAACTTCTTTCTTAACTTGTTTCAACTTCAGTTTCTTCAGATTCTGTGATGTTAAATTCGAACCTTGAACACCATCTGTTAGAGCATATTCCTATGCTGCGTTGTGTCTCGTGTATTGTATCTAGTCTAGAGCGCCTGTGTGAGTCAAAGTAGTCAGCATACCATTGTGGCCGTACCATATGGTCCGCCATACCAAGTGGTACGGACGTACCAACTGGTACGTAGGGTGGTACGCCAGCCTATATGGTAAGCCTATAAATAGTTCGTTAGAGAGAGAGAGAGAGAGCTAGTAACCAGTTTTGTCATTTACTACATCTTAACTGTGTGTATCTGAGTGTGTTTCTCTCTCTAGCTTGTAATCTCTTTGTGAATCAATAAAGATAAGCTTTATTTACTCTTATTGCTTATCGATTTACTGAATAATGCAGTAGTAAGATCCCTCAGTGATTTTCAAGTGGTGTCAGAGCATTTGGTTGCTCTACTGCTTTGATTTTCGTCATTTTCGAGCTTTAGAGAGAGAAAGGCTGGGTTTGGTCCGTGTTCATCAATTTTTCTCAAGTCTAAGTGTTTCCGAGGTAAAAATGATTTCTCAGCGTTTCTAGTGTGTTTGCGCATCTTCCTGTTCCAATTTCCAGCTCAAACAGTCAAAAATTCAAAAAATCAGTCGAGTTTAGCGTGGTACGCAGCTGGTATGGCTCAAGAATAGTTTGGTACGTCATTGGTACGCACGGAAATCTTCTTCGTGATTCTGGTACGTTAGATCTGGTCCGGAAGACAATCTTTAAGTTTGGTACGTGACGGTTATTTTCTGGTCCGCTGACAGTTACTCCGTACCAAGCTGGTACGCTGAGAGTGTTCTAGTACGCTGAAGTCATCTGGTCCGCATCTGGTACGCTGAGATGGTTTGGTCTGCTGATTTGGTCTGGTACATAGATTGGTACTTTAGAAGATTTTGGTACGCTGAGAAGTTTTGGTACGCTGGCAGAAAAGTGTTCACTAAAACTGATGTAATTTGAGAACCCATAAGAGTTACAGGAGCTAATACCAGTCAAAACATTCATCTCGATGAGATCTATACTTTTACTTGCCTAATGGCCAGTACCCTCCGGTTTGACCCCCAAAATCCGCTTGGAAGACCTCCATTTTTTAGTCCGAAGTTTTGAAATTTGATTTTTAACGTCAAAATGAGCGATTATCAAGCATTTCAGAAGTTCAATCATCAATGAAAGCCATGTTGAACTATGATAATGAGATAGGAACAACTCAGAAAGTTCCTAAATTACTTCGCTTGGAAGATTATCATAACTGGAAGCAACGATTTGAAGCATATCTCAATGCACTTGATGTTGATCTTTGGATACCAAATGAACAAGAATACAAGTATCCTAAGAAAAATGGAGAACCGGTCATGCGAAGTGATCTTGATGAAGATGAGCAGAAATCTTATGCACGAGAAAAGAAAACGTATGGAAATCTCACTATGACACTACCAAGAGAACTTTTGCATCAGTTTAAAACTTGCATAATTAACTTATAAAACTTTGTGGGATGCATTAAAAGATAGATGTGCAGGAAACGATCAGTATAAGAAAGTCGAAAGAAAGTTTTGTTAAAAGAATTCGACAACTTTCAGCATTGTGAAAAAGAAAGTATTTCAGATATGGTTTCTAGATTTTGACATTTTGTTAGTGAACTTGGAGAACTCAAAGTTACCAAAGATGACGAGGATTTGAAAGAAAAGTCTTTGGAGGCGTTGCCGAATAGCTGGGAGAATTATGTTTTGTTACTGGCACATGATAATGACTATTCTAAATGGTTTTTTCACAAATTAACTGGAAAGTTGGAAGCTCGTGAGTTAGAAATGAGGGTGAAAAGATCTGCACATGCTCTTAATTAGAATCCAGAATTGTATTATGGAGATAATTCAGCCACTGTGAATGCTAAATCAAAATCATATTCTGATTCAAGTGTTAATCCACCATTAACAGCTTTTCTAGCTGGAAAGTCTAAACATTCTAGTTATTCTTCAGGTTGCAGTTTTACGATTCTAGATAGATCATCAACTAAGTCTACTCCTGCTCAAGCAACCGAAGATCTAGCTGCTTTGTTATCTGGTTTCATATCATCTTCGTCTGGATAGGTTTTTAGTTAAATCGGTCAATCTATTTTGTTTGGAGAAGATTTAGATCATCTGGATGAAGATCAATTGACTAAAATTGATCTGGAATGGCAGTTTGCTATGGTAGTGGAGAGAGGAAGGAGATTCATGTAGAAACATGGCAAGACATCTATTCTTCAAGAAGGAAAGCTTGGTTTGGATAGACGAACGATTAAATGTTTTAAATGTGACAAATATGGATATTTTGCTCGGGATTGTCCTAAATCATCATCTGACAAGGGTACTTCTGATACGAATGTTCAAGATAAAGAAGTTAAAGCTATGATTTCTCAAACTAATGAAGGTTATGATTGGGCTAAAGATTTTTCGGATGAATCCGCATTTTTTGGTACACTCTCCAGAAAATTATGCGTTAATAGCTACTGTGCAAGTGGACTCAAGTGATTCTAAGACATAAGTGAGTTGTTATGAATCAGTGTACGAATTTTGTTCGCAAAAGGATATTCGAATTCAAAATTTGTTGAAGGAAAGTGAAAATGAAATTGTTGAAATCAAGAGAAAAGATGAGGAGTTGGCAGATTATGTCAAGAAATGTCAAGAATTTGATGAAATTTGCAAAGCAAATGAGAAGCTACTCAAAGAAAAGAGTGTTTTGTTGGAAGAATTAGCCGATATTCAGCAAAAATTGTCAGAAGGTTCTATTTAGAAGGATCACCAAAAGTCACAACTTCAACATGAGAATGATGAGTTCATGACAAAAATTGTCAAGTTAACTTCTGCTAATGAAAAGTTTTTCTCGCAAAAGACAAAAATAGTGTGTGATTCAGTATTTTATTTCTGTATTGCATTTATGTTTCATATCTGAAAAATCCAAAAAGATTTTAGGTGTTCTTTAGCATAAACTTAGAAAAATCAAAAATATTTTCAGTGTGTTTTGATGTAAAGTTTCATAAAGCCAAAAAGATTTTGTTTCTTATTTGTTTTCGACCGATCGATACAGGATACGAAATCAAAATTTCAAAACTATATCTTGGATTCTCGAAGAGAAGTTTTACGCCAAGATTAAATTATGTTTCAAAATAAAAGGAAAGCCGCGTTTCTGTCTTCTGAAATTGCAGGTTCTGTATGACAAGACTCAAGCATCGTGAAAGGGGGAGTATGTACTATCTTTCACAAGTGGATCTTAAAGTTCAAAGAATGTTCAAGTTTGATCCAGCCATGGAAGCTCTATTTCTAACAAGATTTCAAGATTGAAGATCCGATGCATCGTTGCTGAAGATTGAAGACTGAAGTTTTGTTAGATAGATACACTACACGTTAAGGGGGAGTTTGTTAGAGCATATTCCTATGCTACATTGTGTCTCGTGTATTGTATCTAGTCTAGAGCATCTGTGTGAGTCAAAGTAGTCAGCATACCATTGTGGCCGTACCATATGGTCCGCCATACCAGGTGGTACGGACGTACCAACTGGTACGTAGGGTGGTATGCCAGCCTATATGGTAAGACTATAAATAGTTTGTTAGAGAGAGAGCTAGTAACCAGTTCTGTTATTTGCTACATCTTAACTGTGTGTATCTGAGTGTGTTTCTCTCTCTAGCTTGTAACCTCTTTGTGAATCAATAAAGCGAAGCTTTATTTACTCTTGTTGCTTATCGATTTACCGAATCATGCAGTAGTAAGATCCCTCAGTGATTTTCACCACCATTTTCAACAACCTTCTGCTTAAACCGCAAACCAACACCTTTTCCAGAAACTCTTTCTTCAGAACCTGAATTCTTGTGTCCATCCTTTGTCAATCGTGAAAACTCAGCTTTGACTTCATTAACATTTTTCTTTCATAGAAAATTATCTCATCAAATTCAGGTTGAGAACGAATTTTCTCACTTGAAGTAGCCGACTTCTCATTTTCTTTTAAAATTGAACCAGAAACAAACGTTGAGACCTTAGGAACTTCATCTTTCTTGTTCTTCATTTTGCCTTTCTTCTTATTCTTCTTCTTTTTCATAACCTTCTCTTCTTCGGTAGTTGGTGATGAAAACTTTGAATAATCATATTCTTCAACCTTTTCTTGCACCTCTTTGACCGCTTCTTTGATACTAGCTGGGGGTGATGCAGTTTTGTCAAACATCTTTTCAAAATTTGCATCATTCGCAAAAAAGCATGTGAACAATTGCGAATTTGAGACATTATTCAGCAACCTATTAGAATCAATGACTTGAATCTTTAAGTCGGAAATTTTCTGTTGAGCTTCAGATAACTCCTTCTCAGTACCTATCAATCTATTTGCAACCTTATGGGTCTCAAATTTTTGTAGTCGGATATTATCAAGCCCATCAAACAATTCCTTCTTCAATTTATATTTATTTTGTTTTTGAATTTCCAGATTCGCAGTGTGAACTTTATGGACACTAACCAACTCTTGCTTTTCATCCAACAACTTTTCCATATCAACTTGATAAGCTTCAATTTTAGCAACATACTCTTCAGAATTCTTTGTAAGCAAATCAAGTTTGATTTTTGATTTATCAAACAGATTTTGAAAATCATTATCAGCATCTTCTGCTTCATCCTTCCATTTCTTAACATCTTTAACCAACTCCTCCTTTTCTTCCAGTAACTTTGCATTTTTTTCTTCATAATTCTATAAGTCCTCTTTGATCATCTGAAGAACGTCATTAAGCATATTCACTTCCTTCATCAAAGAATCACTTTTTAACTCAAATTCCTTCTCATTTCTTTTAGAAATCTCCAAATCTTCTTTCACCAAATTAAATTCATCAGAAGCTTGCTGAAAATGCGTGAGCGTGTGGATCGTCTACTTAGTCGTAATGAAATCAATGTAATACGAGTAACACACGATAATTAAATACAAACGACCTTTGTATTAACCACAGAGAGTTTACACTGAGACACTTAGAAGATATGACCAAGTAGATACAAACTCTATTACAAGACTACTATTTATAGCTGCTGAACCCGTTGGTCCGAACTCCAGGTTCGGACCTGTTCGGACCTGTCCAAACCCTAGGTTCGCCAGGAGTTCGGACCGCAGCAAACATGCTTGTCTCCGTCTTGTATTCAATACTTCACATGACGATCAGGAACCATGTATCAACAAACTCCCCCTCGGCATGTGCAGTATCATCTTCCTTCTAAACCTTGTATCTTGTATCTTTAATCAAACTCTTCCTCAATCTTGACGATGAGTTCAATCTTGAATACTTGATATTGCATCGTGTGTAATTTCTTTACCAACAATCTTTAGAAGACTTGAAGTTGTGATGTTCTCTTTCCACTTAGACACCTGCCAACATAAATAATCTTGGTGTAAAATGTCTCTTCGAGACTCCAAGATATTTTGGTTTTGAGATTGATTTTGTATTTCGTGTTGATCAATCGAAAACAAATCAGAAACAAAATCTTTTTGGCTTTTAGAAACTTTATATCAAAACACACCTAAAATATATTTGGTATTTTCTGAGATTTAATGTAAATACAATACAGAATCAGACACTATTTTTGTCTTTTACGAGAAAGATCACGACTTGGGATCATACTGGACATAACATGCTGAACTACACTTCAATTTCGATTATTGTAGCACATAAGCCATGTCGATTGTAGATATAATTTGTCTAACTTTAAAATCTGGCACAATCATACTCATAACATCTGGATAAGTTAAGGTATTGATTAAATTTGCATTGACCAGTGTACTATCAGACATGCTCAGATATGCTTTTGCTTATCACATTTTGTGATTTGACTTGTGATTTTGATCACATAATGATTATATTTATGATATAGTCAACTGTGTTCCATGCAAAAAGAAATAAGAACGTTAAATCGTCTACCTAAAGGTCGATCTTTTGATACGCAGATAAGACCTCAGATTTAACAAAATAAGAAAATAAAATAAGTTGAAATTGTATAACTCAACAACAATCAGGTCGGTCTTGTGGACACGCAGAGAAAGTCCAATGAGTTATACGAAACCCTAAAGAAAATAAAGCAGACTGTTAAACGAACAACAATCAGGTCGGCCTTGTGAGCACATAGAGAAAGTCCGATCGTTTGACAAAATAAAGAAAGTCAAACAAGTTTAAATCTTTGCAAAATGAACACATGTATACACAGTGACTTCTCATTTTATTTTCACATATCTCTTTCTTGACATATCATGAGATATGCATCAAGATGTTGTCCACTAGGTCAAGTATCAGATTATTTTAGTGTATATCACATTCGTATACTTTCTGATTTGCCGAGCCTATCTTACACATCGATCAAATGATCTAATGGCTTTTTCATCTATTTTATCCATGAGTCAGACAATGTCAGCCAATGTACCATTATTTCCCAATCATGTCGGATACAATTTCTCATTTTTCAATGTTTTTATATTTTCAAATTTCTCCCTCTAAAAATGAAAACTCTATTTATAGATTTTTCATTTTTACTATTTGAAAAACAACATACTATTTATGTATTTTGCAATAACAAATTCCCCCTCAAACTGAGACAAAGTGAAAAACAAGAAAAATTGATCAACCAACACGAATACTTGTAGTTTAGTCTTTGGAAAATAAAATTTGATTTTGAAATTCAATTTAATTAGAACAGATATTTCACAATCAGTAATTTCCCAATCACCGAAAGGTCTTCTTAAAATACCTGCTGACACCAAATAAATCATAAGTCGCTCTGGGATCGACCTGATTCAACAGCCTCAGGTCACCTGGTGTCTTCCACATAGTCTTTGTTGGCCTTGGAAACAACTTTTGGTTTCCAAATTTGTAAATTTTTTTTTATTTTTGATCAGAACCGGAATCAGATTTAACCGACGTACTCGGTTTAGACCAAGACGATTTACAAGTTGATTTAATCTTTGGGGACCATGGTTCATCAAAAATTTGACCTTTGTTATCCACATACTTTGCAGTGTTGTGAATATATGCAGTCGTCGAACAATCAGCAGCAAAATGTCCCAGTTGACGACATGCATAACAAAGTCTTTCTCTAAAAATGTTTGAAAATTGTTTTGATTTAAGAAAATCAGATGAATGCTCAGAATCAAAATTATCAAAGAAATCATCAGAAGAGTCATACCTAGGAGATGGACTCCGTGAAGATGATGACTTTCCAGAATAATAAGAAGATTCTTTATGAGGAGGTGATTTCTTTGAAACTTTTGCTTTAACAACCTTCTCGGCCTTCACTGGTTTCTTAATTTGAACCGGTTCTTCTTTCACTTCGTAACCCAAGCCTTTGTGTTTGAATCCTTGATTCTTTGAAGAATTGGAAGAAGAACCCGAAGCTTCTCTCGCCTAAGCTTCGCTAGTTAATTTGGCTTTGATATCTTTCAAGTTGTTTTTCTTAATCAAAATTTTGTCTTCTTCAGTTGCAAATGAAGAACTTGAAGCAACCTTATAAAAAACATTTTCATTCTCCAACAAAACAGACTTTGAACCAAATTTTGGAGCTTCACCCAAAGGCTTTTCTTTCTTTTTAGACTTTGAATTTTTCTTCTTGGGTGAAGTGGCAAATTTTGAATAATCATTCAACTCAGCTTTCGGATCAATTGGAGTAGAAGTAACTTCAATTAAATGCACTGGTTGAGGAACCAATTGAACATTATCTTTCTGAGAATTCTCTGCACTTTTATCTTGTTTATACAAGAAATTCAGCAATGTTGGTGACAAATTGCAATTCTTCACTTGCCTTTTCAATTCCAAAATCTCCAACTGCAAATCATTAATCTTCTGTTGAGCCTCAAACACCTTCATTTTGTGACTTGATGAACTTTGCATTGAGATCATCATAATCATAAGTTTGTAGTTTTCTGATCTCACATTCAGCAAATAACTCTTCAAGAACACTTTCTCCTTTTTGCTTATAAATCTCAACATCTTTAGTCAACACTTCATTCTTATCTCGATAAAGAACATTCTCATCTTGAAGCATAGAGATCTTGTTTTGAAGCTTCTCAACAAAAGCAGCAGTTTCAAAAATAAGAGCACTAGCCTTTTCATATTTTTGCTGAACTGGATAACTTTTCTCAAATAAATTTTCAAAATCTTGAATTGCATCTAAAGCTTCAGCTTTGGCTTTCTCACACTCTTCAGCCAATTGTGTCTTCTCTTTCACAACATCTTCATGAATATGGACCAATTCATAATATTTATTCTGAAAATCATCCAACTCTTTCTTAAGCACAACAATCTCTTCAGTTGACATTTTTGAACGTTGATCAAAACTTGCAATCTTCTTGTGCAGTTTTTCACATTCCAGACACTTGACTTTTTTAGCCTTTGAACTTTCAAGAACCTTTGGTAAAATTTCTTGAACCAATGATTCACTTGAATAAGAATCAGAATCAGTCAAAAAACTATCATCATCATCATGATGAGCAGTCAAAGCCATTGTAATTGGAGCAATTTTCCTTTTAGCCTCAGAATCTGCATTCCAGCCAAACTCATTTGGATGCTAAAACACCTCATTTAATCCCTCGTCAAACGAAACAGATTTTTCTTCAACTTTGGGACTTTCATTTGGTGAATGAAAATTTAAATGAGCATGATGACCAGATTTCAATTTACTTTCTGCAGACTCTGGATATTCGCGTGCAAAGTGACCATAAACAGAACACTTATAACATTTCACCTTAGATTTATCCAAACCAATCTTACCTTCCTGATTCAACTGCTTCTTACCAGTTTTATTGAAAAACTTCTTTGTTCTTCGAACCAACATAGCATACTGCCAGTTTAGATCCATTTCCTCCAAATGATCATAATCGATTTGATCGTAATCTTCATTTGCCATTCAGCATTACTCACAGCACCAGTGATAACACAAAAATATGAAGATACCAACGCAGACATCAGAGCATTATAATGATCGATAGTTTGAATAGACAATGCACTTTGAGTCGAAGAACTAGGAATCAAAACAGTACAACCAACAGAAGAATAACTTGGAGTTTCAGATTTACCTGTGAGAAATGCTGTAGGGGGTGCAGAACTAAGAATATTAGATTTCCCAGCATTTATAGTTGAATCATTGTTACCATAATACACTGCAGGATTTTGAACTTGCTTAGTAAGTGACTTATTCACCTTTAACTCCATATCCCTTGCTTGGATTCTTTGAATCAAATCATTAAATGACAATTTTGGATATTCTTTATCATGAGTGACCATCATCACATAATTTTCCCATTTGTCTGGTAAAGCCTCCAAAATCTTTTCTTTCTTATCAACTTCTTCTCTTGTAAGATTCACCAACTTCATTTCACTTATTAAATGAGCAAATCTTGTGATCAGATTTGGAATCAATTCATTTTGATAATGCTTGAAACTATCAAATTCCTTCTTCAACACCTTTTGTCGACTTTTCTTATATTGGTCATTGCCTTCACATCGCTTTTCTAAAGCATCCCACAAACTCTTTGCTGTGTAGTTACTTGAGAATTGATGTAATAATTATGTAGGAAATGCCATTGTTAAAGTACCATATGCTTTCTTCTCGGCTTGATACGCTTTCTTTTGTTCACCTGAATGCTTCCTTTGAAGAATTGGTTCCCCATCTTCACCTTTAGGATAAACATATTGATCAGAATATGAGAACCACATATCAATATCATTCGCAGAAACATACGCTTCAAACCATGTAACCCAACTATGATAATCTTCCAATTTGATAAATTTAGGAACTTTCTGACTTGTTCCGATTTCATCATCATAGTTTATGATCGTTTGCATCGTAGCTTGAACCGAATTCTGAATAGCTGCGAACGCTTGAAAATGGGACATTTTTGAAACACTGGTTACTGTTCACCCTGAACCTCTGCCGTACCTCCTCCGAACTGCGTCCGAACCAGCTCCGAACTTAAATTCGACCAAACTCTCTCCGAACCTGGACTTTGGAAGAACAAACAAAACTGGACTGAACTTGTACCGAAATATGACCGAACACTGTCCGAACTTGAACCGAACACTCACCGAACCAATGAAGGACCGAAATCCGTCCGAACCTCAAGTTCGGAGCGGTTACTCCGAAGTTGTCCGAACCTCAGACGAGACCAAGCTCACTCGATACCATTTTCTCGATTTTCAGTGATTTTGACTGGAATTTTCGACAGGAATTCAAGCAAACTCGATAGAAACAATATAAAAACAGATTTTTGACGAGAAGCACACTCGAGATGATCAAACGAACTAAAAAATGATACTCATTTTCGCAAAATCGTGAATTTAGACTCAAAACTTCGAAAAACAGAGATTTCCGACCAATAGAGCAAACCAAATGCTCTGATACCACTTGAAAATGCGTGAGCGTGTGGATCGTCAACTTAGTCGTAACGAAATCAATGTAATACGAGTAACACAAGATAAGTAAATACAAACGAGCTTTGTATTAACCACAGAGAATTTACACAGAGACACTTAGAAGATATGACCAAGAAGATACAAAATCTATTACAAGACTACTATTTATAGTTGCTGAAACACGTTGGTCCGAACTCCAAGTTCAGACCTGTCGACCTGCAAACCCTAGGTTCGCCAGGAGTTCGGACCACAGCAAACATGCTTGTCTCCGTCTTGTATTCAAAACTTCACATGACGATCAGGAATTATGTATCAACAAACCCCCCCTCGATATGTGCAGTATCATCTTCCTTCTAAACCTTGTATATTGTATCTTTAATCAAACTCTTCCTCGATCTTGACGATGAGTTCAATCTTGAACACTTGATATTGCATCGTGTGTAATTTCTTTACCAACAATCTTCAGAAGACTTGAAGTTGTGATGTTCTCTTTCCACTTAGATACCTGCCAACATAAGTAATCTTGGTGTAAAACGTCTCTTCGAGACTCCAAGATATTTGGGTTTTGAGATTGATTTTGTATTTCGTGTTGATCAATCAAAAACAAATCAGAAACAAAATCTATTTGGCTTTTAGAAACTTTATATCAAAACACACCTAAAATATTTTTGGTATTTTCTGAGATGAAATGTAAATACAATAGAGAATCAGACACTATTTTTGTCTTTTACGAGAAAGATCACGATTTGGGATCATATTGGACATAACATGCAGAACTACACTTCAATTTCGATTATTGTAGCACATAAGCCATGTCAATTGCAGATATAATTTGTCCAACTTTAAACTCTGGCACAATCATACTCATAACATCTGGATATGTTAAGGTATTGATTAAATTTGCATTGACCAGTGTACCCCACATTATCAGACATACTCAGATATGCTTTTGCTTATCACATTTTATGATTTCACTTGTGATTTTGATCACATAATGATTATATTTATGATATAGTCAACTGTGTTCCATGCAAAAAAAAAAATAAGAACGTTAAATCGTCTACCTTAAGGTCGATCTTTCGATACGCAGATAAGGCCTTGGATTTAACAAAATAAGAAAATAAAACAAGTTGAAATTGTATAACTCAACAACAATCAGGTCGGTCTTGTCGACAAGCAGAGAAAATCCGATGAGTTATACGACACACCAAAGAAAATAAAGCAGAACGTCAAATATGAAACATGCTTTTCTCCGTCTTGTATTCAATACTTCACATGACGATCAGCCATGTATCAACACTTGCGGATTTCATTCAATAACGAAACATTCTCTCTCACCAAACTTTCTATATTTTCAGCTGATTCATAGGAATTTGGTTCTGAACTCGAATCTAAACAAAAATCATCTTGTTAATCATGAGTGAAAATCAATGCAGGCTTATCAAGAAATACGTGTCCCCAGTTATATGTACTACCACCATTCTCAATATGAGTAGTTAACACTATTGTACTTGATAAAGCTTGAGAACCATTTGTAGCTTTTGAATCAGATACATTTGATGAAGATTGCTGACACTATCTTAAAAATGACAAAATTTTGAACATCTGTAACACTTTTCTTCGACTCTTTTTGTATTCATCATTACCTTCACATCTTGCCGATAACGCATCCCACAATTGTTTAGACTTCTTACAAGTACTAAATTGATGTAACAACTCAGTGGGTAAAGCCATTGTAAAAAGTATGAACCTCTTTGAAATCTCCTTGATCAGTTGGATGTTGATAAAGCTTCTTAATTGGAATCCACAAATCAATATCATTAATGCTTATGTAAGCAGAAAATCATTGCTTCCAATTTTGATAGTCTTCCAACTTCAACAATTCGGGAACATTCTGACTTGTTCTAATTTCATTATCGAAGTTCAACATGGTTTGCATCACACTTTGCATCGTGGAAAAATCTTGAAATTCTAACATCGTTGAAAATCTCAAAATCTCATCAGCCGAACCTTACCCGAACTCAAAACCCTTATGTAAGGAATATTGCGCTTGGAAGATTTCCGGCTGAATGCCAATTTTACTATGTTCCGGCTGAAGTTGAAGTTGAAGCGGAATTCTCACTTCAAGCGGAACTGGCAATTCAAGCGGAAAGAAGCAGTTTTGTCCTTTAGCGAATATTCCGGGTGAGCTCGATTATCCACCAGATAATGAGTTTAACCGGACTTTTCCTGAGATGTCTTTTCAGCAAGTCCAATCCTGCAAAAGCTTCTCGTATGCTTCTATATCTGATTCAAGCCGCTCTCCTAAAGTAGTATGGTGCTGCAAACACGC
>JBCNJP010000025.1:14990322-15173504 GCA_039602395.1 Deinandra increscens subsp. villosa | reverse complement strand
ACACCTTAGGCGAACTTAAAATCAACCGAACTATATCCGAACCTATAATTCCTTAACCGAACCTGATCTGAACAATACCCGAACCTCTTCCGAACTGATATATAATACGAACAGAAGACGAACCCTACCTGAACTAGTGAGCATCGGATCGTGTACTCAATCTAGCTATATCGAAACGAGAAACGTAATTAATTGATTGTTATATTGATCAAAAGAACAATTAAAATTAGTAAAAACACTCAGAAAACAGACTCAGAGAATACACCGTGAAAACACACACTTAACACTTGGTCTATCTCTCTCAGATACAAACTTCAAAGACAAACTTCCTATTTATACTCGATTCGGAGAACTCTAGGCGAACTGGAAGTTTGCCTGGATCCGAACTTTAGTTCAGACCCAGTTCTCCTAGCAACATGAACTTTGTCTTGAACTTCCATCGTCTTGTCATGATAGTTCACATGATGCACATATTATACATTAACACTACAAATAAACATTCTTCACAAAATTGGCTTAATATATTTAGTAAAAAGTGAATCACAGGAATCAAATTCTTGCACAGGTACCACCACAAATCATATTAAAGCGTGAACAAATTCCCCAATACAATTCTTCTAACGAGTATGAATCATTGGCTAAAATTAGGGAAGACAGGAACCAAAACTCAATCAATTAACCCCCAGTGCAACACACTGGACTGTGATGTTTGATGATGATGACCAGGCGCGTGGAATCTGTGGTCGCTCATTTCTGTGGTGGTTACGGTGGTAGATGGACGGTGACTATATGTGGAAACTAGGGCTGAAAGGTGGAATCGGAAGTGGAGAAGAGATGGTGAGCAACGGTTGCGATAGAAGGCTGCAGCGGTGATTTAGGGTATATGGTGGTAGATCGCCGGGACAGGTGTGGGCGGCAATGGTTGTGATTGTGGAAAAGGTGAATAGTGGTGGAGAAGGATAGCGACGGAAGGGATGATGACGGTGGAACTAGAGGGGAAACAGGCTGGCGGACGGCGAAGTGGATGATGGTTGAGGTGACAGAAGGCAGTGGCGGCGTCGATGTGTTGGTCGGAGACAGAGGGAGCGGGTGGAAATGATCGTCGGGAAGAAAAAGAAGAGTGTACGTCTTCCGAGAGGGGAGGTTTGAGAGATTTGGGATATTTGACAAAACTTTGACCTAATAAAGAATCTTGCAAGTTCGTAGACCGCTATTTTGGAGACATGGAGTACGCAGGTCCGCGAATGTATCAACCATTAAAGGTCTTAAGTGGGCCGCGGACCAGCGAGAGGGCGTGTGGGACTATTAGCGGTCCGCGACTAGTATGCATCAGCAAACCAGAAAAATTTCAACACTTAAAAACCATCCAAAACGTGATATTATCTAAACTCAGCCATCAACAACCATCTACAACTATCAAAACAATTACACGGGACTGTTCGGAACTCACAAATGAAGTTACAAACCTGTTATGCTTGTTGCTTACCCGAAACTCATCCAAAACCTATAAAAAGTGTTAAATTTTGCAAAGTCTTCACTTTGGCACACAAATCGATGTAATCCTCATCTATTTTGATCTGATTTCTGACTCGGATGCATCCACTAATCTACAAAACTAAAACCACGCATAAAATGAAATTAAAAAAGATCAAATGCAACCAAATTATCCTAAAATTACCTAAAAGTCAAAGTGGACCAAGAAAAAGTCAAACAAAGCTAGAAATCAACCAAACAAGCACAAATTACCTAAATTGATCTAAAAACCTAAACGGGCTGCCTCCCACGAGCGCTGAAGTTATTTACGAGTCGTCAGCCAGACTCGGCCCCGCGATCAACGCGGTGGAGCGTCTAATAGCGTAAAAATATCCTCGCTCGTGTCAACTGGACTTGAAAAAGTAATGCTTCAACCTATGTCCGTTAACGTTGAAAATCAACTCCCTCAATCTCAACTATTATAACATTTCGGGTTTCTGATTTGTCAGATCCGACCCGAATCCATGTAATCAACCTCGTGATCGATAATAAATGAAGAGTTATGTTCATTATGATGTTTTATACCTCCTTTGGTGTGATTTATTGCATTATTATAATTAATGAGTCAATTTATCCTAATTTCAAATTTTACTCGGACACATCACTAATTACGTTTTAACCGGGAATTTGATCAATCTAAGCGTGTATGACACTTGGGTGCGATACTAGTTAAGCACACAAGCATATACAAGCACAGAATGGTGGGAATTTAATGTCTAGAACGCAATCGGTGAAAGTTCGGTAAATCTCGCGCGATTTTGATTTCAATCGAAAGATCACGTTTTTGAGTCTTGGATATCAATTTTATCATGTTTATGAGTCTTATAATCACAAAATATAATATGAGTCATCACACACTTGATCGGATCGCAAAACGTTGGTGATTTGCTTAAAATTTATAAAAATGACAAAACCGACCTAAAATGCATTTCATGTGTCATTTTATCATTCGTTAATCATTATGGGTCATATCTTATATCCAATTGAGTGGATTAAATGTGTTTTTCATGATAGAGGGCTTAATTTAGAGAATTTAGGTGAAAACGAGGGTCAAATCGGGGTTATAAAGCAAAATCTGAAGCAAAACAGCGCGCACGCTCACCCAGAAAAGCGTCGCGTATCGCAACACTTCCTGGGTGGCACGGCGTGATACGCCCAACGAATGGGCCGAGAAGAAAACGGGCTTAGCCCTAAAATTCGAGTATTTAAGATCCTAAACCTCCTCTAGCCCCCATATTTCACCTCTTAATCACTTGTAAAACCCTAAAACGGCCGGAAGCAACCTAGAGCAAGAATCTGGAAGATTTGGGGGCTAAGTTTGAAGGTTTTGGGCATCAAAATGTGTCGGTTTTTCGGTTTTGGTGCGTTTTTCTCCATTCTAACTTCTACCTTCTTCTTTTCTCACTAAGATCTAACCAAGATCCATCATTTAACATCTTTTAAACCTAGATCTATATCCTAGATCATAGATCTAGTGATTTTACGCAAAAAGATTTGATTTTTATTAGTTTTTCAACAAATTTTATAAACTTTTATGGTTTTCTTGACTAGATCTTGATAGATCAACTTATTTCTTGTTATAGCTGAATAAAGATCCTATTTTTATGCATGTTTAAGCATGTGGGATCATCATACTTGTTAGATCTAGAATTTATGACCTAAATACTTGATTTTTATGACAAAAACTCACTTTTTCCTAATCTTTCTTCATGGATCTAGATAGATCTTAGGGTTTCTTGACCATCTCTACTTAAATCTCTAATCGTTTTATTACAAAAATCAAACATGAGATTCTATGTGCTCTATGTGTGATTCTCTGATTATGTGATACTTGTGATTTGTTTTTTGTATTCTCTAATCGCTAGTCGCTAGTCGCTAGTCTCTAATCACATGTGTACCATTAACCATCAACCCGTGGAAACAATGATAGATCTATTGGCTGACAACCCACCTGGCCTGCCTCGCGTGTGGAGCCGGGTGATTGCTACCTTACTTGTCTAGGTTTGGTGCACATCACTCATACATGTTGATCATGATTTAGATATTTACACTTGACGCATGAATCGCTTTTATTCAAATTATATAGTTATTCAAACCACTGATTACTCACAAACTCTTGTAATTGACCATATTTTCTACATGTTGCAGGTGTTGCTGTTTGATGTTATTATCGACGCCATAGGAATATGCATGGGACTTAGTGGACCTTTTAAATAAAAGTAGAACTTTTATGAGATATATGAACTCAATGTTTTGTGGCATGTTATGTTTGACTTTGATGGTTGTTTTATGAAAATTGGAATGATTAAATATAACAACTTTAATAGTGTTGAGCATCTGGACAATTTTAGCGCCCCAACGTAAATTTCGCCATCGGTTGGGCTGTTACATATTGATATCAGAGCCACGGCTATAGGAATCTACGTTATTAGAAACAGTTTGACCTAGACTATTGCCTTAGGCATCCTGCATGAGAACCTCATTCCATGCATGCTTAGTTAAAATTATTTTTCCATTGTATGCTCTTAATTGTGCCTTTATTTTCAACCAAAGCCTCGTGTCTCATTGGTCAACACACAAATACACAAATCACTAAGGCTTCCTAGCCACTTGCTTAGAAAATGGTGCCTTACGTACCATTTAGGAAAAAAATGTGTTTTCTCTATTTTCAATTCTCGTCAGAATTAGGGTTTTGGTGGTAAACATGTAGTAACTGGAAGGGTGGATACGCCGGTAGTCGGGGTCTCTGTCTAGAAAAGCATTGCGCATAAACGCAATCAACCGCTGGGCCCGGACGCTCACATGGGACGCTTCGATGAGGGCGTTGAAACCTATTAGGCCAAAGCATGTTTTACCACTAGGGCCCGAAACTGATTAGTCTCGGTTGTAGCCTCTCAATCGGGAGGTGAGAACCACTCCGATACGATTTATCTCAATTACTCGATTTTGTGATTTTCGCGAGGTTATGTTTAAAATGATTTTTTAGAACTATGTCGATCCAAGTCACACGACACGATTCACTAACACGCACACTTACGCATATGCATGTACATCTATTTGTGTTCAAAACATCATGAACTCTAAATTTGTTTATCAATCACATCATTATCTAATCTCTAATCCTTGTTTCCTTCCTTCTCAGAATGTCGATCCATTTCAAGGGGCGCCGTAGGGGGCGATAGCGACCGGAAAATGGCCTCGATTATCGCAAAACAAATGGTCGAGGTCCTCCCAAACATCGTGGTTCAGATCCAGCAAGGCCTAAATGCCAACCCTGCCAATGCTGCTGTGGTTTCTGCTTGTACCTTCAAGCACTTCAATACATGCAATCCTCCTAAATTCAAGGGCACCGAAGGTCCTATTGGCTTACTTCAATGGTTTGAGGGGATGGAAAATACCTTCATTAACAGTGATTGTCCTGATGAGCTGAAAGTCACTCGTGCTCAAAGAAATCATGAGGGAAAAATACTGACCTCGCAGCAAACTAAAGAAACTTGAGGATGAATTCCGGGCATTAAAACAATACAGTGGGGAAAATCAGGAGTATACTGACCGCTTCTATGAACTGAAAATCTTGGTGCCTGAAATCGTTACTCCTGAAATTCGAGCTATTGAGGCTTATGCTGGTGGGTTACGTGAGCAGATTCAGGATTCTATTTGGGCCAGCAATCCTGTGACACTCGACAGTGTTGTTCGCCTCGCTGCTCGTCTGACCGATAATCATGTCAATGCAGGTACTCTGAAAAGGAGGGGTTCAAAGAAGGACTCAGGCACTGAAATGACCGAGCCCGCGGTCGAGAAAGAATTAAAATCTGAGTCTTCTGCTGGTAAAAGTAACAAAAAGAAACGTAAGGGCCTAAACTTTGTTGTTACTGTTCCTCCTGCAGCACCCGCTGCACCTGCTGCTCCGGTGGCCCAATGGGATCCGGGTGGGCCACCTGCTAGAAAGCCCTATACTGGCCCTCACCCGTTGTGAAACATTTGCAACTATCATCACCCAGCTACTAACCCTTGTAGGTGCTGCACCAATTGTGGGCGATTTGGGCATCTCATGAATGTCTGCCGCCAGCCCATCCGAGCTCAACCTATTATGGCCCAACCTTTGGCCCAATACCCTGCTCAGCCCATTATATCCTAAGCCCCAAATGTCTAATTTCAAGTTAGGGCTTGCTACAACTGTGCGTTTACTACCCACCTTCGCAATGCATTCCCCGCTCTCGCTATGGTTAATCAGCCTGCCGCTAATGCTGCTCGAGGTGCCCCTGCTCGTGCTTTCAACATCAATGCAAATCAGGTTTGATTCGATCTATTTCTTTTATCTTATTGATCGCTATCATTTATTACCACTAACACTAACTTGGTTGGTCAATGCAAATCAGGCTCAGGCAAACCAGAAGGTGGTTAATGGTACGTTTCTTATCAATAATTGTTATGCATCTATATTATTTGATTCTGGAGCCGATCATAGCTTTGTATCATTAGAGTTTGAGCCTTTGCTTGCTTCTCCCTGTATTTTGTTTGACTCTCCATTATCAGTTGAAATTGCGGACGGCAAACCAGTTGATCTTGATTCGGTGATTCATGACTGCAAGTTGGACTTCAAGGGTCATATATTCCCTATCGACCTCATTCCTATGCCTCTCGGGAGTTTTGATGTCATCATTGGCATGGATTGGTTGGCTCAAAATCATGTCGAGCTTGTCTGCTTTGATAAAATCATCTGCATTCCTCGACCAGATGGACAGTTTTTATAGATCCATGGCGATAAACCATCTGGTGGGCTTAAGCTAATGTCATGCACTAAAGCCCATAAGTACTTACGCAAGGATTATCCGGCATTCCTGGCACATATTATGGAGGTTCGGGATAAAGAATGGGGAATTGAAGACATCCCGATCGTGCGGGACTTTCCCGAAGTGTTTCCTGATGATATAGCGGGTCTTCCTCCCGTTCGCCAAGTGGACTTCCGTATTGATCTCATTCCGGGTGCCACTCCTGTTGCGAAGTCGCCTTATTGCCTCACACCCTCGGAAATGCAAGAGTTGGCTAAATAACTCCAAGATCTTTCTAATAAAGGGTTCATTCGTCCGAGTTCATCTCCATGGGGAGCACCTATTCTGTTTGTCAAGAAAAAGGATGGCTCTCTTCGCATGTGCATTGATTATCGTGAGCTCAATAAACTCACGATCAAGAATCGTTATCTTCTGCCTCGTATTGATGATCTTTATGAAAAGCTTCAAGGTGCTCCATGTTTTTCTATGATTGGTCTTCGTTCTGGTTATCATCAGCTTCGGGTCGCGGGGGAGGATGTTCATAAGACCGCCTTTCGCACCCGTTATGGCAACTTTGAGTTCACCGTGATGCCCTTCGGTTTGACAAACACTCCTGCTATATTCATGGACCTCATGAATCGTGTTTGCAAACCCTATCTTGATAAATTTGTGATTGTATTCATCAATGATATTCTAATCTATTCCAAGTCTAAGGAAGAGCATGGAACCCACCTACATCTTATGTTGGAGCTTCTAAAGAAAGAACAGCTTTATGCCAAATTCTCTAAATGTGAATTTTGGCTAAACGAGGTTCAATTTCTGGGTCATTTCATTAACGATAAGGGCATTCATGTCGATCCTGCTAAGATCGAGGCCGTTAAGAGTTGGTGCACCCCTACTTCACCGACTGAAGTCAGCTTGTTTCTTGGGTTAGCAGGCTATTATCGGCGCTTCATTGCTAATTTCTCTCGCTTAGCTGTGCCTCTTACTTCTTTGACTCAGAAAAGTCAACCATTCGAGTGGGGTCCTGCTCAGGAAAACGCTTTTCAGACACTTAAGAAGATGTTGTGTGAGGCTCCCATTCTCACACTTCCTGATGGGACGGATGACTTTGTGGTGTATTGCGACACATCTCATCAAGGCCTTGGTTGTGTTCTCATGCAACGGGGAAATGTAATCGCATACAGATCGAGGCAGCTTAAGAAGCACGAAAAGAATTACACGACGCATGATCTCGAGCTTGGTGCGGTCGTGTTTTCTCTAAAAATTTGGAGACATTACCTTTACGGTACCGAGTGTGTGGTTTATACCGATCACAAAAGCCTCCAACATATCTTCGATCAGAGGGACCTCAACATGCACCAACGTCGATGGATCGAACTCTTAAATGACTATGACTGCGAGATTCGTTATCATCCTAGGAAGGCGAATGTCGTGGGCGATACCTTAAGTCGAAAAGAGCATCTCAAGTTGGTTCTATTCCAGAGTTCCCATCATATGACCAATCTCAAAGCTCGTATTCTGGAAGCTCAGCGCGCATCTGTTGATGAGGGCAATTTGCATAACGAATTATCTTGTGGTGCTGAGCTTCAATTTGATACCAAGTCTGATGGTCTTTTTTATTTCTTGGATCGTCTCTGGATTCCCGATCGAGACGATCTTCGGGTGATTATCATGAACGAGGCGCATAAGTCTCGTTATTCCATTCATCCTGGATCTGATATGATGTATCTTGATCTACGTCAGCTCTATTGGTGGCCCGGCATGAAGAAAGACATAACGCTCTATGTGGCGAAGTGCCTTACTTGTTCCAAAGTCAAGGCCGAGCACCAGCGACCTGCCGGCCTACATGAGCAACCTTTGGCCCAATACCCTGCTCAGCCCATTATATCCTAAGCCCCAAATGTCCAATTTCAAGTTAGGGCTTGCTACAACTGTGCGTTTACTACCCACCTTCGCAATGCATTCCCCGCTCTCGCTATGGTTAATCAGCCTGCCGCTAATGCTGCTCGAGGTGCCCCTGCTCGTGCTTTCAACATCAATGCAAATCAGGTTTGATTCGATCTATTTCTTTTATCTTATTGATCGCTATCATTTATTACCACTAACACTAACTTGGTTGGTCAATGCAAATCAGGCTCAGGCAAACCAGAAGGTGGTTAATGGTACGTTCCTTATCAATAATTGTTATGCATCTATATTATTTGATTCTGGAGCCGATCATAGCTTTGTATCATTAGAGTTTGAGCCTTTGCTTGCTTCTCCCTGTATTTTGTTTGACTCTCCATTATCAGTTGAAATTGCGGACGGCAAACCAGTTGATCTTGATTCGGTGATTCATGACTGCAAGTTGGACTTCAAGGGTCATATATTCCCTATCGACCTCATTCCTATGCCTCTCGGGAGTTTTGATGTCATCATTGGCATGGATTGGTTGGCTCAAAATCGTGTCGAGCTTGTCTGCTTTGATAAAATCATCTGCATTCCTCGACCAGATGGACAGTTTTTATAGATCCATGGCGATAAACCATCTGGTGGGCTTAAGCTAATGTCATGCACTAAAGCCCATAAGTACTTACGCAAGGATTATCCGGCATTCCTGGCACATATTATGGAGGTTCGAGATAAAGAATGGGGAATTGAAGACATCCCGATCGTGCGGGACTTTCCCGAAGTGTTTCCTGATGATATAGCGGGTCTTCCTCCCGTTCGCCAAGTGGACTTCCGTATTGATCTCATTCCGGGTGCCACTCCTGTTGCGAAGTCGCCTTATTGCCTCACACCCTCGGAAATGCAAGAGTTGGCTAAATAACTCCAAGATCTTTCTAATAAAGGGTTCATTCGTCCGAGTTCATCTCCATGGGGAGCACCTATTCTGTTTGTCAAGAAAAAGGATGGCTCTCTTCGCATGTGCATTGATTATCGTGAGCTCAATAAACTCACGATCAAGAATCGTTATCTTCTGCCTCGTATTGATGATCTTTATGAAAAGCTTCAAGGTGCTCCATGTTTTTCTATGATTGGTCTTCGTTCTAGTTATCATCAGCTTCGGGTCGCGGGGGAGGATGTTCATAAGACCGCCTTTCGCACCCGTTATGGCAACTTTGAGTTCACCGTGATGCCCTTCGGTTTGACAAACACTCCTGCTATATTCATGGACCTCATGAATCGTGTTTGCAAACCCTATCTTGATAAATTTGTGATTGTATTCATCAATGATATTCTAATCTATTCCAAGTCTAAGGAAGAGCATGGAACCCACCTACATCTTATGTTGGAGCTTCTAAAGAAAGAACAGCTTTATGCCAAATTCTCTAAATGTGAATTTTGGCTAAACGAGGTTCAATTTCTGGGTCATTTCATTAACGATAAGGGCATTCATGTCGATCCTGCTAAGATCGAGGCCGTTAAGAGTTGGTGCACCCCTACTTCACCGACTGAAGTCAGCTTGTTTCTTGGGTTAGCAGGCTATTATCGGCGCTTCATTGCTAATTTCTCTCGCTTAGCTGTGCCTCTTACTTCTTTGACTCAGAAAAGTCAACCATTCGAGTGGGGTCCTGCTCAGGAAAACGCTTTTCAGACACTTAAGAAGATGTTGTGTGAGGCTCCCATTCTCACACTTCCTGATGGGACGGATGACTTTGTGGTGTATTGCGACACATCTCATCAAGGCCTTGGTTGTGTTCTCATGCAACGGGGAAATGTAATCGCATACAGATCGAGGCAGCTTAAGAAGCACGAAAAGAATTACACGACGCATGATCTCGAGCTTGGTGCGGTCGTGTTTTCTCTAAAAATTTGGAGACATTACCTTTACGGTACCGAGTGTGTGGTTTATACCGATCACAAAAGCCTCCAACATATCTTCGATCAGAGGGACCTCAACATGCACCAACGTCGATGGATCGAACTCTTAAATGACTATGACTGCGAGATTCGTTATCATCCTAGGAAGGCGAATGTCGTGGGCGATACCTTAAGTCGAAAAGAGCATCTCAAGTTGGTTCTATTCCAGAGTTCCCATCATATGACCAATCTCAAAGCTCGTATTCTGGCAGCTCAGCGCGCATCTGTTGATGAGGGCAATTTGCATAACGAATTATCTTGTGGTGCTGAGCTTCAATTTGATACCAAGTCTGATGGTCTTTTTTATTTCTTGGATCGTCTCTGGATTCCCGATCGAGACGATCTTCGGGTGATTATCATGAACGAGGCGCATAAGTCTCGTTATTCCATTCATCCTGGATCTGATATGATGTATCTTGATCTACGTCAGCTCTATTGGTGGCCCGGCATGAAGAAAGACATAACGCTCTATGTGGCGAAGTGCCTTACTTGTTCCAAAGTCAAGGCCGAGCACCAGCGACCTGCCGGCCTACTTGAGCAACCTTTGATTCCCGTGTGGAAGTGGGAGAACATCGCAATGGACTTCATTACAAAACTTCTGCGAACTTCTAAGGGATGTGATACTATATGGGTTATCGTTGATCGTTTAACAAAATCTGCTCATTTCCTCCCAATCATGGAGACCGATGGAGCCCCAATATTGGCTCAAATCTTCCTTAAGGAGATTGTGTGTCGCCATGGAACTCCCTTGAGTATTATCTCTGATCGGGATAGTCATTTTATGTCGTATTTCTGGCAGTCCCTCCATGCTTCTTTAGGGACTTAGCTAGATTACAGCACTGCTTACCATCCCAAGACTGATGGTCAGTCCGAGCGCACCATTCAGACTCTTGAGGACATGCTTCGGGCATGTGTCATTGATTCTCATGGGAGTTAGAGTTCATTTTTGCCCCTGATCGAGTTCTCCTACAATAATAGTTATCACTCTAGAATTGGAATGGCTCCATTCGAGGCTCTTTATGGTCGCAAATGTCGTTCCCCTATTTGTTGGTCTAAGGTCGGTAATTCTCAAATCACCGGTCCCAAGTTGATTCAGGAAACGACTGATAAAATCTCCCAGATTCACGATCAACTTCTTGCTGCTAGGAGTCGTCAGAAAAGTTATGCTGATAAACGACATAGACCCCTTGAGTTTGAAAAGGGCAAACTTGTCCTCCTAAAGGTATCTCCTTGGAAAGGCGTCTTCCGATTTGGTAAAAAGGGGAAACTAGCACCTCGCTTTGTCGATCCGTTCAAAATTATTGAGAAAGTCCGTAGGATGGCCTATGTACTTGATCTTCCTCATGAGCTGGCTAATGTCCACCCTACATTCCATGTTTCGAACCTTCATAAATGTATGGCTGATGAGAATCTTTAAATTCCACTTGAGGATATCCGGATTGACGAGTCTTTGCATTTTTTTGAGATACCCGTTGAGATCATGGACCGGGAAATCAAGAAGCTCAAGCGTAGCCGCATCCCGATTGTTAAGGTTCGTTGGGAGTCCAAGCGTGGACCGAATTTCACATAGGAGCGTGAGGATCAGATGAAAGCTAAATACCCGCAGCTCTTTGCCTAGTTTGTTTGTCATGCGTTGTTTCTTAATTTCGGGACGAAATTTCCAAAAGTAGGGGAGACTATAACATTTCGGGTTTCTGATTTGTCAGATCCTACCCGAATCCATGTAATCAACCCCGTGATCGATAATAAATGAAGAGTTATGTTCTTTATGATGTTTTATACCTCCTTTGGTGTGATTTCATCCATTATTATATTTTATGAGTCAATTTATCCTTATTTCAAATTTTACGCGGACACATGACTAATTACGTTTTAACCGGGAATATTATCAATCTAAGCGTGTATGACACTTGGGTGCGATACTAGTTAAGTAAACAAGCAAATACAAGCAAAGATTGCTGGGAATTTAAGGTCTAGAACGCAATCGGTGAAAGTTCGATAAATCTCGCGCGTTTCGATTTCAACTAGGAGATCACGTTTTTGATGCTTGGATATCAATTTTATCATGTTTATGAGTCTTATAATCACAAAATATATTATGAGTCATCACACACTTGATCGGATCGCAAAACGTTGGTGATTTTCTTAAAATGGATAAAATCGACAAAACCGACCTAAAATGCATTTCATGTATCATTTTATCATTCGTTAATCACTATGGGTCATATCTTGTATCAAATTGAGTGGATTAAATGTGGTTGTCATGATAGAGGGCTTAATTTAGTGAATTTGGGTGAAAACGTGGATCAAATCGGGGTTATAACGCAAAATCTGGAAGCAAAATAGCACGTGCGCTCAACCAGAAAAGCGCCGCGTATCGCGACACTTTCTGGGGGCACGGCGCGATACGCCCACCGACATGGGCCGAGAAAAAAACGGGCTTAGCCCTAAAATTCGAGTATTTAAGATCCTAAACCTCCTCTAGCCCCCATATTTCACCTCTTAATCACTTGTAAAACCCTAAAACGGCTGGAAGCAACCTAGAGCAAGAATCTTGAAGATTTGGGGGCTAAGTTTGAAGGTTGGGCATCAAAAAGTGTCGGTTTTTCGGTTTTGGTGCGTTTTTCTCCATTCTAACTTCTACCTTCTTCTTTTCTCACTAAGATCTACCCTAGATCCATCATGTAACATCTTTTAAACCAATATCTAGATCCTAGATCATAGATCTAGTGATTTTAGACAAAAATATTTGATTTTTATTAGATTTTCAACAATTTTTATAAACTTTTGTGGTTTTCTTGACTAGATCTTGATAGATCAACTTATTTCTGGTTATAGCTGAATAAAGATCCCATTTTTATGCATGTTTAAGCATGTGGGATCATCATACTTGTTAGATCTAGAACTTATGACCTAAATACTTGATTTTTATGACAAAAACTCAGTTTTTCCTAATCTTTCTTCATGGATCAACATAGATCTTAGGGTTTCTTGACCACCTCTACTTAAATCTTGTTAAAAGTATGAAAAGCTTGAACTTGAACATAGATCTAGGTTTAGATCTAGTAAAGATCATCATCTTACCCTTAGATCTAGGGTTTTGTTTATGAAAGCATTTTGATGAGTTTTCTTGAAAAATAAATGTATATATGTTTAGATCTATAGCTCCATGTTTGTTTGGATGATGTGAAATACTTAGATCTAGGTTTTAAGACCCTTGATTATAATGAATATTATGTTAAGGTAGATGTGCTTGCTAAAAGAGAAACCTTAGTTGATTTATGGTTTGAGATTGAATTAACTAGAAATTTTGAGATTAAAAATAATTCATTTTGGCTAAATTATTGGGTTAACGTTTGAATTAAGACTTGAAATTCTATATGGCACATCTATGTGTTTAGATCAGCCCATAATTAATTTTTGGGGTCCAAATATGGTTTGAATGATTTTATAGAAAATAAGCAATATTTGAGACGTCGTAAAACTTTCAAGATAAATAGATAATTGTTTCCCAATTATTTGACCTAGATTTAGGTTTGACCCATTTAATTATTTAAACCTCCACATTATCACTCAAATAAATCATCATGTTGCGAATCCGATCATGCCTATCATGTTGTTTCAAGTCGCTCGCTTTATCTAATCATTTACTTATTTATTTATTTTTGGTTTGTCGGTGTTCCACTATTACGTTCGATCGTTAAGGTGATCTCCGGGTTTGATTTCGCGCCGCTATCTCAGATTCTCACTCGCTTGCTTCACCATCAGGTGAGTGATCATAGCTCCTCTTTTGTTTTAATGTTTTGGGGTGCAACATGTACCGATATTTAAATCTCTAATCACTTTATTACAAAAATCAAACATGCGATTCTATGTGCTCTATGTGTGATTCTCTGATTATGTGATACTTGTGATTTGTTTTTGTATTATCTAATCGCTAATTGCTAATCGCTATTCTCTAATCGCATGTGTACCATTAACCATCGAGCCGTGACAACAATGGTAGATCTATTGGCTGACAACCCACCTGGCCTGCCTCGCGTGTGGCGCCGGGTGATTGCTCCCTTACTTGTCTAGGTTTGGTGCATATCACTCATACATGTTGATCATGATTTAGATATTTACACTTGACGCATGAATCGCTTTTATTCAAATTATATAGTTATTCAAACCTGTGATTACTCACCAACTCTTGTAGTTGACCATATTTTCTACATGTTGCAGGTGTTGCTGTTTGATGTTATTATCGACGCCATAGGAATATGCATGGGACTTAGTGGACCTATAAAATAAAACTATAACTTTTATGAGATATATGAACTCAATGTTTTGTGGCATGTTATGTTTGACTTTGATGGTTTTTTATGAAAATTGACATGATTAAATATAACAACTTTAATAGTGTTGTGAGCTCTGGACAATCTTAGCGCCCCGACGTAAATTCCGCCGTCGGTTGGGGTGTAACAACTGTCCTATAAGGAAAAACCTGTTTAACCATGTGGGGACCAGACCATCTAGACTTCAACTTACCCGGGAACAATTTCAACCTCGAATTAAAAATAAGCAAACGATCTCTTGGTATGAAGTCTTTCTTCCTAATGTGACTGTCATGAATCCTCTTAGTCCGCATTTTGTACGAACCTTCTGTCTCATACATGTGATCGCAGAACTCCTCTAACTAGTGTAACTGAAAGAATCATCCTCTAGTTGCCTGATCTAAATCCGGATTGATAGCCTTCATGGCCCAATATGCGCGGTGCTTGATCTCAACTGGAAAATAACACGGCTTTCTAAATCAACCTAAATGGTGTTATGCCTATAGGTGTCTTGTAAGCCGTACGGAAGGCCCAAAATGCATCATCCAGTTTCTCCACCCAATTCGTACGGTTCTTGCTAACCATTTCTCCAAAATTCCCTTAATCCCACGATTCGTTACCTAAACCTACCCACTCAACTAGGATTGAGATCGTGTAGCCAGTCTATTTGTAATCCCATAACACTACAACGCCTTCTCCATCTTCGCAGTGCAAAAGTGGGTGCCACGATCGCTAATCAGTGCCTTCGGCACTCCAAACCTCGTGAAAAGTTTCTTCAAAAACCTCATAACAACTCTGGCATCATTAGTGGGGAGGGCTTGTGCCTCGACCCACTTTGACACGTAATCAACTGCAACCAGAATGTATTTGTTCTTGTGAGATGGCGAAAACAGCCCCATAAAGTCGATACCCCAAATATCGAATACCTCACATGCCTAAATAATAGTGTGGGGCATCTCATCTCTCCGTCAAAAATTACCCGCGCGCTGACAATTGTCAAATTTGCTAATCATCTCAAACGCATCTCTGAAAATGGTCGACCGGTAAAATCCCGACTCAAACACCTTCTTTGCGGTGTAAAGTGCAGTGTAATGTCCTCAAGTCGGACTCTCGTGATAATGTCTCAAAATCTGACGTGCCTCTCACCCATGCACACATCTCTTAATCACTGACTCAGCTCCAACCCTATACAAGTACGGATCCTCCCAAATATAGCATTTCACATTCGATAAATGCTTCTTCTTTTGTTGAAATGAAAATGCCTTCCGCAAAACACAGATCGATAAATAGCTTGCTAAGTCGGCGAACCATGGCTCCTCTAGATCATCTCTTGCCTCCACAAAATCAAGCAACTCATAGGGAAAATAGTCATTTATCGGAATCCCCTTGAGCTGATCATCCTTAGAACCCTCTAAACACGAGAGGTGATCGGCTGCAACATTCTCGGCCTCTTTCTTCTCTCGGATCTGAATATCAAACTCCTGAAGTAACGGAATCCAACGAATGAGACGTGGTTTGGCATCGTGTTTACTAAAGAGATATTTAATCGCCAAATGATTTGTGTAAAAATAGTCTTGGAAAGGACAAGATATGAACTAAATTTATCGAAGCAAAACACAACAGCTAGGAGCTCTTTCTTAGTCGTGGTATAATTCTCCTGCGCATCATTCAGACTCCCGCTGGCATAATAAATCAGATGGAAGTATTTGTCCCTCCTCTGTCCCAAGACTGCTACCACTGCAAAATCGCTCGCATCACAAATCAACTCAAAGGGTTGCGACCAATCTGGTGCAACAATGATCGGGGCGTTCACCAACATACCTTTGATTAAGTTGAACGATGTCTAACACTCCTCAGAAAACAAATGGAGCATCCTTCTCCAAGAGTTGTGTCATCGGCCTAGTGATTTTTGAAAAGTTGCGTATGAACCAGCGGTAGAAACCCATGTGGCCTAAGAAACTCCTAATCGCTCTAACTGAAGTTGGAGGCAGAAGTCTAGAAATAGTATCAACTTTGGCTCAATCAACCTCAAGCCCCGCACGTGAAATCTTCTACCCAAGCACAATACCCTCGCGAACCATGAAATGGCACTTCTCCCAATTAAGCACCATGTTCGTCTCTTCACATCGAGCTAACATTTGCGCTAAGCTCGTCAAACACTGATCAAAGGAACTACTGAAAATAGAAAAAATCATCCATGAAAACTTCCATGGAGTCCTCGATCATATCATGAAAAATCACAATCATACATTGCTGAAATATCGCTGGAGTGTTACATAATCCAAACGGCTTGCATCGGTACGCAAATGTGCCATAAGGACATGTAAATGTGGTTTTCTCCTGATCCTCGGGTGCGATAAGAATCTGGAATAACCCGTAAATCCATCAAGAAAGCAATAATAACCGTGAACGGCTAAACGCTCCAACATCTAATCAATGAACGATAGGTTGAAATGATCTTCCTCGTAGGATCGTTGAGTTTGCGATAATGAATGCAACACTCCACCCCGTACCCGTGTGTGTAGAAATCATCTCATTCTTCTCATTCACGATAACTGTCATGCCCCCTTTTTGGGCACAACCTGAACCGGAGTAACCCACGGTAAATCAGAGATAGGATATATCAAACCAGCATCCAAAAGCTTCGAAACCTCTTTATTCACTATATCTTGCATGTTCGGGTTCAGTCGTCTTTGCCTCTACACAACAGGCTTAAACTCTTCCTCCATGAAAACCTTATGCGTGTAAAAAGAAGAGCTAATACCCTTGATATCCATGATTTTCCATGCAATAGCCTGTTTGTGCTCTCTCAACACATCTAACAACCTTGATTTCTCATCAACCATCAAATCTGATGAAATGATCACAGGTCGTCTCAAATCTGACTCCAAAAATGCATACTCCAAGTGAGATGGTAACTACTTAAGTTCTAATGTGAGCGAATCCTCAACAGACGATCTAGATTTGGCCCTCATGGTGTCAATGACCTCACAAACCTCCGGGCTCATGTCTAATTGAAAACGCTGGAGCGTATGGATCGGCTTAGTTTGACATCAATCGCGTAATAGAAACAAGAACAAACGTGTAAATAACAATGCTCAATCTCTCATTAATAACAAAACAGATTACAGAGAGAATCAGAACACAATACACACACACTTTGCTAACACTCGCTCAAAAACTCGTTACAAAGACAAAGCTAACAACCTATTTATAGACATCGGCCGGCCGAATTCCTAAGCTTGTCTGAACCTCTGGTTGTGTTCAACGCTTTGTCTGATCCAGCATGTTGCCACATAATGTATCAATAAACTCCCCCTTGGAAACTACTGGACCGTTCTTTATCAGCCTTGAACATCAGCAGCCTCATCTCCCTTCCATACCAACTCATGATTATGCCCGGCATAGATGTTGAAAGCAAAACAAATCCGTATCACCCTTTGAAATTGCAACGCCTGCTTAGTATAGTCAGGATGATACAAGATCTTGTTGTGGTACAACACATCTATATCAGCCTTGGATAGATTGATCAGCCACATTGGATCATACACTTTCACAACTCTATTATGTTCGTTCAGCACAATCACAGCTTCACCAGTCTTTTCATTGTAATACCACCATCTCAATTCTTTAATGAAATCTAACTCCATCTTCATTAGAGGAATCTTTTTCATACCGTAGGCTTTTTCTTGAACACCAATATTATCATCTTCTTTCCAGTTCTTTGATGAATCTTTGTTCGAGATAAATGCCTTTTGGGTTTCTAAGGATCAAAAAATTGAAATCCTTCTCGGCATTCTTTCTCAACAGTCTTCTTGAAGTAAAAACCCTTCCAATCAGTGCCATAATTGCAAAAAAGGCTTTCGAGTCAACTCTCGAACATCCCAAACTGGTAAACTGCTGAAATCACTGGCACATTTAAAGTACTGAATTTCGTGTTGAAGTTTAATCCCATAGCACTTCAAACTGTCAGAATACTTCCAGCTGATAATATCGCCTGAAGCTTGACCCTTGAATTTGACAAACGATCTTTGCTTGATTGGCTTCGGAGGAGGAACGTAGTTGGCATGAAACGTCTTCATGTATTCATCAAATGCCCAACGTTGTTCTTGTTCCTTAGCCTCCTTAGCAACCGGGTCTTCAGGTTTTTCTGCTTCTTTCTTCTTTAATCTTTCTTCAGCCTCAACACCTTTTTCTTTAGGAGACACTTCAAAATCATCACCAGACTGATTGTTGTTGAAATTTGAGTATAAGTCTGGATACTTCTTCAGTAATATCTTCTACCTCAACTTCCTCGTCAAATATATCTTCAACATCTTCATCCGATTCTGATTCAGACGATTCATATTTCCTCGGTGCTGTTTCAGAAACCCTCCCCATCTCTTCATCATTTAGATTAAATACTGCTTGCAATTTCTCAGCAGTCAGATCACCAACAAACTCTCCCTCTTCTAGCGTCTGCAACATCTGTTTGAATTCACCCAAACTTGTTGCCGCTCGATTCGATAGGATTGAAGTTATTGGCATTGCTTCTCGTGAATCCTTCTCCCCCTGGGAAGTAGATGTCCCAGCACCCGAACCAGTGGTTCTAGTCAGGCCTGATCCTCCACCAACATTCCCTTGAGGATCATCTTGATCGGGATCATCATTCAAATATCTCATTGAAGTTATTTGCTCACCCATCTCAAGAAGCATGAAGCTCTGAGTCTGACTCGCTTTATTCAAACGTATAATCTTTTGATCTTTAACCGAAGCTTGACTTTGCAAAGTAGTAATCATTTGACCTTGAGATTAATTCTGAGCTCTCAATTCATCATTACTTGTATGTAGCTCAGTAATCATCTTCGTTTGTTCTTCAGTCTTAGCTTTCAAAGCATCTATCTGAGACTGAACATCAGAATGTGAAGAATGTGAAGAAGCTGCAGTGGCTGTTGTTGTAGAGAACACCGGAGTTGTGAGATTAGAACCCATCGGCTGATTTACAAACTGTACACCAGCACTTGTTGAAGGTGTTGTGCCAACAGTCGTAGACCTATCTACATTCATCAAATTCTGCAGAAACTCAGACTGAACATCAGAAACTGAAGTCTGAACACTTGACGTCGTTTCTGGTAGAGACATTGTAGGACTAGCAGAAGAAGATACACCGGCCCGATGTTTCAAAATAAACTTTAAACCTTTCTGCTTCTTCCCTCGGCCACCAGCAACAACTGACTTCTTTCTTTTACCAGTAACTTGCTGCTTTCCTTTGCCATGTATAACGTCGGCTTCAGGATGATAATCTTCGTCAGTTTCAGATGAGGCAACATCAGCATACACCCGATCCTTGTATCGATCGTTGCTTTTGTTCAGGCTTGCTCGGTATGCGAAATGTTCATCGCTCCCCTTTCTCAGCTTAACATATTTTGAATTGATCTTGACGCGCACAAACGGATTGTTTGTATCAGACACGTCCTCAGAGTCAGCCACAATATTCAAAAAGGCATCATCATCATCATCATCATCTGATTCATCTTCATCTAACAAGGTGTTAACAGCTGGTGTCTCAGTCACATTGACAGATACAGGAACTTCCTGTGCTGAGACCACCGGTGGTTATGAGACAACTGGTTTAGGATTCATTGGTTCTTGATTTACCGGTTCTTGTACAACTGGTATTTGTCGTTTAGGTCTTTTCACTCTTCCTTGTTGTGGTATTTGATTTTGTTCCACAATCCAACTGTAATCAAGTTCCCTCAGAATCACTACCTTCAGCATGACGAGCTGCACCTTGTGCTGGTGCAACATAATCAGCATTCACCAAATGACCAATCAGACGCTTAAGTTTTGGCTGAAATTCTGGTGCCTTCTTCTGATAAGACGCCAGAGCACCCACACTAGCTTCAGTCATATGTTTCAGTTCCATCTTCTGAGTATCAAGCTTAACCAAATCAGGATACCGATCATTAAGGACCATCTAAAGAAACCTTGGATAGATTGCTGCTTTCTTTTGCCTCTGAGTCAGGTTATCTCTCATATAGTGAAAGATCAACCCAGCAACATTATACAGACGGTTCATCACCAAGGCATTTAACAAAGACAGCATCAATTGTTGAACTTCATCATGCCCGGAGATTCTGTGTCCTAGACACACCAACAACACGTGCGCCAGATATTTTTATGGAACGCTCAGCGAAGATTTGTACACCCACTCTTTACTCGGATCATCAGTGTAACAAATCCGCTTCAGAAATGCCACATTGGCTTCATGAGAAAGTTCCAGTGGTGCAGTTGTTGTGTTAGTCTCCAACTTCAGAACTCTACGAATATCCGCTAAGTGACTTCAACAGGTCGTCCCTGAACGGTTGCTGTAATTCTGATTGGACCGTTAGTAATCGTTCGTGCAGAACTCCAAAACTCCAGAATGATATCATGATACACATCACATGGTTGAGTGATTGCATAGTGAATCCTTGATCGTCTTAGAAACTGAAAAATCTCGGATTCTCCGAATTTGGCTAGCTTGGCTCGTGCAACGCCAATATACGCACAATTGTTGTGTTTGTCACCGAGTTTCAGTTCGCTTGCCATATCTGAAAACACAAAAGATAAAAAGTTCATTAAATTCCATGTTATTAACAGATATATTCACCGGTTTCGTCAGTTCGTTGTCGTTTGCGTAAACGAACAAATTTTTGATCAAAAATTTTGACCCACCGAACTCGGTCCGAACCATGTCCGAACCTAGTGCAAACTAGAATTGCGGTCCGAGCCTTGTCCGAACCCTGTGGTCAACATTGACTTTGGTCAACGTCCGAACCCCATGGTCAAAGGCCGAACGTCGTCCGAACCTTGTCCGAACTCCAAGTTCGGAGTCCAAACTCTAGGTTCGAAGCTTGACGATCTCCGAAGAGTTTGAGTTTCAAAATCGATGATCCAGACCAAATCAAGCAAAAATATTTGAACCCCTTAGTCAGTTTTTTATTACAAACACACTGACGTTCTTTTTAGCTTCTAAAAACACGTTTTATATGGTTTAATTTCAGATCTGGGAAATTAAAACAGTCAGAACGAATATCAAACAAAACAATCACAACGAGTGATCAAAAACTGAATCTAACACCACCATTGTACTCAGAATCATGAAAGCTACCTAGAACAGGTCTTAAATCGTTCAACCTGGTCGTAAAACGAAAGTTAGAATTTTGGGCAGCCGTTCAGTACAAGTTCGGAGTAAACAGGAGAAAGAGACCTCCGAACCTTGAGTGTGGACTATTTATAGCCTGAGAAGTTCGGACCTCCGAACTCCCTCCGAACCCCTCTTTCGGACAAACAGTTTCACAGAACGCTGTTCAAACTTCACCTTCGGCGCCTCCAAACCATGTTCGAGTGTGAACTTCGGACCCTCCGAACTCCTGGTCCGGACGTCCGAAGTTCAGGTTTGGACTTTTGAAAATTTGTCAATTTTAATCCCTGATTTTGATGAATCTTCAAATTGAACCCCGAAAGTTTAAAATTTGTCAATTTGCTTCCAACTTCGTTCAATTCAATGATGAGTTTTCTGAAAACAAATCCGTTTGGTTGTCACCGGCATAATTTTGAATTTTTCACTAACGGTTGATAAAAAAAATAAAGCAGAATCAAAATCTTTTTGATTTTTATAAAATTTTCAACACACCGAAAATCTTTTTGGATTTTTATAAATTATGCTAAAACACGCCTAAAATCTTTTTGTGATTTTCAGATTTGCCCTCACGCATTTAACTAACCAAACAAGTACCTACAACCTTTATTTTTACTTTACCCATGGTTGATAACACACGCCAATGTAATATCACTTCTCGCTTGGTCGGATCAATTTCTCAATTTTTTATTTTTCCATTTTTTATGCTTTTTGCATTTGTCATTTTTTTTTTATATTTTCTGACTTTCTCCCCCTAAAATACAAAAACTCTATTTTGGATTTTTTAATAAGAAAAGAAAAACATGTTGGACTCGGTCTACCCAAGACACATACTAGATTGATGTGGCTAGTACGTTATGATCCAAGACGGGTCATACCCAATAACGAGCTAGACAAACACCCAATGGATATTTATTTAGATATGATCAATTAAATAAATATCAGCTAAAGAAGATATTTGGAAATGGGTTTCTAAATAATTGAACTTATGATTAAATCATATGGATGATTTAAATTGGAGAAGTAAAGTAGCAATGTTATTTAAGTGGTTAAATAAATTGTTACACAACATATAAAAGGGTTATATGTTATATTATATTTTTGGTCTTGTTACATGTCATATGAGATGTTACATGACATGTTACATGTAAGCCTCATAACAAAATATAATACATTAATTAAATGGAATTTGTAGGAGGGAAGAAAGAAAAGAATTTGAAATTCTTCTTTTCCCTCTCCTTTTGAATGGCCCCTCTTCCTCTAATAATGAGGGTGGGTGGCTTTTGTAGTGTCCAAGGCATGCAAGGGTGTCTAGATCCATTCCCCTTTTTTGTCCCTTCCCATTTTTAATTAATACATAACCTACAACCTCTCCACTACACCAATAACACAAGTGCAGAATTTTCTCTTCCAAAACTCTCTCTAGAATCGGTTCTAGTGAAGAAAAGCAAGAACTTGGACTCAAGCTAAGAGGAAGAGTCACGTTCAAGAAATCCTAGCAACAAGGGTGGTTGTTGCCTAAGCTCGTGGGTATCATCACTTGAGGCTTTCAAGTTAGAGAGCAAGTCGGTTCATCCACATCATCTTCTTCATACTTTAGAGCTTGGAAGGAGGTAAATCTAAAACCCCCTATGGTTGGTTTTATTTTGATAGCATGCATACATATTTGGATCCTTGGTTCTTGGGTTTTATAATCAAGTGTTTAAAATCGATTTTAACATCATCTAATCAAACTATGGTTTTGATTTTCCGCTGCGTTTTACATTTTAAAGAGTTAAAATGGCTTTGATAAAGTTCTTAAAACCCAACAAAACATACAACAAAAAATAAACAAAAGCAAAAATGATCAACCGAAAGCTACTCAACAGGTAACTTTTGTATGCCGTTGATCTGCAAAAGGTAGCAAAAGCGGGTTTTGTCAAATGCTTTCGTAAAAAGATCCGCTTTTTGAAAGTCAGTATGAATTTTTTGCAGATCAATCAAGTGTTTCTCAAAACAGTCGCGGATGAAGTGATAACGAATGTCAATATGTTTTGTTTTAGAGTGGTGAACGGGGTTTTTAGTAATGCATATCGCAGCAGAGTTATCTATGTATATGGGAGTAGTAAGAAACTGCAAACCGTAATCCCGCATCTGTTGTTATATCCATAAAACCTGGGAACAGCAACTCGCAGCGGCTATATATTCAGCTTCAGCCGTGGATGTAGCAACGGAAGTCCGCTTCTTACACTAACATGATACTAATCGGTCGCCGAGAAACTGACATCCGGCCGTGGTTGACTTAAAGTTGATCTTGCAATCGCCGTAGTCTGAATCCGAATAGGCCGAAAAGTCAAACTTATCATCATGAGGATACCAGATCCCGATATCTGAATTACCCTTTAGATAAGCTAGAATCCTCTTGACTGCATCCATGTGAGAAACTCGAGGTGCTGCTTGGTACCTGGCACACAAACATACAGCAAACATAATATCAGGTCGACTAGTTATAAGATATATCAATGAACCTATCATTGCCCTATACCGAGTGACATCAACTGTTGGTACATGAAATGTGCGTCGTGTGAAGTATCAAACGAAGATCAAGTTCAAGCCAAGTTAGGGTTGGCCGAACCTGTCCGAACCTGAAGTTCGGACCCGGCCGAACCTGGGGTTCGGAGGGAGTTCGGCCAGTCGGGTATATATAGTTGTTTGGTCTTTGAGTTTAGTAGTTCTGAGCGTGTGAGCGAATCTTAAGTGTGTGTTTCTGAGTGTGTTTTCTCTGTGTCAATTCTGAGTGTTTACTGATTGTAATTGTTCTCGTTTGATCAATAAAACAATCGGTTAATTACGTTTTGATGTTCGGATAGCTAGATCGAGTAGACGATCCGATGCTCACGCATTTTCAAGTGGTATCAGAGCTTTCTGGTTCACTCTACTGATCTGTGGTTGCTATTCTCGAATTATTGAGCGTTTTTGAATTTTCTCGTGTTTCGTTACGTGTTTTTGATCATTTCTGACGTGTGTTTTGTGCAAAAATTGTTCCTAAACCGTTTCCTATCGAATTTCTTGATCCACCATATTGAGTTTCGTCAAAATCAGTTCGTTTTTGCGAGTTTTCGAAAAATGTCTTCGAAGTTCGGAGGTAACTGGGCAAGCTCGGAGTAACTGCTCCGAACTCGAGGTTCGGCGGTAGCTCGGAGGTGTTCGGCGAGATTTCGGTGGTCGCTCGGTGAAGTTCGGTGTAGTTCGGAGGTAGTTCGGAGTTTTATCGAAGTTCGGAGATTGTTTGAGGTTCGGTGAGAGATCGGAGGTAGTTCGGTGAAGTTCGGACTAGTTCGGAGGAAGTTCGGAGGAAGTTCGGAGGGTACAGTAGGTTCGGACCAGTTCGGACAGATCAGAATTTTTTCAAATTTTCAACGATGTCGGAATTTCAAGCTTTTGCTTCAATGCAAAGTGCTATGCAGACCATGATGAATTATGACAATGAAATCGGAACAAGTCAGAAAGTTCCCAAATTGTTGAAATTAGAAGATTATCAGAATTGGAAGAAACGATTTTCAGCGTATATCAGCACGAATAATATTGACTTATGGATTCCAATTAGAAAATTATATGAAAAACCAAAAGAAGATGGAGAATCTAAGGAAATTGAAGAATTTGATGATGCTGAAAGAAAAAGTTATGAACTTGAAAAGAAAGCTTATGGTTATCTTACTATGGCTTTACCTACTGAATTGCTTCATCAATTTCGCACTTGCAAGAAATCTAAGCAATTATGGGATGCTTTATCCGCACGTTGTGAAGGAAATGCTGATTATAAGAAGAGTCGAAAGAAGGTTTTGAGTAAGGAATTTGATAATTTCCAGCATTATGAGAATGAAAATATAACAGCTCTTGTTTCAAGGTTATCTCATCTGATGAGTGAATTGAAGATTGTGGGAATTGAGAAAACTGATGAAGAGTTAAAAGAAAAGATCATGGAAGCTTTACCTGAAAAATGGGAAAACTATGTTTTGCTACTCACACATGACAAGGATTATTCTAAAATGACATTTCACGAGCTTACTGGAAAACTTCATGCTCGAGAAATGGAAATGTTAAACAACAAGAAGTCAACTGCCATTTTGCAAAATCCTGAGCTATACCATGGTGAAAATAGTGCAAGCATGAGTGCAAAGTCTAAGCCAATTCAGAATACAGCACCAAGTGTTGCTTTTATGGCTGGAGCTTCAGGAAATTCTGATAATAATTTTTCAAGAGGTTGCAATTTCACAATTCCGAATATTTCAACTCAAAGTGCTTTCTCAGCTGAATCAACGGAGGATTGTGCCAGAATGATTTCTGCATTGATCTCATCATCTTTTGGCTTGGTTCTCAAAAATGTTGCTGATGCAAAGTTAACTAGTGAGGATCTTGATGAACTTGATGATGATCAATTGACTGAATTGGATGTTTCTTGGCAATATGCTATGTTATGTCAACGGTCAAAGAGGTTTTTCAAGAAATATGGAAGACGTATTTCTGGTGACAAGTTGGGTTTCGACAAGTCAAAATTAAAGTGTTACAAATGTCAACAACTTGGACATTTTGCCAAAGAATGTCAACAGAAATCTGATACTCCACAATCGTCCAAGCCTGGTTTTACTCAACCATCTACCAGTAGCACAGGAAAGACAACAGCTTTGACAGTTCAAAAAGATGGTGCTATTGATTGGGGTAAACATTTTGGATATGATTCATCAGCTTTCATTACTACTCATGTTGAACAAGAAGATTATTGTTCAGATTCAAGTTCAGATACTAGTTCAGATACTAGTTCAATTCCAAGTTCTTATGCATCTGCTGAAAATTTGGAAAGTCTGATGAAGGAAAATGCTTTGTTAATGAAGAAGATTCAACAATTGTCTGAGGAATCAGAGGTGGTTAAATCTGAATTGAAGATTTCTAAAGAATGTGAAAAGGATTTGATTTTGAAGAATGAGGATTTCACTACTAAAATCAAAATGTTGAATGAAGTTGTAGAAGTTTTGAAACAAGATAAGCAAAATGTTGAAATTTCAACAGCTGAGATTTATGTAGAAAAGGATGAGTTGGTTAAAGAAGTAAAGAAATGGAAGGAAGAGGCAGAAGATGCAGCGAATGATTTCCAAAATTTGTTTGACAAATCCAAGATCAAGCTTGATCTGCTTACTAAGAGTGTGGAAGAATCTGATGCTAAGATTAAAGCATATCAAGTTGATATGGAAAAGTTATTGGATGACAAGCGGGAATTGGCTAGGGTTAACAAGGTTCAAACTGCAAATCTGGAAATTCAAAAGAGAAATGAAGCTAAACTGAAGAAGGAATTACATGAAGGACTTGATAATCTTCGCTTACAAAAATTTGAAACTCACAAAGTTGCCAAGCGTTTGATTGCTAAAGAAAAGGAATTTGCAGAAGCTCAACAGCGAATTTCTGATCTCAACATTCAAGTTCTTGATGTTAAGAGACTTCTTAACAATGTTTCAAATTCTCAAGTTTTCACAAGCTTTTTAGCAAATGATGCAAATTTTGAAAGAATATTTGATAAAACTGCATCACCTCCTGCTCATATCAAGGAAGCTTTAAAAGAAGTGAAGGAACATGTTGAGGATGTTGATTATTCAAAGACTTCATCTGCTACTACTGAAGAAGCAAAAGTTGTCAAGAAGAAGAAAAACAAGAAGAACAAGAAACAGGTTTTGAAATCTGAGATTCTTCCAGCACCAAAATTTGTTTCGGGTGTTTCTTCTGCTGATACTGAGAAGTCGGCTACATCCAGTGACAAGATTCAGTCTCAACCTGAAATTGATGAGTCAATTTTCTATGATCAAAAGAAACTTCCTGATGTGAAAGCTGAATTCACAAGATTAGCCAAGAATGGACATTCTACATCAGAGGTAAAAGGATCTGGCAAGACTGTTGGTTTGGGTTTTCATGAGAAGAAGGATATAGTTGTGGAGGTTCAAGCATCTTCATCCCCAGATTTGAAGAAATTAAAGATGAAACAAGTGAAGAAGGAAGTTTTTCAAGCTGCTAAAATTCAACCCGAACGTTTTTACAAACTCAAGGGTTCTGATCAATTGTTTTCTGACAAAGAATTTCCTCTTCATTGCGTTGATGCTCGGAAGATTTCAGATGTTTTTGTAACAGCTGATATTTCTTCTGAAAGTTCTCAATTTCGTAGCCCAACATCTAAATGGGTACATGATCATCGCCATCAGGTATATGATTCTCATTCTGATCATGTTCGAGATATTCATGTGTGTTCTTCGCAGGTACATCAAAAATGGGATAAAACAACAAGAATTTGTTATATTTGCCGTCGTCCAGGGCATATGGCAAAGGATTGTTCCTCACCTGTTGATTTATCACAAAGATTTCATAAGAAATCAGTTTTTGGTAAACCTGCCCGAACTAAGTTCTTTGATGAACAAGGCAGAGTTTTTGATGAAGTTGAGCCTACATTCTTTCATAAACAAAACCGTTTTGTTCAAAAATTTTCACAGGATCAAAATGTAGGTTCATCATCGCAGTCACCTGTGACTGTTTCATTGAAAACTGAATTACCAAAACAACAAGAATGGAAACCTAAGGTGGTTTCAAAGCAAAATCAGGACACTGGTCGACCAGAAGCGATTCGCTTCGGGTCATTTGTGAACTAATTCGGTTGTCCAGTGTGCAGGTACTTCTAGAAGACCTATCGACGATTGAAAAGTTGTTGATGGAGGGGTATTCTGCTTAATTTAAATTTAATGACAAATTTTTCTCATATACAAATTTTCTGAATTCTAAAACCTGAAACATATCCGTGTTGATTGATCAATTTTCTTTCTTTACAAGATTTTCTCAAAAAGACAAAAATAGAGTTTTGTTTTTGTGTAAAATGAAAAATCCAAAAATAGAGTTTTTCATTTTAAGGGGGAGAATTGTAAGTAAGGGGGAGTAATTGAGAAAATGCATGGTATGGGGAGAAAGTGAATACATGCAAAATATATAATGAAGGAAGGTGAATACATGCACAATATAAAATTGTGAGAAATTGATCATTGGGAAATGATGGTACATTGGCATACGTATCTGACTCATGGATAAAGTAGATGAAAGGGCCATAAGATCATTGTTTGATGTGCTTGGTAGGCTTGACAAATCAGAAAGTATTCAGATGTGATATACACTAAATACTAATGCTTGACCATGTGGACAACATCTTGATGCTTATTTCATGACACAAAAAGAAAAATAAGTGTGAAAAGAGTAATGAGAAGTCACTGTGTACACATGTGTTCATTTTGCAAAGATTTAAACTTGTTTGATTTTCTTTATTTTGTCAAACGATCGGACTCTCTCTGCGTGTCGAAAGACCGACCTGATTGTTGTTCGTTTGACGTTCTACTTTATTTTCTTTGGTGTTTCGTATAACTCATCGGACTTTCTCTGCGTGTACGGGAGTACCGACCTGATTGTTGTTGAGTTATACAATTTCAACTTGTTTTATTTTTCTTATTTTGTTAAATCCGAGGCCTTATCTGCGTATCGAAAGATCGACCTTAAGGTAGACGATTTAACGTTCTTATTTCTTTTTGCATGGAACACAGTTGACTGTATCATGAAAAATATTATGCAATGTGAAATTTCACAAGTGCAATCACTCAATAGAAAAGGAAAGACAAACAGAAAATGTCTGAATATGTCTGATAGTGTGGGGTACACTGGTCAAAGCAAATCTAATCAATACCTTAACATATCCAGATGTTATGAGTATGATTATGTCTGAGCTTAAGATGGACAAATTATACCAGCAATCGACATGACTTGTGTGCTTCAATTAATTGAAATTGAAGTGTAGTTCAGTGCGTTATGATCAATATGATCCCATATAGTGATCTTTCTCATACCAAAAATAGCGTTTGATTCTGTATTGCAATTTCATTTCATAGCAAGAAAAGTACAAAAAGATTTTTGGTGTGTTTTAATATAAGTTTGAAAAATCAAAAAGATTTTAGGTGTGTTTTGATATAAACTTTCAAAAAGCCAAAAAGATTTTGTTTCTGTTTTATTTTCGATCTGATCAACACGTGATATAAAATAAATTTCCAAAATTATTTCTTGGAGTCTCGAAGAGACATTTTGCGCCAAGATTATTTAAGTTCTGATGCAGGTTGCTAAAGTGCAAGAAATCACAACTTCAAGTCTTCTGAAGTTTGTTGATAAAAACCAAAGATATTCTGAATGTCATCAAGTATTCAAGATCAAGCTACGATCAAGTTGAGGAGGAGTTTGTTCGAAGATTCATCTCATTGGACGAACGAGATTTTGACTTGAGGGGGAGCTTGATTGAAGATACAGTTTTGATGATGTTGAAGAAATTAGAGGAGGATACTGCACACGACGAGGGGGAGTTTGTTGGTACATGAAATGTGCGTCGTGTGAAGTATCAAACGAAGATCAAGTTCAAGCCAAGTTAGGGTTGGCCGAACCTGTCCGAACCTGAAGTTCGGACCCGGCCGAACCTGGGGTTCGGAGGGAGTTCGGCCAGTCGGGTATATATAGTTGTTTGGTCTTTGAGTTTAGTAGTTCTGAGCGTGTGAGCGAATCTTAAGTGTGTGTTTCTGAGTGTGTTTTCTCTGTGTCAATTCTGAGTGTTTACTGATTGTAATTGTTCTCGTTTGATCAATAAAACAATCGGTTAATTACGTTTTGATGTTCGGATAGCTAGATCGAGTAGACGATCCGATGCTCACGCATTTTCATCAACTGTTTCACCCTCTTTGTCAGGACAAAGGCCATGCGACAGCTGTATTGGTGTTCTTGGAATACGAACATCTTCAACTTTGAATCGACTCAGAACATCTTTTACATACTCCTCTTGCTTGCTTCTACCCACGAGCCATCAAGTAAAGCTTCCTTAACATATTTAGGCTCGATCTGGGATAGAAAGCATGAATGGAAAGCTTCTTCCTGAATTCCAGATTCCAGAATTTTTAGTAACGCACTGCTCTCGATTTGATGTCTCATGCGCACTCCTTCATTTAAATCACCAATAATGTCATCTTGCGGATGAATGGTGTTCATCGGGAGTGTCTGATGAATCGGAACAATGACCGTTTCAGCCATACCAGGAACATGATCTTCCTCAACCACCATATTCTCAGTTGAATTAACAGCAGCATCACTTGAAGTAGTATCAACTTTTGGATCGGCTTGTTGAACAGGAATCTCAACCTGATGTGACACGGCTTCATGAAATTCATTATCATCATCAGAAGACATATCGTCAGCCATAATTGTCGAACTTTTTTGTTTTTTCAGTCAAGTAATCATCAGCAACAGACACTTTCGGAGTCGGCAGAGTTTCAATATTCAGAACCGGAGTATCGTCTTGAAGATCAATATAAACTCGAATAAGCTGATCATCAGACATTTCTGGTGTTGAGTCAAGATTTTCAAAGAGAGATTTGTAATCGAACATCCAGTCCGGTCCAACACCTTTGGGCGGTAGAGTGTAAGATTGAAAATCAACATGTAAATACTCTCCCACAGTACCAGCCTACTTGTTGAATACCCGTTTCTTCAGATGTGAGTAACCAACAAACAAGCCTTCAAATACTTTTTCGTCAAACTTTCTCACAGACTTCAACACGGTACATGGACACCCAAACGGCTCCAAATAACTGAGATTCGACTTATGATTCTTAAGAAGTTCATAACACGTCTTCCCAAGTCGTTTAACCGTAAGCACTCGGTTAAGCACATAACATGCCATGTTAACCACTTTCGTCCAGAAATGAACCGGAAATTGAGCATCGGCCAACATCGTTCGTGCTGTCTCAATGATTGTACGATTCTTTCTTTCTGCCACGCCGTTTTGCTAAGGTGTGTATGGCGTACTGAATTCATGTACGATGCCTTTCTCCATACAAAAAGTCCTCATGGCGGAATTCTTAAACTCCGTGCCATTGTCGCTGCGAATCCTTCTTACCTTCAACTTATATAATGACTCAAGTGTAGTAATCAGGTTGATAAGGATCCTCGAAGCTTCATCTTTAGAGACCAGAAAATCAACCCATGAGTATCTTGAGTATTCATCGGTCACCACAAGACAATACCAGTTCCTGGAAATGCTTTGACGATTCACATGACCGAATAGATCCATGTGTAGCAATTCCAACGGGACTTCAATAGAATGATACTTCTTCAGTGCATGTGATTTTCTCTTCTGCTTTCCCTTCTTGCAACTCACACACACATCATTGAAAACAAATTGCTGTTTTGAAACCCCTTCAACAAGACTCCTACGCACCAACTCATTTATTTTGCGATAATGGATGTGACCCATGCGAGGATGCCATAGAATGGATTCTCTCTCTGAAGCTTTCGATAGAAAACATTGACCCACAACAGTTGCTTTGGCTGAATTCATGTCGAGCACGTATAAGTTCGAGAAACGTGGTGCTTGCATCAAAACAAATTCATCTGGAATCTTGTAACCAGGCTTCAGAATCAGACATTCACTCCCCGTGAAAGCAGTCGTGTATTGCTTATCACATGGACACTGAGAAGATTGTACTCTAATTCCTTGACGTATTCAACTTTCTCGAATGTGACTGCACCATTTGACAATTTACCAATGCCGGTGACTTGACCTCCCTTGTTTCCAGCAAATGTAACTTTACCTCCATCAAAGTATTTCACATCCTGCAACAAAGAGATGTCACCAGTCATGTGTCGAGATGCTCCGCTATCAACAACCCAAATGTTGTTCATGAGTTGTCGCGAAGATCCCTGCATATGTTAAGACAAAAGATTAGTATCGGGACGTACCCAAGCTAGAAGCTTTGGGTCAACCGTCATCTTCAACAAAATCAGCACCAGCCATGGAAGAACCCTTAGGTTTCCACGTATCATTTGAAGAGCCTTTGGACCCAGAAGCAGAGTTTTTAAGAATTGATTTAACTTTTTCAAAATCACTTTCTGATTTCTTTTCAGTTTTATGTTTTTGAAACTCAGATGACTCATCAAAAAAATGAGTCAGATTTTTCTGACTTTCTTTTTGGAAACGGGTGTTTTAGTCTGATATCCTTCAGAAACTTCATCAGATTTTTCTGCATCAGACTTGTTAGATTTGGGCTTCTTCAATGGACAAGCCCGATATGTATGACCACGATTTTTGCATTTAAAACATTTTCGTTTATCAATCACAGCTTTTTCAATCGTGTCACCATCCACATCGGACTCAACAACAGGTTTTTGTGTCTTGGGTTTCAAACCCTTTTGGTTAGACACACAATGATTTCCAGAATCAACATTACATCCAGAATCATAACCTGTAACCCTCTCTGGAACATCACCACGGTACATAAATTGACCTCTAACATGTGGATTTCCAGAAAAATAATGATCCTCATAATTCTGATATATGTTCCTCCTCCCACCAAATCTTGGACCAAAATCATTTTGGCAACCATGATCAACCCACTTTGGACCCCTTCCAAAAATAGGTTGATTTGGTCCACAACCAAACTCATCATAAAAACCCTCATCATTATAAAATTGTGATCTTTTAACATAAGGACTTGGGTTTCTGAAATTTGGTTTCATTTGTTTGTGAAAAACTCTTGGTGGTGATTGAAAAGTTGATTTAATTGGTTTCTTGTTCACAGATTTTTGAACAGACTTTTGCACCCTGTTAACCAACCCAGATTCAAAATCAGAGTCAAATGTGTCCATTACTTTGATACTATTATTCCCCTTCATAATGGGCACACTCCTCACCTTGGGATCATATTCAGGATCATACTTTCCCGAAGAGATTTTATCTATTAAGTTGGGATTGACCATATACAAAGGAAAATCTTTATCGCTATAAATTTTATCAGAACCTTTTAAGCGATAGGTCACCCAATTTTCAGATTTGTCAAATTTGGCTTTCGGAGTGGAATTGCCAACCTTGGCCTTTTCAGGTTTTGAAACCTTAGAGGAAGAACCTTGTTCAAAAGATTTTGTTTTGGCCGGAGGCACAAACCCAACTCCACCATGTTTGACCTTTTTACCTTCGACAGACTTGCTTCTAGCAATCTGTTTCTGTTCAAACTCACTCAGTTTCGTCAGCTCAGATTTGATGGTTGAAAAATCATGTTTTAAAATCAAATCTTGATAACCTGGCTTAAAAACATTTGAACAAGTGGGTTTGGAACATTCAGTTTCCGTTTCAGATACGAGATCATCAATTTTATCAAGGTCTGAGACATCATAAAATAATTCATTAACCGTCGAATCCAAGATAGATTTTCTGGTTGAAGTTTTATCAGACTTCGAATTAATTGATTGATGATTACTCTGCTTGTCATGAGAAGAAATTCCACTTTTTCCTCAGATAAAGGACCATTTGTTATAATAACAGGAGGTGGAACTTGACTCAATTTACCAGAATTATTTTCCTTTTCAGACTTGTAAAGAAAGTTGGTAAATGATGATGAAACTTGAACAGTGTCAATCTTTTGTTTTAGTTCAAAAATCTCAATTTTAAGATCAGCAACAAGTTTTTGACTATTAGCCAAGTCCTTTTGTGCAGACACAAGCAGTTTAGATTGGTTTGAAAATTTAAATTTTTGTAAACGTAACTGCTCATGAACCGACAACAACTCCTTAGTGGTTATTTCCCATCTTTCCTTATAGATATTCATATCAGCTCTTGCTACCAATAAAAGATCATTCAGTTTGGTCTTTTCATCTAAGAGCGTACTCTTAGTTGTAGCAAACTGATCACAAGATTTGCACATCGGAGGATAAGAAACTACCTTAGAAGTACCAGTCATTAAAGCGACCGATTCTGTGATGTTGTTTTTTTTCAATGTACCGACCTCCTGCTTCAAGCTTTTGTTCTCATCAGATAGCTTTTGCATTTATTTCTGTAGTGCAATCATCTTGTCAGCAATCTCCACAACATTTTGCTGAGCCTTCTCATATTGTTGCTTCAATGGAAGACTCTTTTGATATAAATTCTCAAAATCATTGGCTGTGTCTATTGCTTCAGCTTTCGCGGCTTCACATTCACGGAGTGTTTCCTTCTCCCCAGTTAGAACTTGAACTTGCTTTTCCAACAAGAGAACAACATCTGATTCAACTTTCTCAGACAAGCTTGCCATGAAAGCAAAATTTTCTTTAGGAAAAGATTGATGATCATCCTTTGAACCCGACACTCTTACTTCATCATTGACTCCAACATTAACTTCACCAATTGCTTCGCCATGAATACTATCTCCATCTTGAGTAGATTCCGTCATGGTATGTTCATCCTGCACATGTTTCACAATCAATGCTGATGAATCAGCAAATTGATTACCCCAGTTATAAGTTTTGTCTTCTTAAGACACTAGGGCTTTTGTAGTTTCAGAATTAGGTTTAGAGTTTGAAGAGTTCCCTGAATTTGATGCATTGCTGGTTCCAGAAACAGTAGACTTAGGAGCAAACTTTTGGTATTCTTGCTTCTTAGGTTGAGAGAATTCACGGGCGAAGTGTCTGAAATTTGAACAATTATAACACCTCACCTTGGACTTATCAAACCCTGTTCTACCTCCCGAATTCAGGTCTTTTCTTCCAGTTTTCTTTAATAATCTCTTCAACCTTCTCGCAAGCATGGCAAACTGCCAGTTAATATCCATCAGCTCCAAGTCATCCGGATCAACCTGATCTTAATCCTCCTCAGTCAGTTCTGCATTACTCACCTTCCCAATTATAACCCCATAATACGATGACACCAACGCAGAAACAAGAGCTATATAGTCTTCTATCGTTGTAACCGACATGGCTATCTTGCTAGTGTTCATCAGGTTACTTGCTGGAATCGAGACGTTACACCCTCCATAACTATAATTGTATTCATAATTGTTTGAACCCGTTCCATTTCCTGAGTTTGACACATTTCCAGGCAAAATTTCCAACTACGCATGCCGTTGCTGGTGCAGAACTTGTCGCTTTACCCGATTTACCCGAAATTGTTGCCGCATTTGAACCATAATACACTTAAGGATTCTGGACTTCTGCAGGTGTAGTATTCACATCTTTTCATCTCTAAATCTCTTGCTTGCAACTTACCCAACAACTTCACAAACTTCAATGTTGGATAATCTTTATCTTTCATAATCATGAAGACGTAGGATTCCCACTTTGATGGCAAACCCTCAAGTAATTTTTCTTTAAGTTCCTCGTCGTCTTTCTTGATCTGAACGGTATCCATCTCAGATAACAAATGGCAATACCTCGAGATCAATTCCAAAACTCCCTCACCACCAAAATGTTTGAAATTATCAAACTCCTTGTTCAGAACTTTCTTCTTACTCTTTTTGTATTAGTCGTTGCCTTCACACCGTTCTTTCAACGTCGTCCACAATTCATGAGAATCTTTACAACTCTTAAACTGGTGTAGCAACTCCTTAGGTAGTGCTTGAGTTAGAAGACCATACGCTTTTTGTTCTCTCGTGAAGCCAGCCTTTTGAGTGATATCCAGGTTTCTTTGCATTATGGGCACATTGTTTTGTCCAACCGGATATTCGTATGGTGCATCCATAGCAATCCATAAGTCCGGATCGGTCGTTCCAATGTAAGCTTCGAACCTTTTCTTCCAATTAGGATAATCTTTAAACTTGAGAAGTTTGGGAACTTTCTGAGTAGTCCCAATCTCATTATCGTAATTCAATAAAGTCTGCATCTGAGACTGAATCGCAGCAAACGCTTGATTATCCGACATTATGAAAAATTTCAAATTTCTGATAGTTCCGAACTTGCTTCAAACTTGAATAAGCCTCCGAATGTGCTCCGAACTCAAATACACAGTCCAAACTTACTCCGAACTCGTCACGAACTCAGTCTTTCTGAAACAAAGTCAAAAACCCCGAACTCTCACCGAAACACCTCCGAACTAGGTCCGAACACTCTCCGAACGTTCACCAAACTCTCACCGAACAGAAATTCCACCGAACTCCCTCCGAGTGAGCTCCAAACTCTCAAAGAACGAGAAAAACGGACCGAAATCTACTTCGAACTTCGGGTTTGGAGCGGTTACGCCGAACTTTGGGTTCGGCCGAACAAGAAAAATCCGAAAATGTTTGAATCTCACAGAAAAACTCAACCACTCGAGCTTAGGAAGATCAATCGAACGAAAACCAACAGAAACAAGGAATTTGAACGTAAATCATGATGAATTGAACACAGATTTTCATAAATGAAGTTTAGACACAAAGAAAAACGATCTTTTGACCACACAATTGACCAAAATCGAACCAAGCAATACCAGATAGCTCTGATACCACTTGAAAACGCTGGATCATATGGATCGGCTTAGTTCGACATCAATCGCGTAATAGAAACGAGAACAAACGTGTAAATAACAATGCTCAATCTCTCATTAATAACAAAACAGATTACAGAGAGAATCAGAACACAATACACACACACTTTGCTAACACTCACTCAAAAACTCGTTACAAAGACAAAACTAACAACCTATTTATAGACATCGGCCGACCGAACACCTAAGCTTGTCCGAACCTCTGGTTCGGCCATGGTTCGGCCGGAGTTCGGCCAAGGTTCGGCCAACAGCAAAATGGTTGTAATCTTCAAGTCTTCAATGCTTTGTCTGATCCAGCACATTGCCACATAATGTATCAATAAACTAATGCACTAGTCTCCTGACTAGTCACCTCACACACATCAACAACATACATACCTAGCTGCGGGTCAACTCCACTCCAAAGCTGCGTGTCCAAAACACCTGAATCATAAATATTCTCAAACTGATCACTCACGTGTGGCGTAATGGTGTCAACAAAGTAGAGTGTATCATCCTGACCCTGAGGATGACTTACAGAATCACGAATGTTAAAGGTCACCGTCTCGTCCTCGACACGTAATGTAAGCGTACCGCTGAAAACATAAACCAAAGCTCGTGCGGTAGCTTAAAACGGGCGACCTAAGATAAGAGGCATGTGCTCGTCCCCATGCATGTGGAGGATCACAAAGTCGACCGGGAACACAAATTTATCAACTTTAACTTACATGTTTTCCATAATACCACTCGGATACTTGACTGATCGGTCAGCAAGCTGTATACTCATGTGCGTGGGTGTCGGCTCACCTAGGTCTAGTCTCGCAAAAACTAAATATGGCATTAAGTTTATACTAGCACCTAGATCAGTAAGAGCTTTGGTGTAAGATAAACTACCAATTAAACATGGAATCATAAAGCTCCTCGGATCCTTCATCTTCTAAGGAAGCTTGTTTTAAAGAACAAACAAACACTCCTCATTCAATGTAACAGTGGAAAGCTCCTCAAGTTTCTTTTTTTTTTTTGTCAACAGATCTTTCAGAAACTTGGCATATTTGGGTGTCTGAGCTAATGCTAGGGGTGATCAAATTGTTATACCCGGCCCGACCCGGTAAAAGCCCGGCCCGACCCGGAACCCGGAAATGGGTATAAATCAAGACCGAAGACCGGCCCAAAGAGTGAAAATCGGGTATCGGGTTTTTTAGTAGGTCGGTCCTTCTGTCCTTGATCAAATCCGAGACCGATTCTTTTAGCCCTCACAGAGGCTGAATTGCATAGTCACTTACATGTATTCCTTCTCTTTTAAACCGATTGATGTATCCGAAGCCATGGTATCTTTGAAGATTTACTTCTAGTGATGATATTGTTCTTTGATTAGGTCTATGAAAATGTAAGGTATGTCGATCTAATTCAACAGAACAACTGAATTCTTTATGTTTTCATTCATTGTTTTGACTTAATTTTGATCGATTAGGTTTAGGTTTTCAAGTTCAAGCTTGAATTTAGTTTCTCGAGCCTCAATTTCTTAGTGTTATTGGAGTTTTCTTGAATGAACATAGGTTTTCTCCTCCTTGATTTCATTCTAATCTCCAACAAATGTGGTATGCTCGATTTATCTCTTGAGCTTAGATTTCTGATCACTTCATCTTTACTCTTAACACTTCAACTTTAATTTGGGATGAAATGAATTATAAATGACATTCATTCTATGTGTTTAAATCATGCATACAAGGTGCTTGATGAAATGCTTGTTTATCTACTATGTATTTTCTTCACTGTTATTTATGTGATTCAATTTCTTGGTGTGCATTTGAATGTATTCATGTCCAAATCATTGTTTAGTTCTTGTGGGTTGAAGTGTACAACCTTGTAGACGGTCCCAAATCCTCCTTGACCCAGTTTATTATACTCATCCAATTTTCCTGTGGCTTTCTCAACAGTATAGTATTTGAAGTTTAAGCTGCTATCTACAACCATCTTTGATAGTTTCTTGGCATCATAATTCATAAGAACCTAAAACATGAAGCTATTATTAGCTTTTCACAAACTCTGCAGGTTGTACTTCCTCTATAAACTATCTTTATCATATTTCTAGATAAGCTGAATAATAATACGTAATATTTACATATAACAAGAATCTTTGAACAATAAAGCCATGCTATTTTACTAAACATCAATTCTATTTTGCATCTTAGCATTTCAGAACATAGATGATGGCATAAAGTAACCAATATAGTCAACCAAATACAAACAAAGTTAAACAAAGAAGTCAAAAATATTAGAAACAAAATGTATAAAATCTAAACAACCACACAAATGAAATAAAAAAGTAAATAATCATCTAAGGTATTCCCTTCATCTTTATCCACTAACCACCGGCTAATTGACCTCAATTGTAATCATACTTGGTTCGAGGTTCTCAGAAATTTCTACACAAGAAATAAATATTATTATTAAATATGTAACATATAAGAAGTAGTGTATTATATGATATTATGATACCTTTACCAATTTCATCAAAATCTGTCGAGTCCACGTCCTCATTTATTATTTTTCTTGCCTTACGTATCCAATCTTGTGTGCATATCAAGGACTCGATAACTGGAGGAGACAGAGAACTTCTATACGCGTCCACTACTCTTCCGCCGGTACTAAAGGCCGATTCAAAAGCAACACTAGATACCGGAATCGCCAATATATCTTAAACAAACAAAAGACCATATATGACATGCAAATTATATACAAATATATCTATATTGAATGTTGAAAGTGGTCGTACCTTTAGCCATTCTTGCTAAAATCGGGTTTCTGGAAGAATTTGATTTCCACCATTTCATAATATCAAATCCTGCATACCATTCCTCCTTCTTATCATCCAAGTACTTTTCATATTCGGATCTACTACTACTAAACGAGGTGAAACCTCCCTCGGATTTAAACATTGATAAAAAAAATCATCTTCTTCATCTAAAGGTACCTGAACACTTTTATCCATTTGTGAAGCACTGCTTGAACTCCCAACGTCATAAAGCAATTTATACTCATTAAACAACTTCTCAAATGCGGCCTTGATGGGGTTAACCATTGCTTCAATCCTTTTGGTAACCATCTCCGGTGTATCTTCCTTCTTTTTCTCTGCAAAACATATTCTTTTATAACCAAATGTAAGCATGCGCACTTTTTGCCGAGGATCCAAGATGGTCGCAAAATACATATACATATTCACAAGGTTGTTATATGTCCAATACTTGTCAAATTTTTCTTTCATCAACCTACCCATGACTTTAGAAGTGAGATCACTAGAACTGACCATTTCTCTTATCTTTTTATCGATTGCCATGATTTCTTTGAAGAATAGATTTACAACCACACAATTCGAAGTAGACGCATATGTGGTGCTGCGCTTAAACAGTTCTAAAACACTTGGAAGTTGTCTCGCATAGTGCCAATCCGCGCTCCTTGGAAGCTGATTATCCAAAAACTTGCTATAATTACTGTCATCCAAATCATACACCCCAAAAGCTTTCTCAAATTTTTCAGCCCGAATTATCATCTCATATGTGGAATTCCATCTGGTTGGGCAATCTAAACATAGCATTGCCTTGCTTGCACACTTCTTATCGATTGCACACTTCTTAAAACTGTCTAGCCTCTTAGGAGACATTCTAATGTACCGTATAGCGTTCCATATACAGTTAATGCCTATCTCCTCTTTACTCAACCCGTCCTTCACAATGAGATTAATGATATGTGCCATGCAGCGGACATGCAAGTATCTCCCATCACATGATAGGTTTGTTAACTATTCTTGAAGAAATAATATGGCTATGTCATTGGAAGATGCATTGTCGGTGGTTATTGTTAATACGTTTTCAATCTCCCATTCCTGTAAGCATTGAAGTAAGATCCTACCGATCTCCTCTCCCTTGTGGCTAAAAATAGGCTTAAAATTAATAACTCTTTTGTGGAGTGTCCAGTTTTCATCAATGAAATGCGCAGTGACGCACATGTAGTTAACTCTCTGCATGGATGTCCAGGTGTCCGTTGTCAAACATATCCTGGATTTACCTGTTTGAAAAAAAAGATTTTAAAGCCGCGTTCTCACTTAAGTACATGTCCCCAATATCTCTTGAGATAGTATGTCTACTCGGAAGCTTGAAGTTTGGACACACGGTTTCCATAAACCTTTTAAACCCTCCGTGCTCTACTGATGCAAATGGTAGCTCATCTAAAATAATCATCTCAGCAAGAGCTTTTCTGCTTGCTTTTGCACAGAATTTCCATGTTTTAACTTCACCACTAGGCCCTCCTTCAACACCATCGTTTTTTTTAACATAAAGGTTGCTTTGATCTTTCGACTTATTAGGTTGTTGTTCACATGATGTAATATGTCTTCTTAGTGAAGATGTACCATTTTCCAAGGAGTCGGCTAAAGTTTTATCACAGTGCTTACATTTTGCCGTCTGTTCCCCATCCACTATAAGCTTCTCAGAATCCTTCCAAACCTCAGATCCTCCTTTTTTACCAGTTGGCGGTTTAGATTTCTTTGTATTTCATTTTTTCTTAGGAGGAATTATATTTTAAATTATAAGTTCACTACACAAATGTATCAAAATCTGCCTAGTTTGAATTTTAAAAGTCAAACTGTTGCACTATTAACGACCTTATAATAAACAAAGAAAATTGTATGATCTTATTCCAACCATTTATGATTTATGCATACTTTTGCTTTTTTTTTCTAAATTTGATCTTATTTAAGCACATCATATCTTGATCATGAATTCATAAATAAGTGAAAAACAAGAATGGTGGTTGATTTGGTATCTATGGTGAAACAGAAGCTTGCCTAAAGAACAAAACAGAAGTGGTTTCTACTTGCAATGCAAGGTTTCTATTATTTTTATGCTACTTCCATCTATCAATTTTTTAACTTCATCATATATGTACAGTTTAGTATTAAAAAGTAACAAATATGCATGCTAATTTGTAGTTTTATTTTTTATTGCCTGCACCTAATGACACTGTTTAAGGTGTTTTAATTCTATCTGGGTTGACTTTAGGAAGTCAACAGTCTTAAGGATCTATTATCTTGGCTATCCTAAAAATTGGTTTGTGATATGGTGAACTAGATTTCAAATGTAGTTCTTATATTAACTTACACACCATTGCTACTATAAGTTTCTAATAATTCACTTTTGTGCAATGCAAGGTTTCTATTATTTTTATGCTACTTCCATCTATCAATTTTTTAACTTCATCATATATGTACAGTTTAGTATTAAAAAGTAACAAATATGCATGCTAATTTGTAGTTTTATTTTTTATTGCCTGCACCTAATGACACTGTTTAAGGTGTTTTAATTCTATCTGGGTTGACTTTAGGAAGTCAACAGTCGTAAGGATCTATTATCTTGGCTATCCTGAAAATTGGTTTGTGATATGGTGAACTAGATTTCAAATGTAGTTCTTATATTAACTTACACACCATTGCTACTATAAGTTTCTAATAATTCACTTTTGGCTACCGATCTTTATATGCACATAATCCATAAGAAGTTTTTTACTAAGGTAACCATGGATTAGATATGGAGTTGTATACAATTCCAAGTAAGTTTTTTACTAAGGTAACCATGGATAAAATTCTCTTCTCTTTCTGTCTTCAAGCTCCTAAGAGTTATGTCAGTGAATTATCTTTTTACTTAAATATAAATGCTATCATGTAGTTATTTGTATACACATTTTTAAAAACAATTATCAGTGTAGTCAAACTTCTTATTAAAATAACTATTGATCTTTCTATAAACCAATCATAAATGGGCATTTGGCAATTTGGAACTTTGTATAAAACTTTACAAGATTTGATAGAAATGTTTTATTTGATTGAAATGCTTTAATAAAAATTGGCAATCAACAAGGACTTTGATACGTATGTAAAACTTGGAGATGTTTGTGTGTGTAAATCTTCAACAATTGCAAGTGGTTACTGAACTGTTCTGATGAAAATTACCATTTAAGCCTAAGGATTTGCTATCCTATCATGTTCTTTTCTGAATGTTTCCAGGTCAAGTGGTTAGTGGACATATTTAGAGCTAGAATGTTAATATCTCAGAGCACTCAATAACTATTGAGGTAATGGGACTTGGACCTTTTCTATAACTTTTTTAGTATTTCGTCATGCAACATATACAGAGTGAAATTACAAAACCAAGACATGGTTGTGGCTGTGTTTTTCAAAACCAAGACAAGTGTACTTGTGATTGTGAGTGTGCTTCTAAATTCTTTTTATTGAATAAAGGATCACAGTTTGAAGTCACAGTTACACTATTGTTTGTTTCAAGGCCTAAGTTCATTTTTTTGATGAGTATGTTCTAGTGTTAATGTTCTTGAATGACAAGGCCTACATTCATCAATAACAGAGAATTAAATACAGGTACGATTCTGGTTCTTGCTTCTCGAATGACATAGAATTAATGTTCCTGATTTTGATGGTTTTTTATCAGCAGAAAACTTACGTGTGGAGTTGTTCTTGATGAGTTGATGCCTAATGGTTCTTGCTTCAAGAATGGCAGAGTCGATTTGTGTGTGCAGACTTGCAAGGCATGATTTTTGTGGTACTCTAGTTATGTTTTGCGTTTGTTTATATATTAGATATATGGATATTATGTTTAAAATTTAGAAAAATATATGTAATCCATACTAAATTGGAAAAGATATGCATAAAAACTAAAAATAATATGTACCAATTAGTAGGGATTCCTGTTTTGCGATGTTAAATTTGGAAGAGATATGTACACATCGGGCCGGCGGGCTTTTTTGTTTATTATCGGGCAAAACCCGGGCCCGGGCCCGAGCCCGGGCCCGAACCCAAAAATTGACAAAACTAAGGCCCGAAGCCCATCTATAACAAATAAACCGGTCCCGGGTTTCGGGTATTTTCAGGTCGGGTATCGGGCGTTGGTCGGGCTACCCGTTTTCTTATCACCCCTATCTAATGCCGCCACAAAGGTAAATTAATATGCAACTGTTTGAACAAAGAAAGAAATTTACTGTAATTCTCCTCAGTTTTCTCTATCCTCAACCTCCCTGGATATGGAACTGGAGGTGTGTAAATTCTGACTGGCTCCTTAGGACGTGTGGTACTTTTTGGGCACAGCCTCTGTTGCACCTGCCCCAGGAACATCAGTCTCAATCACCTGATCACTCTCAACTGCAACCAGCTCAGCAGTGGCTGGCAGTACTGGATCCAGAGTGGTCTTGCCACTCCGAGTGGTATCGCCTTAGTTGTTCGGCGCGGATTCGTCTCAGTATTTCCTGGAAAACCTCCCTACTAGGGCTCTGACATGGACTTTGCAAGCTGACCCACTTGCCTCTTAAGACTCGGCATATGAGTGCCCATTTTCCTATCTCTTTGACAACTGTAGAGATATCCTTCTCATTTTTCAAAGAACGTAATTCATTTTGTTGAGCAACCTTCTGAATATCCAAGGCTGATTGTTTTATTCTGCTGCATCATCTGAGCCATCATGTCAATAAGATTCTTCATCCCCGTATCCTCTGACTAAATCGGAATCTGCCTAGTGCTCTCTTGGTTATAGAAACCCTGTAGTCTCTGTGCAGTCATGGCTGAAACCCCGGTGGGTTTGAACTGCTCGGCTCCTGTCTCCACCCTGAACTTTGGTTTGTTCTCCAAGCTTGATTATAGCTATATTGGTTGGGCGGTGGGTGGGCCTGGCTAGCCATGTAATCGACCTACTCTGGTAGCTCGGTGCTACCAACAATGTTAAAACGAGTGATATCATGAGGACCAGCACACAACTGACAAAACTTCACATGTCGCTGAGTCTTCTGTGGCCAGCTCATCTGCTTCTGACTTGTCTGCATCGCTTTCATTGTCTGTGATATCGCCTCGACCTGTGCTGAGAGAGCTGTAACGAGATCTACCTGATGCACCCTCCTCGTCTGGGGTTGTCTACTCTGCGTGGTAGACCACTGGTAGACGTTCAATGCAAGCTCATCGAGTAAATCACGCGCCTTCTCTGGCCTTTTGTTGCTCAAAGATCGATCGATGGAACTGTCAACAGTCCGGCGTGTGAGGGCGTTCAGGCCGCCATAGAAAATTTGCACCTTTTGATGTAACTCGATGGCATGTTGTGACAACCTGTCAGAAAAAAACCGGGTCAAACATATACTTTGACTATATATATATATACGTATATACATGTGCCTAACTTGAACTAGTAGTAATATTAGTAAATATTGTGTACATAAAGGTCCACCCTTGACAAATTCTCACGTTCGTATTGAAAACACAAACCCATGACAAAAGAAAAAGTTCACCATGAGATCGGTGGAACATTAATGACAAGAGAAATAAAAAATATAAAATGAGTTTTATATTTTACCGAAATAGTGTCGTGATAAATCACACCGACACTCGACAAGGTCTTTGAGTGAACATTTTATTAAAACTTTAGTTAGTTTTAATAGTATAAAATATTCGAGCTCGAAGCGGATCGAAACAATTATTTATTTTTGAACGCGGTACGCGAGCAAATAAAATAAATAAAACTAAAACTTCTAAAAAATTAATTTATGACCAAAACAATAATTGTTTAACAATATTGAAGCCTTGTAATTTATCTAGAAACCTGTCTCGACCAAAACGGTAGAATGATTCGGTATGAATCGCCTGTACACCGAAATAGGCCCGACAAGGCCCAAGAATTCGAAATTAATGAACTGAGCCCAAAAACAAGACCCGACGTGTCAACTAATAATTTAAAACTCAAACGTATCGATCCCGACTAATTTTGGTGAAAAACGAATCAACCCGCGTGAAAATCGGAGAAAGCCTCGCATACCGGCCTGACACGAACTACACCGGCCCAATAACCTTTTTACATTTTTCGACCATTCAAAGATTTCATCAACTTTTTAGTGATTATTTTATGAAACGCTATATTTTACATTTCGTACTTTTATAAAATATCCGAGTAAAGTTGTTAGTTTTTATAAAACAAATACCAAACTCATGTCCTAACCTAGGTTAGTCTCCTAACTAACTAAGGATAGTTAATTTGGCTAAAAAAATCTAGCAAAAGATTTCAACACATGTTGAAAACTATTTTACACATACCACCTTCTCCATCATTACACGCAACCACAATTACAAAACCACTTCACCCTTTCCCTTCTCCTCACCGTGGCCGAACACCACCACTGCACCTCCACCCGCCGCTGGTCGGACCACCGCTGCTCTCCCTCCCTCTTGTAGCTACTATCCAACGTCGCCCTCCCAAGGCCGCCGCCACCTCCTCTCCCGTCGCAATCGTGAACCGCCACCACCATCATCATCCTCATTATCATCCATCACAACCACCACCACCTGTAACCACCTTCACCATCATCATCATCAACCCCCACCACCATCATCATCATCCCGACCACCATCATCACCCGCTGTCTCCTCCTCCACGTCGCCGTGTACAACCACCACCGCCACCTTCTCCTAGCTCGACTAGTGGTTAGATCCTCGATTCACTTCTTTTCTTTCTCGATTCTAGTTACACCCGAAAGATCCTAATGAGTCTTGAAGATCCATCTCGTGCCTCGGGTTAAAACCCACATAAAATGATAAGAATCTTGTTTTTTCTTTCGTCTCTAAGTGATCAAACCACGGGTGATGCTCGGAGAGCTTAATATTGTCACGATGTGGGTCTCGAAACGGAAAAACTGAGTGATGAGCGGAAGGGTATACTCGTAAGTATCCGAGCTCGATATTGATTCACAAAGATGGGTTTATGATTTTATGTAACTAATATAATCATCCGAGGATCGAGAGCATTTATGTAAGTTAAAGAAACCATTTTGATTTCTTAAACCCTAATAAAAGACATAATGGATAAACCTTATATCATTTTTATACTAAATGTTGACTAATTAAAACGAAGTCAAAGATGGCAACTAAATTAGTTAACTCACATACTTGTGATTATTACTTATGAACCGATCTTAAGCGATACCTTACGACTTGATTTGTTGATGAACTGAATGACACGAAGAAATGGTTTGGAACCTAATAATGGGCGGAACCTAACGAAATTTTTCTAAAAATGATACTCATTTTTATAAGTTAAAAATTGATCAAAAGGTTAAATAAAAGACTTATAATGTTCTTCCGGATAAACAAGTAACCTTTGTTTAAAAATAGCAAATATAAATTTGTAACGATCGAACGAAGTTAACCAAACAAACACGACGAATCAAAACTCTTTCGATCTTATTTCGTCACAGATTTTTAACTATTTTTATGTCATATATCATTCAAAACCTTATTTCTCTTAAAGCCTTGAATCCTTCAAAGTTTTGTTAAATAATAAACGTTTTGAGTAATCATTTGATCTCAAAGTAAATTATATAAATCAAATTGTTAGAAACTTTATCTAACAAAGTTCTCGAAGTCGCAATAATAATAGTACCTAATATTATTAGCATGCTTCAAAATAATGACAAGAATACAAGGAAAATAAAACATTTATTTTCACCAAGTATATATGTTTTGGTCAAAAATTCACAAAGGAATTTCGTATTCCAAACTTAGAATGTGAGGTAGTGTGCTTGTCAATATGCTTGAAATGTAAAACTGAACACAAGGATGTAACGAGGGAAAAATACAGGATTCTTCGAGTTGCCTCTAGGAATCCTAGCAAAAAAACCTCGGGAGCCGACCTGAAGAGCCTGCTTCCTCACAATTTTATTGATAGGAAACTGAAAATTACAAGTATTTTGGAGGTATAATCGATCAAGCTAAGTGTTACAGAGATCGTATGCTATCAGAGCTAAATCGTGAAGGAGTTGTGTGTTCCTATTGATCGATTCCCCGATTTATATAACGAATACAATGGTAACAAACTTTCTGGGATTCCCGGGATCCTACTATCCAACTAATTCGACCGTTAAGGGCCTCTTCGTTCACTAAGTCCACGATCTTCTTTAGCTGGAGCGTGAGTTTCGGAGGTAGTTGATGACTTCGTCGAAACCTGGTCAAATGAACACGTGGCAAATATGAGGGTTAGTTAAAAATATATAAATCAGGATACCTGGATAAATGGATTCCCAGACGATAATAGGATTCCTGCACTGCGTGAGCTTCCTGCGAGCATCCTGAAAATACACCCTCAACAATATATATATATATATATATATATATATATATATATATATATATATTCGAACTCGAAAATAATAAACTAACTTTATATTCTTCGAAGTTCCATCGTATAGTTATTAATTTCCTTAAGAACTTAAACGATCGATTTACCTCACACAAGTTACAACGATTATTTGAATAATAATTTGTAACCTATACGCATGGTTAATTATCGATAAACTACGAGCGTAGGACCAAACATAAACAAAGCAACGAAATAAATAATACATATTATTTATCTCAATACTTGAGATCTTAAACAAATATATGTGTTCATATATATTCTTACAAATCATTAAATAATTATTTGACTAATAATTATTTACTTCGATCCACATGTTTATTGTTTTAAATATCATAGCAAGTCTAAATATTTATACAACGAATAAACGTACGAACGGGTTTTCCAAACATACAAACGGGATTAAGTTGTCCAAACTCTACTAGGATCATTGGGTAACTGAACGTTATTCAAACTAAACCAAGGAACTAAATCATGTCTATAATTATTATCAATATTAGGACATCGGTTACTTACGGCTCGTATCAGGCATCATGATCATTCACCTTGAACATGTGAGTTTCACAGCCCCTTTCTTTTAAACTGTTTTTAAATACTATGGGGGAGAAATCATGATCAAACAAATCTTTTACTTGATATTATGGTACTACTGTCATGCCACGCTTGATTATCTGTTCTTTCTGTATCCCTATCGTGGTAATTTTGTTATATAACATATTGCTGCCAAATCCCATCATCAATTGATTTTGATTAATTATGTACGGAACGATAACTAATGAATAGATATATTTGGGTTGACGCCCCTGTCCTAGCTGGTCGCTCCAGTTCTGACTCCACGTATACAAGTCTCGTGGTACATGTAAGTTATTCTATGCCAGTGGTATGTTTAGGGGAAGTTACCATAAGGTGGGCAAATCAGTTTGTCTTCAAAATCAAGGTGCAGGTAGATCAATGCAACCACAGTAACCACATATAATATCATGTATGCTATCAAAACTGTTTACAATACATTTTGTAGAGTCCTAAACTTGTCAACTCACCAACATTACGTTGACCCTTTCAAACTCATGTATTTCTTAGGTAACTAAGTTCGCTCTCGGTGTGCAAATGGGAAGTCTGTCAAACAAAAGGTTATGCATTAGGAATGGAGTCATGGTCACCTTTTACTATCTAAATAAATCATGCACAATCGTATTTCTTATCGTAACATTCTCGTTTCAGTATTGTAAGACAATGTTATCTTTAATCTAAATCCGCTGCCACTTTGATAACATACTTGGTTTTCAAACGTAAATGAAATGGTTAGAGGTCGTTCTTTGTACCCACGTCTATGACCCCATGACGTCACACGCCCACGTAACCGGGAACATCGGGGTGTGACACATGGGAAGGGAATTTCCTCGACAATTCCTTAAACCTCTCTCATGCCTCATATAGGCTCTTGGTATCCTCCTTCACGATCGAATATATTTTGTTTTAGAACACTGCGGCTTTGGACAGAGGAAAATACTTCAAAACGAACTTCTAGGTCAAAGCATCGCAAGTAGTAATAGACCCAGGCAGAAGGAACTGAAGCCACGCCTTCGCTGCGCTGCGAAGGGAGAATAGAAAGAGTCTCAATATTTCTACGAATGATCCATTGGGTCATCGTTCGGGAACCCATCGAACCGAACGGAGTTTATGATCATGGAAATGGTCTGAGGCTGAATTTGGAAGTTGATTGTTTCCACGGGTGGGCAGATGACACTGGGCTACGTCCCCGCGATCTCAGGACGATCTTATTCAATGAGAGTACGTCTCTCTGCCATCGGGAATGCGCGGTGCAAACGAAGAAGGCGATGAAATAAACGCTTGGGATCAGATGTCGGACGTGAAATGCGGCTCCTCCGGCGATGAAAACGCATAAACAGACGAAAAGACGAAACAAAAGACGAAAAGAAAGACGAAATAGAATGAAACTAGACTAAGCTAATAAACTAACTAACACGAAAGCAAACATACTAGAAACATGCAAATAACACAGAAGACTGGCACTAATAACAAACGTCTTTCCAGAAGGCTCGTCGGGGCATGCGCCGTGCTTAAGTTGGGCACGGGGCCGTGCACAACTCATAAACATGTTGTTTTGACCCCAAAATATTTTCCTCTCATTGAGATACAAAAAATTCACTATTTATGGGCCCCGTAACTCATTTTCTAGCTCGAGATATGCTCCTACTAAGTTTTCAGCAGTTATTGAGCACATTATTATCTTTCAGCAGTTGTGCTTCGAGATGTGGTTGAGTTTTGGGGTTACCACTTTGTCTTGACTCAATAGAGAGTCGTATGAAGGCATCATTTCCATCTTGTAGAGTCATAGCTCAGGGCCTTGCACAAAATAACGAAGTCTTCATATTTTCTTCGTTTTAGGCATTTTTTTACTCCTTTTGTGACTTTCGCGTGGATTACACTGAAAGACTAAAAAGAAAACAATATTACACTATTTTGCGACTATTAAGTCAGAAATAACCCAAAATGTGAGGAACTTTTGATAGAAAAATATGTATATTTTAACGTTGATTTGTCGGACTTGAACAAGAAAAACATGTCAAGTTTATAAAGGTAAATACTGAGTGACCAAATCACACACTAGGGCAAGCGTACCCATCGTATGCAATATAGTAACAATAAGTACCGAGTATTAATCCATGGACGCGTGTACAGACTCCCGATAATGTATCTTATCTAATTTCAACCGATGAATTAGAAATGATTGAATTAAGTAAACTAAGCAAGGAGTAAACAAACAACAATTAACGCAAATAACAGAGAATCAGAAAGAGAGAGATATCACCTAGCCTAAAATCCACTAAACCTAATAAGACCCCTACATCGACCTACATTGAGCTAAAAATGTGAATTTGCATAACGGTTTCATAGTTTCGGTCAAAACAAGTAAAACACGCATATACCGGGAAACCACAAGAGAGGTCTCACTAAATTGCACCTAATACATGAAATGATTTTAATTTCGATTACCTGGGACCTAGAAATCACGAAACACGAATAAGTAGGTTCAAATCTCGCGGTCACAAGCACTCTAAACTACTAAACAATAGCCAATAACTAGCATAAGAAACAACTCGGTGAAGTCAATCTCATATGGATGCACACAAAATCAACAGCAAATCAATAACATATCATCATGTAGGAGGTCTCCGGATCATGTATCAACCCAAAAACCCAATAAGTCAAAAGGTTAACAATAGGATAATCAATAATGGGTGTAGTTCTACAATCCCTACAACCCACACAATATGTCACTAACAGGAGCAAATTAAGCACACATAATCATCCCAAGTAATCAAAACTGGAATCTTAAGCAAAAAAATCATGTTGCAAGGTCAAACCGAAAAGTAAAATTGGATCTAGTTTCATTTAAGCAAGGTGATATGAATGAAATCAGCCACTCATCATGTATCTAATGATGAAATCAGTACAATCTAAGCATTATATGATCAAATAATCAAAATCTATGAAGGATGAAGAAATTGCAAACCGAATCTTCCAAATCCTCAATCTCCTCTCTAAAACCTTCAATCACACCCTTGATCGCTCTAAAATGTGTCTCTGATCTTGATCATCTTAAATCCGTGCTCTCTGGTTGAATCCCCTAAACCCTCGGTCCACCAAATGCTTAAATATGCGAACATAAGGTTTTATCTGACTTAGGATAATCGCGGACCCCTAATATTGAACAATAGGAGCTCGCTGGTCCGCGAGATCGCTTTACTCTTTTATGACTTCCAGGACTTGCAGACCACGAGAATTGTATACCCTGGGGTTGCGGGTCACGCCACTCACTTTCCCAATTTCCTGAATTCCTTACTCGCGGACCGCTAGTGATGTTAGTGGAGACAGTCGCGGTCCACAACTTACACTGTAGCAGAATTCCCAACTTTTGTAACTTTTGCTCCAGAACTCCGATTCGCACCCTGTTTTCACCCCAAATTACACCAGATCATCAAATCACCTGAAATTCATCGAATAACCAATTAAGTATCCAAATCTCATCGAAACCTAATCAAAAGTTGGTAAAAATGCTGGATTTGCAATTCAAAAACATGTATAAGATGCGATGCATTAAACATCCCCACACTTAACCCTTTTTTTCCCGAAAATGGTTGTGATGGAATCACAGCCAAATGTTTTTAATTCTAGCTACTATTCTTTATTCAAAATTATAGATACTCACGTGCTAGCTACAATTACCGGTATTTCGGTCCGAATAAACCCAACCCTTGAAATCTGAAGCCCCTACACATGCTTTATTCAAATTAATTTCCAATTATGGGTCTCGCACTATCACTTTCGCAACTAGGCCTAATCCCATCTTAAGCATGAATCAGCACGGGTAAAACAGGATCAGGGTTTTCCCCCACCACAATCGATTAAAACATTTATGATTTGGGGATTAGGGAAAGCGGAACGGATGAATGATGGCTAAGCTTAAATTGAATTTGTTTATTTATTCCTAAACTAGGGCGAATCTAAGCTCATGGAAACATACGCCAAGTCGCGATCCCGACGGGTAGTACGTAAGCCTCGATCTTCGCACACAAAACCAAACTTACCCCCAATAGTTCATCTCTAGGGCCACTATCCCTAGAGGTATAACGTAGGTTCGACGATTTTGGAACTTTATTCGAACCTTTTTGTTTTATTTTTTTATACTTATATATACATATATTCAAAACAAGCTCAAGAGGGATGGATGAACGGGTTGCCACTATTTCTCGGATTTATTTTCATAAAAAAGATCATAGTGTGCCATGTAATCTCCGAATCAAAAACATTTTTAAACAAAAATGGTACCTATCAATTTTTTCAAATGTTTCAGCTTTGCTACTACAATAAAGGCGATATCCCATAATATTTATTTATTCAGATTTATTTAAGTAGGTAAATCAAGATTTTTAAGCTTTCAAAAATCAGTTGGGCCTAGTATCGCATCATAAACTAGGCGCGCTTTCAACTTTATTTAACTATGTATTTACATTCACCAAAAGCCAAAAATTCCAGTTTTTCTATCATTTTCCATTTTACCGCCAACAAATTTCAAGGACCATGTAAAACACAACAGGGGGAAATGATCAGAAAACAATTTTAAGCAATTTCAGTTCAATTTACCCTCCTCCCCACACTTATTTTGTACATTGTCCTCAATGTACGGTAAATCAAAAATTTAATCACAAAAAGAGGTAAAGGGAACTGAAATACTCCCCTGATCACTGTCGATGTGCCAGTGAACTGCATAATGTAACATGAACAGCTCTTGACTGGTAAAGTGCCAGAACTTTTGAAAGATGTGCCAAATAAGTCCATAATCTCCATAATTGAATGATGAAACAACTCTTGACCGACAGGTTCCAGAACTGTTTAGCAAGATAGTATCTAGCCAACCATAAACAACACATCAAAGAAAACATCAAATAATTACATAACTGTGCCAAATGAAAATAAATCCAGCCCAGGCCATACAAAAATATCCCGAGTTTGCATCCCAATATTAATACATTAAATTCAAAATAAGTAAGAATACAACTCGGATGCAGAAGTAACCGATAACTTAAGGCTGCTGATCTGGTGGTGGGAGATATGGAAGTGGTGGTAACTGAAAACCTGGAACGGCTGTGGAAAGTGCTGTAAATGCCTACGCGAACCAGTCGTGCATTTGTCGCTGCTGAACCAAAATCTGTCGGTGTTGGTCTAACATCTGTCCCTCCTGGATCAAATTCTGCCCCTGATAGGCCTGAGTCTAAAGAATGTCGGCTTGCTGGGCTGACAATGCCAAAATAAACTGCGGCTGAGCCTCGATCAAACGGCTCTGCTGCTAAATAGTCTAGATCTACTGTGTCTGCACAGAGGGAGGGTGGAGTCGGGGCCCTCTAGCATCAGCATGTGGCATGGGGGTACATCTGCTGCGGCGGCGGCCACCTCCAAGTGGGCCATCGCGTCTTACACCGAAATGCGATCTGCAAGCATCCTGGCATGAGGGATCGGTTCTGTAAAAGGCTGGACATGATACTACATTTGACCATCTGGTCCCACAACTAGGGGAATCACCATCGGTTGTGTGGCCATAAAATGTATGACCCCCGGGCCTGGCGTTTCGATCATCGACATCTGAGCGATGGCCATAGCATCTAATGGAGAGGCGTTGACCTTCCGAGTCAAGACCTCTGCCTCAGGAATATCAACGTCAGCTGGTGGTGGCAGCAAATCATAGCTCCTGGCCAGGCGCATAACAAGTACGCCACAACAAATCGCAACACCAGGCCAGGTGGTACACTGACGAGACATTGCATAAACCTAAACATGGGAGAGATTAGACTTCTGCCTCTTAAGTAAGAAGTATAGCCAACGTGCATCACCCTTAGACAACTTATCTAAATTCTCCTTCCGTGGAGAAAATGTGTGGCAGAGCACCCGGTGTAGGTATCGATGGAATGGGTCTCTCAGGTAGTGGGATCTCATCCGCGTATCGTATGTGTCACACCCCCAATTTCCACTAACGGAGTTTTACCGTTCATTAGTTACATTAAACATAAGTTAAGGGTTCAAATTGTAAATATATTTCCAAACGGGAAATATCAAACCAGAGTTAAAGTTTAGCGGAAGCTCATAAAAGTCAAGTTGCGCAAGCAAGCGCCGATAAGTAAATACCAGTTCAAGTTGAAACGATTTGAAAACCAATTCCCAAAATAAAAGGCTTTAGCCAACGTACGTGCCCAAAAATCAGATTCTCCTAGCGTCCTACAAAGCATGCATAAGAGCAAGTGTCAACTAATGTTGGTGAGTTCACATAAGCACATAAGTATATCTAGTATAGTTATGCAGTACGAATACAACAGTTTTTATTCGTATATAAGCATGTATATTAACAGTACAATCCATATCGTAGGTAGCGAGCCTAAGTTCATGTCACTAAAACGTTCGCAACCGAAGCTGACCAATTAGTTGTAGGAATAATTCCTTACGTGGTTTGCCTTCCCCGTGTCTACTCGATCACGGTAAGTTTAGGCTGACATTGTCCTCAGTCCGACCGCCAGTCGGGTGGTGCATCTCGTGCCCGCTGAGTGGGGTTTGTCAGACCCCAGTAGTACTACCCAATATCCCCTCGCTATAAGCTATTAACGGTTCGATAAGTAAGGACTTTCAAAGATAAAGCATTTTACGTGAACATGTGATATATGCTGGATTTCTACTTTAATCATACATAGGAGTTGTCGTGTTATCACCCTAACCCGGGTGTAACGTGTTTGCGTGTGTTATCGTCCAAAACCGGACGTAACGTAAAGGTTATGAAACTCACCTTAGGGTGCGCTGCTACAATTTAGTAAGACTCCGAGTCTTGCGTAACTACCAAGCACCTATTGAATTTACATACGTAAGTGTGTGTCCGCACATGAGTCACATAACCTAGACGACTGTATTAAATCAAGTAATTCCAAATATGACGTATGTGACAATTTCGATTCGTGACGAAAATCGTTTGTTCGAAAGAAGTCAAGATGACACTTAAATCAAAGACGTAAGGATTTACAAAAATTAATGTGCGTGAGTTATCCCAAATATTAAATATAGGGATCGTCGGCATATATATATTCGTAAATATAAATATCGAGGTGTAGTGAAATAAAATGTCCAATATATATATATATATTTATATGTCGTGTTAAATTTCAAGAGTTTAAAGAAATCATTAAAACGTTCGTTTTATATTTCCAAATACGCCCATTTATATATTTTCTCAAATATGTATTCGTTAAAATCTTATTATCAAGTAATCTAACATGTTTATATATAAATAATAACCAAATTATGTAATATGCCGAGAGAAAACGAAGGTAATTATGTTTACGAGGATTTGTTCGGGTCCAAGATGACAAGGGAAACGATTTGTGATAAGTTTTGAGTCAAACAATTCATGGAGCAGGAAAATAGAGCAATTAAAAAAAAACTACTGATTAACCGGAGGTCACCAGGTTGGAACCTGGGACCTCTGGGTTGCAAATGAACGACCCTACCACTGGGCTGGACTCGCAACTGTTAATAGAACCGGATGGTGTTGATTTTGTGTGCATGGTGATCTGTGAGCTGGACAACAGAACAAATCGGAAAAAGAAATGAGAGTTGGAGGGTTCGAACCGGAGACCTCCCGGTTCCCACATGACGTGCAAACCAATTGCGCTACCGACCGTTTGTGATTTAATCCAGAACAGTTAATATATAACCAAGTCCGACCAGTCATCACTTTCTTCCCCAAGCTTCCGGTGGCCGGAGTTTTATTCCGGTCACCGGAAAATCGTGAAATCAAACACAGAGTAAAGAAAAACGTGCGATTAACATGCCAGGTCTAATACCTCAAACGGGAGACGAGTTTTAATGCGTTCTTTTATGCCGAAACGAAACCAAAACTCGAACGCGACAATCTCGAACACTCGATCTCGACTCGATCGTGGCTGGTCTGCAACCCTCTGCTCCTGCTGCGTTCGTAGCTGTCTGCTGTTGAGCTCCGACGTGATGATTGGTCGGGTGTTTAAATGTGGCCGGACTTGCAGTGGTTCGCTAAGAGTCGGGAGTAGCGAGAGGGGTTTAGAGAACTCCGGTGGTTTAGCTCTTGACAATGATTGAGAGAAACTGGTTTCCTTTTGATTGAATTCGGATGCCCAACAAACGAAACCGGCGGAGCATTGAAGTCGGTTATTGAAGGCGATTACAAGGGAGGGCGGTTTCGGGACTTCCGAACATCGGTTCTTAATTCCATTAAAATCAAGTTTGGTTAATTGACAACCTAGTCCTTTTCCAATTTACAAAATGCATTTTAGAGTTTAGACAAAGTACACAACAAGTCCTTCCAGTTTTTGCTCACTTAAAAGAGGTTTGAGAAAATGACAAGAGTAACCCCTCGAAGTAACAAGTCGTTAACTAGTTCTAACGGAGTTAACGAAGTAAGACTTTAACCGTGTAAATTCGAGAATTGGACCGGATAAAGTCAACATATTATATTTATAAGATGTAAACCCTAATTGGTTCACATAAAATCATAGTTATAATCCCCATAACTAAACGTTTTTAAATTTCTATAAAATCATAGAAACACTTCGTACGATTTCGTGACGCGTCGCCACATAAAAATCATAAAATGGCATGCGTATATATATCCATATATACCACGTAATAATAAATATAATTGTCACATAAAATGACAAAACGTTTTCGTGAAATCACAAAAATATAATTTATATAAAATTATAATTTATATACATTCAAGTAAGTTAACCGACGTCTAGACTCATGTGCACAGTTCATGCAATTATTCTAGTTAACTGAAGTAACGGACGTTATCAAAATATAACACAATTTATTAACGGGATTAACCTGGGAAATTGCCGGTTGTTACATCATCCCCTTGTTAAGGAATTTCGTCCCGAAAATTGCCTTAAGTTGCTACAGTTTCTGAGGAAGGACAAGAAAATTTTTAGGGTTGTTACATCATCCCCTTGTTAAGGAAATTTTGTCCCAAAATTTAACTCATACCTTAATTAGATGTTTACGCTTGATCAAATAAGTGAGAATATTTCTTTCTCATCTGATCTTCGCGTTCCCACGTGAACTCCGGTCCACGCTTAGATTGCCATCTCACTTTGACGATGGGAATTTTGCTTCGTTTCAGTGTTTTCTCCTCACGTCCCACTATTTCCACGGGTTGTTCGCTAATTCGTAGTTGTTCATCGATTTGCAGTTCTTCTAATGGAACTACAAGAGTGTCATCAGCTAAACACTTTCTCAGGTTTGAAACGTGAAACACGTTGTGTACTCCATCCAATTCAGGAGGTAGATTTAAACTGTAAGCCACCGGACCAATGCCTTCGGTGATCTCGAATGGTCCTACATAACGAGGATTCAACTTCCCGCGCTTTCCAAAGCGTACGACGCTTTTCCAAGGCGAGACTTTCAGTAGTACTTTGTCGCCGACTTCAAATTCCACTGGCCTTCGGCGTTTATCTGCATAACTCTTTTGTCTATCTTTTGCCGCTTTCATGCGGTTTCTGATCTGTACGATTCTCTCCGTGGTTTCATGCACTAGTTCAGGTCCAGTGAGCTGGCTCTCACCGACCTTGGCCCAACATACCGAAGATCTGCATTTTCGTCCATAAAGAGCCTCAAATGGAGCGGCTCCAATACTTGTATGGCAGGTGTTGTTATAGGAGAATTCTACCAGCGGTAAATGCGTTTCTCAAAAAAAAAATTTCAAAGTCGAGCACGCATGCTCTAAGCATATCCTCAAGAGTTTGGATGGTACGTTCAGTCTGTCCATCTGTTTGAGGATGATATGTGGTACTCATATCTAAGCGAGTTCCCATTGCCGCTTGTAAGGATCCCTAAAAATTTGAATTAAATCGAGGGTCTCGGTCAGAGATAATAGATAAAGGCACTCCATGAAGCTTGACAATCTCCTTGAGATAAATCTTTGCAAGTTTGTCTGTTTTGTCAATTTCCTTGATAGCTAGGAAATGAGCGGATTTTGTTAACCGGTCAACGATAACCCAAATCATATCGTTACCGCCAGAAGTACGGGGCAATCCCGTGATGAAATCCATCGATATTTCTTCCCATTTCCATTCAGGAATTTTAGGTTGTTGCAGTAATCCTGCTGGCTTTCGATTAAATCCATCGATATTTCTTCCCATTTCCATTCAGGAATTTTAAGTTGTTGCAGTAATCCTGCTGGCTTTCGATGTTCAGTTTTGACCTTTGCGCACATCAAGCACTTGTTGACATATCTAGCGATATCAGCTTTCATATTGGGCCACCAATATAGCCCCTTCAGATCTTGGTACATTTTGTCAGAACCTGGATGGATCGAATAACGAGACTTGTGAGCCTCGTCCATCACCAGGTCTCTAAGATTCCCATGCAAAGGTACCCGTATACGGTCATTATAATAATGAAGTACATCAGACTTAACTTCAGAAGTTCCATATATGTCACGTAATGATTCAGATCCGTAATTCTCCTCCTTCAGGACCTCTTTCTGAGCATCCCGGAGTCTATCCGGTAGCCCCGTATGGATCATTAATTGGAGAGATCGAACTCTTTTGGGCTTGACATGCTCCTTTCAACTCAAGGCATCAGCCACCACGTTGGCCTTGCCTGGATGGTAATTTATTGCTAGATCGTAGTCGTTTAGCAGTTCGACCCACCTACATTGCCTCATGTTGAGTTCCTTCTATTCAAATATGTGTTGGAGACTCTTGTGATCAGTGAATATCTTATACTTGGCGCCGTATAAGTAGTGTCTCCAAAATTTTAAGGCCAATACGACCACGCCCAACTCTAGGTCATGAGTTGTGTAATTCTTCTCGTGAGACTTTAATTTCCTTGACCCGTGTTCGATGACTTTACCTCTTTGCATCAAAACACATCTGAGTCCCTGGATTGATGCGTCACAATAGACCTCGAAGTCGTCAATCCCGTCAGGTAGAGATAATATAGGTGCACTACAAAGTTTCTCTTTCAAAGCTTGGAAGGTTGCCTCTTCCTTGTCACCCCATCTGTATTGAACCCCTTTGTGCGTAAGAGCGATCAATGGTTGTGCTAACTGAGAAAATCCCTTTATAAAACGACAGTAATAACCCGCTAAACCTAGGAATTGGCGAATTTCCGTAGGAGCTCTAGGGGTAGACCAACTTTTAGTGGCCTCGATCTTGGCTGGGTCAACGTGGATACCTTGCTCGTTGCCGATGTGACCCAGAAATTGAACCTCTCGGATCCAGAAATCGCACTTAGAGAATTTTGCGTAGAGTTGTTCTTTCTTTAACAATTCTAGGATAACCGCAGATGTTCCTCGTGTTCTTCTCTTGTCTTGGAGTAGATGAGGATGTCGTCAATAAACACTATGACGAATTTATCCAGATAGGGCTTGCACACACGGTTCATGAGATCCATGAACACAGCTGGTGAATTTGTCAGCCGGAAAGGCATGACCAAGAATTCATAATGGCCGCGTTCTGAAGGCTGTCTTTTCTATATCCTCATCGCGGACTCGAAATTGATGATATCCGGACCTTAAATCAATCTTGGAATAGTAACTAGACCCTTGCAGCTGGTCAAAGAGATCGTCTATTCATGGAAGAGGGTATCGATTCTTGATAGTGACTTTGTTGAGTTCGTGGTAATCAATGCGCATCCTGAATGTGCCATCCTTCTTTTTGACAAACAGTACCGGTGCTCCCCATGGTGACGAGCTAGGTCTAATGAAACCCTTATCCAGAAGTTCCTGTAGTTGCATGGATAGTTCATTCAATTCGTTCACCGCTAGATGATATGGTGCACGCGTGATCGGAGCTGCTACCGGAGCGAGATCAATTCCAAATTCTACTTGCCGAAGCGGAGGGAGACCAGGTAGTTCCTCAGGAAATACCTCTGGGTAATCACGTACAATCGGGAAGTCTTCGATTTTTCTCTCTACCCTGGTTTGGTCCGTAACTGTGGCCAGGATTGCCACGTGTCCTTTTCGAAGACACTTCTGCGCTTTAAGGTATGATATGATTCCGGAGACAGCACCTCCCTTTTCGCCCTGAATCGAGAGTACTTCTCCTCCTGCTATGGGTATTCGTATGACTTTTGTCTTGGCAAATAATTTCCGCTTGATGTTTGGATAGCCAGTCCATGCCTACTATCACTTCGAAACTACCGATGGTAAAGGCATAAGGTCTATACTTAGTTTATGACCAGATAGTTCTAATGTGCAGTTTTCAACTACGTGAGTGGTATCAAGAAGTTTACCATTAGCTAATTCAACCGTATACCTAGCTTTTAGTGGAGTTTGGGTAGCCTTAATCAACTTACAGAACTTAGTCGAGATAAAACTCTTCTCGGCGCCAGTATAAACAAGACATTTGCGAAGTAGTTGTTTAAAAGAAACTTACCGGTAATGACTTTGGTATCGTTTCTCGCTTCACCTGAACCCATAACGAAAGCTCGCCCTTTGGCGCTATCTCCACCATTTTGACCACCATCACCACCGTTGTTATTGTTGTTACGGTGGTTGTTGTTGTTGTTGCCAGCATTGTTATTATTATTTCTCCGGAGCTGCGGGCAATCCCTCTTTAGGTGCCCTGGCTTTCCACATTCATAACACCCCCTTGGGCCTTCATTATTCTGCCTCTAGTTCTGATTCTGATTCGGATTCGGATTTTGATTGGGACGGTTTTATAGTTCACCCCAACAGTTCTTAGCCTCATGGCCCCCCTTTACCACAACGCTCACAAGTGAGTCTCTTGCATGTCCCTTTGTGGTGTTGGTTGCACCGATTGCAGAAAGGTGCTCGTCCTTTGTACCCATTGTTATTCTGATTGCTACCCCTGTTGCGGTTCTGGTTACCGCCCCCATTGTTGGTGTTACTGTAGTTATAGTCACCTCTTGAGTTGTTGTACCTCTTGTTTTGATTGTGAGAGTTAGAGGATCTCCCATTGTTGTTCCCACTATTGGTGTTGTTATTATTACTGGAACTCACCTTCCAACCTTTTAACCTGGTCACGAGGACAGTACTCTTCCATAATAGCATCCTTGAATTCCTGCCAAGTCATAGCATTCGTTGTGTCGAGCCCTAGCATTTGAATTTGTGCGTTCCACCAAGCGAGGGCAGCTCCCTCGAGTGTAGCGATTACACTATTGACCCGATTCGCAACTGGGCAGTTACACATTGAGCACACCTTTTCTGATTTCTCGAGCCATTGCAGCAAACCCACGGCTCCTTCATCACCCTTGAATGTGAGCGGCTTACAATCCATGTAAGTTTTGAAGGTGCACTGAGCTCGGCATGGATTTGTTTCATGAAATTATTTCGGAGAATAATTTTGGATAGTGAGAAGTAAAAAAAAATGTAGTCAATATTTCGTCTGTTTTACTTATTACCGTTATTGTTTCCTTGCACTTGAGTCGCAGCAAGTGTTGCCGCAACGTTTTCGTTTATCAACGCTTGGATGTGGGCTGCTGTGAGGTGTTCAGCCATCATTTTGTTTTCCATACAAACCATTCAAATGATTAATATACCCAATATTAATTTCATTAAGCACTAAACAATTATTCATGCATCCATCCATCACACGACATAATTTTTAGGAACGCATTGGGAAAATAAAGATGTAATATCCATTACAAAATTTAAAATCCAACCATAAGGTATCTCAGTATTTGAAAACATTCAAAATAAAATGAACACCAGTAAAATATATTTTAAAGTAACAAAAATAGAAGAAAAGAAGACAAATTAGATCAAGGATCAATGACACCTGGTTCTTCCTCCATGTCCTCTTGAGGTTCCTCCTCAAAAGGTTCTTCTTCGAAGGGTTCCTCATCTTCTTCCTGAACATGAGCACCTTGAACCTGCAGGGCTGCCATTTGCACTTGGAGGGTAGCGACCTGCGCCGCAAGTGTCGCGTTGGAGTGGTGAAGCGCTGCATTGGAATGTTGGAGTTCAACAATTTGATGTTGTGCTAGATGCAGTTCATGCTCCAAATCTGTTGGATCGGGTCGCGACTCAAGCTCGGTGACCCTATGACGGATACCCATTACTCCCTGGGACAAGTTGTAGTGGTAGGTACCCTGTTCCCTTTGATCGGCCCGCAATCGCTCAATTTCTCTACCGCGTGTGCGATTGCTGATGGAATTTTGTCTGGTTTCTCCAAGAGTGTTGTCATAGGCGGCTATCAGTCCCGTAATGACCCGCTTCAAATCAAATGGTAGGTCAACTCTGGTCGGCACATGATACATGTCAAGCAACCGATATGTTGTCGGACTCAGCCAGCTGTAATCGTTTGGTGCACGCCTATCAGGACGTATGTGCTGATCCCGAAGGAAATCCATTATCGTGTACTCAGGCTGCTCAGGCTCGCGGCCTTGCTGGTTGGAGGATGATGAATGTTCGTTGGCAATTTTCTTTCCCTTACCCCTCGTGTTATCGTGTGGTGCCATATTGTCAAAACCCAGACAGACACAAACAAAAGGAAAACAATCTAATGTGAGAAATCGATTTTTGGCACGCGAACAAAAAATGTTTTTGGGAATTGTTGTAACTAATGTTCAAAAACAGTTACAGTTTAGAATTTTTTTTTTGAAAATTCTAGTTCTCTGCAACCAAGGGCTCTGATACCAATCTGTCACACCCCCAATTTCCACTAACGGAGTTTTACCGTGTGGGGTGTGAACCAGACCAGGACCCGAGTCATTAGTTACATTAAACATAAGTTAAGGGTTCAAATTGTAAATATATTTCCAAACGGGAAATATCAAACCAGAGTTAAAGTTTAGCGGAAGCTCATAAAAGTCAAATTGCGCAAGCAAGCGCCGATAAGTAAATACCAGTTCAAGTTGAAAAGATTTGAAAACCAATTCCCAAAATAAAAGGTTTTAGCCAACGTACGTGCCCAAAATCAGATTCTCCTAGCGTCCTACAAAGCATGCATAAGAGCAAGTGTCAACTAATGTTGGTGAGTTCACATAAGCACATAAGTATATCTAGTATAGTTATGCAGTACGAATACAACAGTTTTTATTCGTATATAAGCATGTATATTAACAGTACAATCCATATCGTAGGTAGCGAGCCTAAGTTCATGTCACTAAAACGTTCGCAACCGAAGCTGACCAATTAGTTGTAGGAATAATTCCTTACGTGGTTTGCCTTCCCCGTGTCTACTCGATCACGGTAAGTTTAGGCTGACATTGTCCTCAGTCCGACCGCCAGTCGGGTGGTGCATCTCGTGCCCGCTGAGTGGGGTTTGTCAGACCCCAGTAGTACTACCCAATATCCCCTCGCTATAAGCTATTAACGGTTCGATAAGTAAGGACTTTCAAAGATAAAGCATTTTACGTGAACATGTGATATATGCTGGATTTCTACTTTAATCATACATAGGAGTTGTCGTGTTATCACCCTAACCCGGGTGTAACGTGTTTGCGTGTGTTATCGTCCAAAACCGGACGTAACGTAAAGGTTGTGAAACTCACCTTAGGGTGCGCTGCTACAATTTAGTAAGACTCCGAGTCTTGCGTAACTACCAAGCACCTATTGAATTTACATACGTAAGTGTGTGTCCGCACATGAGTCACATAACCTAGACGACTGTATTAAATCAAGTAATTCCAAATATGACGTACGTGACAATTTCGATTCGTGACGAAAATCGTTTGTTCGAAAGAAGTCAAGATGACACTTAAATCAAAGACGTAAGGATTTACAAAAATTAATGTGCGTGAGTTATCCCAAATATTAAATATAGGGATCGTCGGCATATATATATTCGTAAATATAAATATCGAGGTGTAGTGAAATAAAATGTCCAATATATATATATTTATATGTCGTGTTAAATTTCAAGAGTTTAAAGAAATCATTAAAACGTTCGTTTTATATTTCCAAATACGCCCATTTATATATTTTCTCAAATATGTATTCGTTAAAATCTTATTATCAAGTAATCTAACATGTTTATATATAAATAATAACCAAATTATGTAATATGCCGAGAGAAAACGAAGGTAATTATGTTTACGAGGATTTGTTCGGGTCCAAGATGACAAGGGAAACGATTTGTGATAAGTTTTGAGTCAAACAATTCATGGAGCAGGAAAATAGAGCAATTAAAAAAAACTACTGATTAACCGGAGGTCACCAGGTTGGAACCTGGGACCTCTGGATTGCAAATGAACGAACCTACCACTGGGCTGGACTCACAACTGTTAACAGAACCGGATGGTGTTGATTTTGTGTGCATGGTGATCTGTGAGCTGGACAACAGAACAAATCGGAAAAAGAAATGAGAGTTGGAGGGTTCGAACCGGAGACCTCCCGGTTCCCACATGACGTGCAAACCAATTGCGCTACCAACCGTTTGTGATTTAATCCAGAACAGTTAATATATAACCAAGTCCGACCAGTCATCACTTTCTTCCCCAAACTTCCGGTGGCCGGAGTTTTATTCCGGTCACCGGAAAATCGTGAAATCAAACACAGAGTAAAGAAAAACGTGCGATTAACATGCCAGGTCTAATACCTCGAACGGGAGACGAGTTTTAATGCGTTCTTTTATGCCGAAACGAAACCGAAACTCGAACGCGACAATCTCGAACACTCGATCTCGACTCGATCGTGGCTGGTCTGCAACCCTCTGCTCCTGCTGCGTTCGTGGCTATCTGCTGTTGAGCTCCGACGTGATGATCGGTCGGGTGTTCAAATGTGGCCGGACTTGCAGTGGTTCGCTAAGAGTCGGGAGTAGCGAGAGGGGTTTAGAGAACTCCGGTGGTTTAGCTCTTGACAATGATTGAGAGAAATTGGTTTCCTTTTGATTGAATTCGGATGCCCAACAAACGAAACCGGCGGAGCATTGAAGTCGGTTATTGAAGGCGATTACAAGGGAGGGCGGTTTCGGGACTTCCGAACATCGGTTCTTAATTCCATTAAAATCAAGTTTGGTTAATTGACAACCTAGTCCTTTTCCAATTTACAAAATGCATTTTAGAGTTTAGACAAAGTACACAACAAGTCCTTCCAGTTTTTGCTCACTTAAAAGATGTTTGAGAAAATGACAAGAGTAACCCCTCGAAGTAACAAGTCGTTAACTAGTTCTAACGGAGTTAACGAAGTAAGACTTTAACCGTGTAAATTCGAGAATTGGACCGGATAAAGTCAAGATATTATATTTATAAGATGTAAACCCTAATTGGTTCACATAAAATCATAGTTATAATCCCCATAACTAAACGTTTTTAAATTTCTATAAAATCATAGAAACACTTCGTACGATTTCGTGACGCGTCGCCACGTAAAAATCATAAAATGGCATGCGTATATATATCCATATATACCACGTAATAATAAATATAATTGTCACATAAAATGACAAAACGTTTTCGCGAAATCACAAAAATATAATTTATATAAAATTATAATTTATATACATTCAAGTAAGTTAACCGACGTCTAGACTCATGTGCACAGTTCATGCAATTATTCTAGTTAACTGAAGTAACGGACGTTATCAAAATATAACACAAGTTATTAACGGGATTAACCTGGGAAATTGCCGGTTGTTACAGTATGGACCGTCACCGGTAGACGGCCACCATGCTACAATGATAGATCATCGAGGCCGGTCGCAGCAGCGGTGAACATGGATCGAGTCACCTGATCCTCCGTATATAGCCCCATACGCATGCCGAACTCCGACAAAGATAACTGTCGCTCCTCCCCTCCTAAACGAAATGTGATCGTGCGATCAAATGTGTAATCTCGAGGGAGTTTTGGGTACTGGACCATCGACATTGTAGATACACGGTTCTTGATCGTCTTGTGAAGTATCAAATACAAGACAAGATGATACAAGTTTTCTATGGGCCGAACCCTAGGCGAACACCAAGTTCGGATCCAGACGAACCTGGTCCGAACCTAAGGTTTTGCTGATCGGCTTCTTGTCTAGTATAAATAGTTTGTCTTGTATAGCTCTTAGAAGCTCCTAGTCATATTTTCTATCTGTGTACTCTGTGGTTCTCTGTGGTCTAATACAAAGCCGTTTGTATTTACATCTTGTCTCATTCACGTTTTATATTGATTTCAATACGACCGAGTAGACGATCCACCGCTCACGCATTATTTAAGTGGTATCAGAGCATTTGGTTCAAATCTACTGGTCGGAAATCTCTGTTTTCATCGGTTTGAGTAAAAAACCCCAAGTTTTGCGAAAATGTTACTCATTGTTGAATTTGTTTGATCATCTCGAGTGTGCTTTTCATGAAGAATCTTTTCCTAGATTGTTTCTATTGAGTTTACTTGAATTCCTATCAAAAATTTCATCCAAAAACACTGAAAATCGTGAAAATGGAGTCGAGAGTGTTCGAGTTCGTCTGAGGTTTGGCTGTAACTGAAAAGTAACCGCTCCGAACTCTAGGTTCTGCTGTAATTCTAATGAAGTTGAGGTTCTAATAGTGTTCAGACATAGTTCGGATAAGGTTCAGTTGAAGTTCGGTCAAGATCTTTCAAAGCCAAGTTCGGTTAAGGTTCGAAAGAGGTTCGGATCAACTTCGGCTAAGGTTCGGGTGAACAGTAATCAGGATTTTTGGAAGGGTTCATGGAAACTGACGTAACTTGAGAACCGTAAAGAGTTACAGAACCCAATACCAGCCAAAACGGCCGTCTCGGAAAGATCTATACTTTTACTGCCTAACGGCTACTACCCTCCATTTTGGTATCCAAATTTCACTTCTAAGACCTTCATTTTTGGTTTTGAAGTTTTGGTATACAAGTTTTCGGAGAAGATGAGTGATTTTCAAGTGTTTATAGCAATTCAGAATTCGGTGCAAGCTACGGTGTAAACTATGACGAACCATGATAATGAAATCGGAACAAGTCAGAAAGTTCCCAAATTGCTCTAATTGGAAGATTATCATAGTTGGGTTAAAAGGTTTGAAGCGTATGTGGATACAAATGATATTGATATGTGGTTGGCATTTTCTGATCAATATGTTTATCCTAAAGATGAAACCGGGCAGCCAATTCTTCGAAGAAAACTTACTTCTGAACAAAAGAAAGCATATCAAGCTGAGAAAAAGGCATATGATACTTTGACAATGGCATTACCTAAAGAATTACTACATCAATTTTCGGGTAACTGTACATCGAAGAATTTGTGGGATGCATTGGAAAAGCGATGTGAAGGCAATGACCAATATAAGAAAAGTTCACAAAAGGTTTTGAAGAAGGAATTTGATAGCTTCAAGCATTATCAAAATGAATCGATTCCAAATCTGATTGCAAGATTCGCTCACTTAATGAGTGAAATGCGTTTGGTGAATCTTAGAAAAGTAGAAGCTGATATGAAAGAGAAGATTTTGGAGGCTTTGCCTCAGAAATGGGAGAATTATGTAATGATGATCACTCATGATAAAGAATATTCAGGATTGTCATTTAATGATCTGGTTCAAAGAATCTAAGCAAGGGATATGGAGTTAATGGTCAATAGGTCACTTCAAGCACAAATTTAAAATCCTGTTGTATATCATGGAGAAAATGATTCAACAATCAATGCTGGGAAATCTAATATTCTTAATTCCGCACCTCCTACAACATTCATTGTAGGTAAATCTGAAACTCCTAGTTATTCTGTTGGTTGTAATGTTTCTGTTCCTAGTTCTTCAACTCACAATGCTTTATCTGCTCAAACTACTTATGATTATAATGCTTTAATGTCTGCATTGGTATCTTCATATTTTGGTGTTATTACTGGTTCGGTAAGTAACGTAGAATTAACCAATGAAGATTATGATCAAATTGATTATGATCATTTGGAAGAAATAGATTTGAAATGGCAATATGCTATGTTGGTTCGAAGAACGAAGAAATTCTTCAACTGAACTGGCAAAAAGAGATTGAATCAAGATGGGAAAATTGGTCTGGACAAGTCAAAGGTTAAATGTTATAAGTGTTCTGTATATGGACATTTTGCACAAGAATGTCCAAGTTCAACTGAAAATAAAATTAAAGTCTGGTCAACATGCACATTTGGTTATTCATTCACTAAATGAAGTTCACAAGGTTGAGAAGAAATCTGTTTCTTTTGACGAAAAACTGACAGACATGTTTTGGCATCCAGGTGAATTTGCCTGGAATTCAGATTCTGAAGCAAATCTGAAACATGCTCCATTTACTGTTGCTTTAACAGCTCATCATGATGATGATAATGTCTTAACTGATTCTGATTCGAGTTCCCAAACATCTTTGATTGGTGACATTCAAGTTAAGATGGTAGAAAGTCAAAAGGTTAAGAATTTACAATGTTTTGAGTGTGTAAGATTGGGTAAGAAGAATGCAACTCTTGAAAAGGATTCTGAATTATTGTAGGAAGAAATTGTGATTCTAAAGAAAGAAATGGAAGAATTTCTAAAGAAATATTATGAATTGATTCATGTTCATGAGGATGTTTTGAAAGAAAAGAGTCAATTGGCTGAAGAATGTGAAAAGGCCAAAGCTGAAGCATTAGATGCAGCACAATATTTTGAGAATCTATTTGAGAAGAGTTATCCGGTTCAAAAAAAGTATGAAAAAACTAATACCCTTGTTGTTGAATCGGCTGCTACCATTGAGAAATTTCAAAACAAGATTTCTACACTTCAAGATGAAAATGTTCTTTTTCGTGATAAGAATGAAGTTTTGACAAAAAAACATTGAGATTCTCAAGAAGAAAAGAGAAAGTGTGCTTGAAGAATTGTTTGTTGAATGTGAGATCCAGAAGTTACAAACATACGAGTATGATGATCTCAAAGCAAAGTTCATCAAGTCTAAAAAAGAAGTGTTTGATGCTCAACAGAAAATTTCTGAAATGAAGCTGGAAATTTTGGAATTGAAAAAGCAAGTGAAGAATTGCAATTTATCGCCAACTTTGCTGAATTTCTTATACAAACAGGATCAGAGTGAAGATAGTTCCAAAAAGGATGATATTCACATGGTTCCTCAACTGGTGGATTTATCTGAATTTACATATGCTCCGCTGGATCATAAAGAAGAACTGCATGATTATTCAAAGTTTGCCACTTCCTCCAAGAAGAAGATACTAAAGTCTGAGAAAAAGAAAAAACCTCTGGGTGAAGCTCCAATGTTTAATTCTAATCTATTTTCTTGGAACATGAACATGCTTTTGATAAGGGTGCTTCGAGTACTTCTTCTGGAATTGAAGAAGAAAAAGTTTTGGTTGAAAAGAACAAACTAAAAGACATCAAAGCTAAATTCACTAGAGAAGCTAAGGGAAGAGAAGCTTCTAGTTCTTCTTCAGGTTCATCAAAGACTCCAGGTTTCAAGAACAAAGGCTTAGGTTATGAAGTGAAGGAAGCACCGGTTCAAGCTAAGAAGTCAGAAAAAGATAAGAAGACTTCAAAAGTTAAAGTTCCAAAGAAATCACCTCCTCCGAAGGACAAATCTTATTATTCTGGAGGGTCATCACCTTTAAGGAGTCCATCTCCTAGGTATGATTCCTATGATGATTTCTTTGATAACTTTGATTCTGATCATTCTTTTGGTTTTCAAAATTCAAAGAAATTTTCAAATGTTTTTCAATTTCGGGAAAGACTTTGTTATGCATGTCGTCAACCTGGACATCTTGCTGCTGATTGTCCGACGACTGCATATATCCACAAAACTGCTAAATATGTGGATTACAAAGGTCAGATTTTTTATGAACCATGGTCTCCAAAGGTGAAATCAACTCATAAGTCATCCTGGTCTAAATCGAGTACGCTGGTTGATACCGATTCTGGTCGGAAATCTCTGTTTTCATCGGTTTAAGTCAAAACCCCCAAGTTTTGCGAAAATGTTACTCATTAATGAGTTTGTTTGATCATCTCGAGTGTGCCTTCCGCAAAACACAAGTCAACAAAATAGTTTGCTAAGTTGGCGAACCATGGTTCTCTGGATCGTCTCTTGCCTCCACAAAATCAAGCAACTCATGGGGAAAATAGTTATTTATGGGAATCCCCTTGAGGTGATCATCCTCAGAACCCTCTAAATGCGAGAGATGATCGACCACAACATTCTTGGTCCCTTTTTTCTCTCGGATCTCAATATCAAAGTCCTAAGTAACAAAATCCAGCGAATGAGACGTGGTTTGGCATCCTGTTTACTAAAGAGATACTTAATCGCCACATGATTCGTGAAAACAATAGTCTTGGACCGGATAAGATATGATATGAATTTATCGAAGGCAAACACAATAGCTAGGAGCTCTTTCTCAGTCGTGGTATAATTCTCCTGCCCATCATTTAGAATCCTGCTAGCATAGTAAATCGGATGGAAGTGTTTGTGCCTCCTCTGTCCCAAGAATGCTCACTGCGAAATCGCTCGCATCACACATCAACTCAAAGGGTTGCGACCAATCGGGTGCAACCATGATCGGGTGTAACATACCGAAACCCAAATGAATAATTGTATTTGTAAATAAATGAGATGGGACGCTAGTCCAGAACTCAACCCGTTATGTACATGAGAGATTTATCATGTAAAATAAAATCTTGGATCAAATGGGAATTTAGTTGCTTAAAATGTTAATATTGAAATTTGAGGGGCCAGAATAGTAATTACACTAATGTGTAATAAATAAAAAGAAAAGGGAAAGGAGGGGGATCGTAATTCTCCCGTGGAGTTCGACATCCACCCTCCAAGCCCTAGCAAACCTCAAATTCTGCAATTCAAGGTGTTAAGCTGCGATTTTGGTGCATCGAAACAGAAATTGGAAGTGTTTAGCATCTAAACCCATCTTTGAATCAAGTAAGTAAACCCCATCTCCATGCATGCTTAGGGTCCGAAATTTTGACCAAATTGGATGCCTTAAAGCTGTGATTTAGTGTTGTGATGATTATATAATGATATGCCCATGCTATAGACACATAAATGCTTGAAATTGTGACCAAAACATCAAGTTTTGGTGGGGTGAACTCTAGGCTACGAATTTTAGCCATGGGGGTTAAGTTTTTGGATCCCATGTTGTTAATTACTAAAATTGCATGTGTTTTGTATACTTATATTAGTTAATTGATGCATGATAAGGTGAAACATTGTTGTAAAACCTTAATATGCAAGTGATGGAAATTAAACCTAGATCAAAGTAGGTTGAAATTATGATATCATGTTGATGCACACCAAGTGCTCGATGAAATGTCCAAATGAGCTAGTGATTAGCAAATGGATGTTTATGAATGCTAAACATGAGGCCTTAATGTATTAAACAAATTAAGTGCCAAAGATGTGAATATGGACTAATGTGAAATTCATGCTTATATAATGTGTTAAATGGAATGATGTAAAACCATAAAAATGACGAGAATCTTGTTGCAGGGCTGTTTTGTAAGTGTCATATAAGATCCCTCGTATGTCCGTTTAGGGTGTATAATATACGATTGAAAAGCTTGTTCTTAATACTACATTTTGTATTTGAACACCAGAAACTGAATATGTTATATAATGGGTCAAAATGACCCGTTAATATGGTCACTTAATTTCCCAGCATGCTGTTTGGAAAAATATTATGGTTGCTGTCCTGTTTTTAGAAAAAACGTATAAATCAACCGTAATCGGAAAAATGTGTATTTTATATGCTTGGAAAGCTCTATGAGTCTACTACGTTTTATGTTTGAACATGTTGGGTCGATTCAGCTGTTAAAAGGGTCAAATGGTGGCTTGAACAAGGGCTGGACAGCAAGTACCACCCTAAGATATTTAATGAATTGATGTCGTGAGATGTGAATCGTTAGATTTATATAACTAAATGATTCATGTACTAGAATGTGGAAAATGTGATATATATATATATATATATATATATATATATATATATATATGAGTTAGGTTCAAATGAGAATTTTGTTTTGAGAACTTTGGACTAAATCTCCACACATTTCAGGGGGCCACTTAATCTGGGGGGGGATCATGTAAAAAACTTGTGGCTCAATTAGTCTTTTTAGTTCTCAAACCCAATTGGTTCCAATGATCCTCTCTATATATATATATATATATATATATATATATATATATATATATATATATATATTGATGATTATGTTGTCTCACGAACCAAACAGGGAATTGAGTCCACTTTAGGCAAGCTAGCGGAAGCAACTCAAACGGAAACCGGTACTTATGGATAAAGCTCACGAGGTAACATCTATGCTATGTTACATATTTGTTTAATGACTCATATTTGCATTGATGATATAGAATGCATGATTTTATGAAATGTGATAAACTTTCCCTACGAGGCAAGTTGTTGAATTGCGTATAATTACAAAGTTAAATAATTAGAGTTAAGCTCTAAGAAGGTAATGAGTCAAAGAACAATGCATAATTAAATGGTTCATAGGAACCATGGCTAAAAGAAATGTATGTCATTAGCGGTAAATGAATTGTAGGATTCATGCTAATGGGTTAAACGGGTCGAACGAATCGGAAGGATTCATCGTAATGGGTCAAAGAATAAAAGTTACTAATTGATTCATAGAGACCATATTAATGGCCAAATGAGTAATTGATTGATAATGGTTTGTAGGAACCAAATGCATGTGTAACATTATTTATGTTACATGAAGTAGTTAAGTAAATGCGTATTTACAATTTAATGAAATAAACTATGAATTATGAGTATGGGTGACGAATGGTTCTAGGAACCGTGAAGCCCAAAGTCAAGGGTTCTCCAATGACCAATTTGACCATAGGGAAGATTCGGATGAATCATGTAGTGAACAAAAGTTGCGGAGGCGAAAATGGGCTTATAGAGTCCATGCCAAGTAACAAGAGAAAAAGGAATCGTAAATGGTTATAGAACCATAGATTCTAATGCTAATATGTGGTCAAATTGGGCATTGGAGTAAACCAAAGGCAAGGACCCGCCTTAACGGGTTAGATGGGTACAATAACTCAAAAGTGGTTGAATGAATAGATACCAACTCCCTAAAGGCTATTTGATGCATAAATAGGCTGTCACATGAGTTTAGGATCATAATCCTTTAAAACTGTGTTATTTCCAATAAGTAACAAGCACACGAAGTGCATAGAACCCATAAAGGTTTAAATGACATAATTAGCTTATGGAATTGATTTGTTATACATGTTTGCCAATGGATTACGGTAAAATTAGCTTGCAATAAGGATAGGTCATTGGCAATAAAGCTATGGGTGTTCTAATGGGTCAAATGGGTTGGTTGAACCCGCATATGCAAAGTTTGAATTCGCCTTGAATAAGGTATGTTTATGTGTATGAAAACATGTTTTAGAAGTGTTTTGTGAGTGTTAAAACACTTGAAAAATGATGGAAACCCGGTTGGTGAAATCTGGTAGAAAACAGGGGAAGGAAAGCCAAAATTTGGCTAGGTATGGAACTGGCCGAAAATAGCCAATATTCTGTCAAAAATGGTCCAGGGCGTACCGCCCAGAAATTATTCATTCTCGGCGTACCGCCCCAGAGTGAAAAACCAAATTTTATTTTTTTTCTTCATTATTTGATATTGTAATAAATGGTTATGCAATAGAAGCTCACTATTGAAAGTGAGTATGTTGCAGGTAAAGGGAAAGCCTAGTGGGATGCTCATCAAAGACTACGAAGAACCGATCACATCGAGAACGAACGACCGGTCTTGTATTATGGTGAGAAGAACTTATATATAAGTCGAAGATCACATTTGGATGTCAAACCAATTATAAGTAAATTTTGTAAATGTAAACCACTATGGTGGCATCTTATGATTACAAATCATATGTTTTGTAAAGAAATTTTCTGGGACCAAATTTTTAACGTTATAATGTGTAAGTTTGGCATCAAATTGTATTCGGGTGTTACAATCTGGTATCAGAGCCATGGTTTGAGAGAATTAAGTACTCGGAGAGTACTTGAACTCAAACCTTGAGCTCAAGGGATCGGGGAAAAGTGATCGGTTCAAGCTTGATGAAGTGTCTGGGTAAGGTACATAACCATAAAATTGATTATTGATAATTGTGTTTGAATGGAATAATAACTCCTATATGCTGGTAAAGGCAGATTTATTAGCTATCACTCGAGGAAACGCACGGGGAGGTGTTTTCACACCTAAACCGGGAAGTGCGTGAGTGAAGTGTCCCAGGTAGAAACGGGGTAATGCTAAGTCTAGAAACCTCGTACAAACCTGTGGGGGGATATTGGCCACGACCAATATGTTGTATGTGTGAAGAAGTGTCCCAGGTAGAAACGGGGTAATGCTACGGCTAGAAACCTCGTATAAACCTGTGGGGAAATATTGGCTATGACCAATATGATATATAAAACCTTGTTGCGGTAAGGGAGATAAAAGTTGTTGAGCTAATGAAAATTTCAATTCTGTAGATCAATGATGGGCCATGATGGCGGTGATCTTACAGGGAAACAAAGAAAGGAGGCTTTGAGAGCCCAAATATCAATGAGGCAGGTAGAAACGGGGTAAAGCCTAGGCGAGAAACCTCGTATAAACCTGTGGAAAATTATTGGCCATGACCAATAAAACTAGAAAACCTTGTCATGGGCAAGGGAATTTGAAATTGATAAGTACTTTTGAATCCTACTATATTAGGATCATGTTATTGTCTTGTAAGAACCATATAATTGCTAAGCATGATACAACGGGTGAGAAAAAGGTTCTAGGGAGCCTCCACCATGTATCATGTGGTATTTGATCATAAATGGTTCATCGGAACCATAGGTCATAAATGAGATGAAAATTTCTCAAGGTAACAAGATAACATTGTGACATATAATTAGACAATGTTGTATCTTGAAACATATGAATATTGATGTTTATGTGTGGTAACCTTGCTGTAGGTAAGGAAAACCCTAGAAGTGGTCAAACGTGACATTGATTTTGCAAGAAAATTGTACCCAAGCAAGTGGATGAATGATGATACATATGACTTCAAAATGCATTGGGCTAGGACTCGAATGCATAATGGTCATGTGCTATAAGGTACTACCAGGTGGGTGATAAATGGTAATGCATATACCTGTGTCTAATTCTAGTCAAAATAAGAGTTTGGACCATGAGGTCATAACTTGAAATTGAAGTATATATAAAAAATAAAAAATAAAAAGAAAATGGGAAATTGGTGAAGAACAACTCTGTAGGAGTCGTGAAACCAATATAATGAATGTGGTAATTTGGTGAAGAACAACCCAAGAGGGGGTCGTGAAGCCAATAATTTGAAACAAGGTTACATTTGGGACATATTTGGTTGTACAAATGTTGAACCTTATATGGAATTGTCATAAACGGAAGATTAACGAATAACCATGGAACTAATGAGTCGAAATGATCATATGTTCTAGTTGTCAAAACCGTTAAGACAGTTGAATCATGTTTATTATGCGATATCATAAATGGTTAAAAGATATCGAATTTATATAATGTGATTGACTTTAAAGTGACTCGGGATAAACCCAAGTCTAGAATTGATTAAAAATATGAAATGGAAAATAAGAATAGGAGGAAACTGGTTATTGCATATGCTATAAAACCCGTAACCCTATGAAATGACTAGACGTTTAACAAAAGGTGAGAAGTAACCTTGTTTAAACGCAGTAAAACTCATGCGGTTGAGTTATGTTGACTCCCATGTAAATTTCGTATAACTAATAGGGAATTGAAACTGTTAGGTGGGTGATCGACCCAACTTTATGGGTGAGACCCACAAGCATAGATGATTGTGAAAGTAGGGAGGACGCTGGAAGCGACCGTGCCCAAAGACGCACAGAGGATTGCTATGCAAGTAAGTATCCTCAAAATTTTCCAAATAAATGTTGGAATGTAAATGAACAAGTAATGGTTCGTAAGAACCATAACTACATGCTCAAATGTTATGTGATCGATTAATGGTTAGTATGAACCATGTCCATATGCTAAATTATTTAGAAATGATCCGTAGGGATCATAATGCTGATTATTTGTTGATTGCTAGCTAAATGGTTCAAAAGAACAATGGCAACACAAGAATATGTTAATATGCCAACGTGTAAAATGAACAATAAATGGTTCATAGGAACCATAACCATAGATTAATTGGCAATCGAATGAAAAACAATTCATAGGAATGGTGCCAATAATGATAAGGCAAGAAGGTTAAGGTCTATATTGACATGAAATAGCTAAATGACTCTTAGGAGCCATGGCTTGATGAATACATGTATGTTAATGTGTAAATGATTCAAATGAATCATAATTAATGTGATAAATGCTAAAGGCTAGTGTATGAGCCAATAATAGATCAATGCGCGACACGTTGAATTGTAATAAATGGAACAGTGTAATCCTAAAAAGGGTTATGGGATGGTATAAATGGATTTTAGAGTCATAGGAACCATCCAATAAACATGTACTACATTATTGAATGGGAAATGTAAACGGCAAGTGACATGCTAAACACTTGTAAATATTGTTATACTGCTCAACATGTGTATGTACAGTTAGACTGTGCGAGGACACAACTAGCAGGAAAGCCGCGGGACGAGATTCCGACTAGGATTATCGTCAAGGTAAACATGAGCAAGGAAGCTGTATACGCAGATTTGTGATGACACTAAGTTACGAATGTTATTACATTAACGTTAGAACCTCTTACGGAGAGGGTGATTATTTGAAATTTTGATGCTTAATTAGCAAGGTTATGACATTAGTCATTAGAACCTTGACCCTAAATGACACGTGGAGTTATAAACTGTGAACTCCTGAACATGTTAACTGGGGAAGATAAAGGATAACAAAAAGTTATCATGCTAGTACTATCCTACGGGGCGGGTAAAAGCAAGAATAAACGTATGATGACTAAGTCAGAGTTGATAAATGTAACAACTCAAACCCCTTTAGTCAAGTTCCCGGGATTACAAGAGACATTAATAATGACCATAAATTGGCCATAAATATACAGTCATTGACTAGTCCGTAGCGAAGGCTAAACAGTAATAGTGACATATTGGATACATATTTATGTGGGCCTAAACATATACACATTGTGATTTTTATGGGTAACCATTGAATATAAGGTTACTGGTGCAACCGTAGTCCTTATAAAGGCTCGGTAATGTCTTTAGGTGACTAAGACATGGAATAGGTTTCGGGGGCGAAACCTTCTTTAAGAGGGGTAGATTTGTAACATCCCGAAACCCAAATGAATAATTGTATTTGTAAATAAATGAGATGGGACGCTAGTCCAGAACTCAACCCGTTATGTACATGAGAGATTTATCATGTAAAATAAAATCTTGGATCAAATGGGAATTTAGTTGCTTAAAATGTTAATATTGAAATTTGAGGGGCCAGAATAGTAATTACACTAATGTGTAATAAATAAAAAGAAAAGGGAAAGGAGGGGGATCGTAATTCTCCCCTGGAGTTCGACATCCACCCTCCAAGCCCTAGCAAACCTCAAATTCTGCAATTCAAGGTGTTAAGCTGCGATTTTGGTGCATCAAAACAGAAATTGGAAGTGTTTTCTAGCATCTAAACCCATCTTTGAATCAAGTAAGTAAACCCCATCTCCATGCATGCTTAGGGTCCGAAATTTTGACCAAATTGGATGCCTTAAAGCTGTGATTGAGTGTTGTGATGATTATATAATGATATGCCCATGCTATAGACACATAAATGCTTGAAATTGTGACCAAAACATCAAGTTTTGGTGGGGTGAACTCTAGGCTACGAATTTTAGCCATGGGGGTTAAGTTTTTGGATCCCATGTTGTTAATTACTAAAATTGCATGTGTTTTGTATACTTATATTAGTTAATTGATGCATGATAAGGTGAAACATTGTTGTAAAACCTTGATATGCAAGTGATGGAAATTAAACCTAGATCAAAGTAGGTTGAAATTATGATATCATGTTGATGCACACCAAGTGCTCGATGAAATGTTCAAATGAGCTAGTGATTAGCAAATGGATGTTTATGAATGCTAAACATGAGGCCTTAATGTATTAAACAAATTAAATGCCAAAGATGTGAATATGGACTAATGTGAAATTCATGCTTATATAATGTGTTAAATGGAATGATGTAAAACCATAAAAATGACGAGAATCTTGTTGCAGGGCTGTTTTGTAAGTGTCATATAAGATCCCTCGTATGTCCGTTTAGGGTGTATAATATACGATTAAAAAGCTTGTTCTTAATACTACATTTTGTATTTGAACACCAGAAACTGAATATGTTATATAATGGGTCAAAATGACCCGTTAATATGGTCACTTAATTTCCCAGCATGCTGTTTGGAAAAATATCATGGTTGCTGTCCTGTTTTTAGAAAAGTCGTATAAAATCAACCGTAACTCGGAAAAATATGTATTTTATATGCTTGGAAAGCTCTATGAGTCTACTACGTTTTATGTTTGAACATGTTGGGTCGATTCAGCTGTTAAAAGGGTCAAATGGTGGCTTGAACAAGGGCTGGACAGCAAGTACCACCCTAAGATATTTAATGAATTGATGTCATGAGATGTGAATCGTTAGATTTATATAACTAAATGATTCATGTACTAGAATGTGGAAAATGTGATATATATATATATATATATATATATATATATACATATATATATATACATATATATATATATATATTGATGATTATGTTGTCTCACGAACCAAACAGGGAATTGAGTCCACTTTAGGCAAGCTAGCGGAAGCAACTCAAACAGAAACCGGTACTTATGGATAAAGCTCACGAGGTAACATCTATGCTATGTTACATATTTGGTTAATGACTCATATTTTCATTGATGATATAGAATGCATGATTTTATGAAATGTGATAAACTTTCCCTACGAGGCAAGTTGTTGAATTGCGTATAATTACAAAGTTAAATAATTAGAGTTAAGCTCGAAGAAGGTAATGAGTCAAAGAACAATGCATAATTAAATGGTTCATAGGAACCATGGCTAAAAGAAATGTATGTCATTAGCGGTAAATGAATTGTAGGATTCATGCTAATGGGTTAAACGGGTCGAACGAATCGGAAGGATTCATCGTAATGGGTCAAAGAATAAAAGTTACTAATTGATTCATAGAGACCATAATAATGGCCAAATGAGTAATTGATTGATAATGGTTTGTAGGAACCAAATGCATGTGTAACATTATTTATGTTACATGAAGTAGTTAAGTAAATGCGTATTTACAATTTAATGAAATAAACTATGAATTATGAGTATGGGTGGCGAATGGTTCTAGGAACCGTGAAGCCCAAAGTCAAGGGTTCTCCAATGACCAATTTGACCATAGGGAAGATTCGGATGAATCATGTAGTGAACAAAAGTTGCGGAGGCGAAAATGGGCTTATAGAGTCCATGCCAAGTAACAAGAGAAAAAGGAATCGTAAATGGTTATAGAACCATAGATTCCAATGCTAATATGTGGTCAAATTGGGCATTGGAGTAAACCAAAGGCAAGGACCCGCCTTAACGGGTCAGATGGCTACAATGACCCAAAAGTGGTTGAATGAATAGATACCAACTCCCTAAAGGCTATTTGATGCATAAATAGGCTGTCACATGAGTTTAGGATCATAATCCTTTAAAACTGTGTTATTTCCAATAAGTAACAAGCACACGAAGTGCATAGAACCCATAAAGGTTTAAATGACTTAATTAGCTTATGGAATTGATTTTTTATACATGTTTTCCAATGGATTACGGTAAAATTAGCTTGCAATAAGGACAGGTCATTGGCAATAAAGCTATGGGTGTTCTAATGGGTCAAACGGGTTGGTTAAACCCGCATATGCAAAGTTTGAATTCGCCTTGAATAAGGTATGTTTATGTGTATGAAAACATGTTTTAGAAGTGTTTTGTGAGTGTTAAAACACTTGAAAAATGATGGAAACCCGGTTGGTGAAATCTGGTAGAAAACAGGGGAAGGAAAGCCAAAATTTGGCTAAGTATGGAACTGGCCGAAAATAGCCAATATTCTGTCAAAAATGGTCCAGGGCGTACAGCCCAGAAATTATTCATTCTGGGCGTACCGCCCCAGAGTGAAAAACCAAATTTTATTGTTTTTCTTCATTATTTGATATTGTAATAAATGGTTATGCAATAGAAGCTCACTATTGAAAGTGAGTATGTTGCAGGTAAAGGGAAAGCCTAGTGGGATGCTCATCAAAGACTACGAAGAACCGATCACATCGAGAACGAACGACCCGTCTTGTATTATGGTGAGAAGAACTTATATATAAGTCGAAGATCAGATTTGGATGTCAAACCAATTATAAGTAAATTTTGTAAATGTAAACCACTATGGTGGCATCTTATGATTACAAATCATATGTTTTGTAAAGAAATTTTCTGGGACCAAATTTTTAACGTTATAATGTGTAAGTTTGGCATCAAATTGTATACGGGTGTTACATCGGGGCGTTCACCAACTTGTCTTTGATTAAGTTGAACGCTATCAAACACACCTCATAAAACACAAATGGAGCATCCTTCTCTAAGAGTTGTGTCATCGGCCTAGTGATTTTTGAAAAGTCGCGTATGAATCGGCGCTAGAAACCCGTGTGGCCTAAGAAACTCTTAGTCACTCTAACTGAAGTAGGAGGAAGTCTAGAAATAGTATTAAATTTGGCTCGATCAACCTAACGCCCCGCACGTGAAATCTTGTGCCCAAGAACAATACCCTCGCAAACCATGAAATGGCTCTTCTCCCAATTAAGCACCAGGTTCATCTCTTCACATCGAGCTAACATTTGTGCTAAGCTCGTCAAAAACACATCAATGGAACTCCCGAAAACAGAAAAATCATCCATGAAAACCTCCATGGAGTCCTTGATCATATCATGAAAATCGTAACCATACATCGCTGAAATATCGTTAGAGCATTACGTAATCCAAACAGCATTCATCGGTACACAAATGTGCCATAAGGACATCTAAATGTGGTTTTCTCCTAATCCTCCGGTGTGATAGGAATTTGGAAATAACCCGTAAAGCCATAAAAAAAAAGCAATAATAACTGTGATCAGCTAAACGCTCCAACATCTGATCAATGAACGGTAGGGGGAAATGATCTTTCCTCATAGCATCATTGAGTTTGTGATAATAAATGCAAACTCTCCACCCCGTATCCTTGTGTGTAGGAATCATCTCATTCTTCTCATTCTGACAACTGTCATGCCCCCTTTTTTGGGCACAACCTGAACAGGATTAACCCACGGTAAATCAGAGATAGGATATATCAAACCAGCATCCAAAGCTTCAAAACCTCTTTCTTCACGACATCCCGCATGTTCGGGTTCAGTCGTCTCTACCTCTGCGCAACAGGATTAAACTCATCCTCCATCAAAATCTTATGCGTGCAGAAAGAAGGGCTAATACCCTTGATATCCTTGATTTTCCACGCAATAGCCTGTTTGTGTTCTCTTAACACATCTAACAACTTTGATTTTTCATCAACCATCAAATCTGATGCAATGATCACAGGAAGTCTCGAATCCGACTCCAGAAATGCATACTCCAAGTGAGATGGTAACTCCATAAGCTCTAATATGGGCGGATCCTCAATAGATAGTCTAGACTTGGCCCTCATGGTGTCAATGACCTCAAAATCCTCTGGGCTCATGTCTAATGCACTAGTCACCTCACAGCAGCAGTAGCATACACACCTATCTGCAAGTCAACTCCACCCCAAACTGCGTGTCTTAAACACCTGAATCACAAATATTATCAATCTGATCACTCACGTGTGGCGTAATTATGTTCACAAAGTAGAGTGTATCATCCTGACTCTGAGGACGTCTCATCGAATCACGAATGTCAAAGGTCACCGTCTCATCCTCGACATGTAATATAAGCGTACTGCTGAAAATATCAACCAAAGCTCATGTGGTAGCTAAAAACGGGAGATCTAAGATAAGAACCATGTGCTCGTCCTCATCCATGTCGAGGATCACAATGTCGACCGGGAACACAAATTTATCAACTTTAACTAACATGTTCTCCATAATACCCCTCGGATACTTGACCAATCGGTCAGCAAGTTGTATACTCATGCGCGTGGGAGTCGGCTCACCTAGATCTAATCTCTCAAAAATTGGATATGGCATTAAGTTTATACTACCCCCAAGATCAGCAAGAGCATTGGTGACAGATAAACTACCAATTAAACATGGAATCGTAAAGCTCCCCGGATCCTTCATCTTCTACGGAAGCTTGTTCTGAAGAACAGCCGAACACTCCTCATTCAATGTAACAGTGGAGAGCTCCTCAAGTTTCTTTTATTTTTGTCAACAGATCTTTCAGAAACATGGCATATTTAGGCATCTGAGCTAATGTCGCCACAAATGATAAACTGATCTGCAGCTGTTTGGATAAAGCAAGAAACTTACTGTAGTTCTCCTCGGCTTTCTCTATCCTCAACCTCCCTGGATATGGAATTGGAGGTGTGTAAACTCTCACTGATTCCTTAGGACGTGATGTACTAGCTGGGTGCAGCCTCTGTTGCACCTGTCCAGGAACATCAGTCTTAATCACCTCATCACTCTCAACTGTACCGGCTCAGCAGTGGCTGGCGTTACTGGATCCTGAGTGGTCTTGCCACTCCGAGTGGTAATCGCCTTAGCTGTTTGGCTCGGATTCGTCTCAGTGTTTCCTGACACACCTCCCCGCTGGCGCTCTGACATGGACTTTGCAAGCTGACCCACTTGCCTCTCAAGATTCTGCATATGAATTCCCATGTTTCCCATCTCTTTGATAATTGTAAAGATATCCTACTCATTTTTTGAAAAACACAACTCATTTTGTTGAGCAACATTCTGAATATCCAGCGCTGATTTCTAATTTTTCTGCATCTGTGCCATCATGTCAATAAGAATCTTCGTCCCTATATCCTCTGACTGAATTGGAATCCATCTAGTGGTCTCTGGGTTATAGAAACCCTGCTGTCTCTATGGCGGTCGTGGCTGAAACCCCGGTGGGTTCGAACTGCTCCCCACCCTAAACATTGGTTTGGTCTCCAAGCCTGATTGTAGCTATACTAGTTGGGCGGTTGGCGGGCCTAGCTAGCCATATAATCGACGTGCTCTAGTAGCTCGGTGCTACCAACAATGGGAAAACTAGTGATATTATGAGGACCAGTACACAACTGACAAAATTTCACATGCTGCTGAGTCTTCTGTGGCTGGCTAATCTGCTTCTGACTCGTCTGCATCCCTTTCATCATCTGCGATAGCGCCTCGACCTGCGCTGAGAGAGTTGTATTGGGATCAACCTGATGAACCCTCCCTCGTCTGGGGCTGTCTACTCCGCATGGTAGACCACTGGTAGCCATTCAGTGCAAGCTCCTCGAGTAATCACGAGACTGCTCTGGCGTTTTGCCTGCTGATTAAAACCGAAATTGAAATGTGTTAGATACGTTATGTCTGATATGATCTCGCGTCGTGATATTTTTCACAAAAGACAAAAATAGTGTTTGTTTCTGTAGTATATTTTACATTCATTTCAGAAAATTTCAAAAAGATTTTTGGTGTGTTTTAGCAAAAACTTGATAAAAGCCAAAAAGATTTTACTTCTTATTTGTTTTCGATTGATCGACACATTATACGAAAAACATTTTCAATTCATATATCTTGGATTCTCGAAGAGAAGGTTTGCGCCAAGAATATTTATGTTGTCCAGGTGCTCAAAGGAAAGAGTTAATCACAACTTCAAATCTTCTGAAGCTGCTGATAAGGATGAAAGAAACCGTACATCAATACATCATAAAGTATACAAGATCAAGCTACCATCAAGTTGAGGGGGGAGTTTGTTCGAAGAATATATTTTAATTGGTGAACAGATACTTCACATGACGAGGGGGAGTTTGTTGATGCATAATATGTGCGTCATGTGAAATATCTAAACGAGACGATGTGAAGATCAAGACAAGTTTATGCTACTAGCCGAACTGGCCGAACTGGGTCCGAACCTGAGGTTCGGATCAGGCGAACTTGAAGTTCGTCTGAGGTTCGGCCAGACGTATATAAATAGGAAGTTTGTCTTGTATTTTAACAGAGAGTTTTAGAACAAGAGAGAGAGACCATATCTTAAGTGTGTGCTTTTAAGTTTGTTTCTCTGATTGAGCTTTTGAGAGCGTTTGTAATTGGGTCTTAGTGATTTCAATAAACAAACTTTTATTTACATCTCGTTTTCATCTCGTTCTCATTCTTACGATCAAGCAAACCTCTAGTAAGATACGTCTTACGGTTTTTTATTGTTGCCTAATAATGCAAAGGTATTATTTAATCACGCAACAAAAGTTTCACTTAACTTAAGTTACTACTATATGATAAAACATTAACACAAACTTATTCACGTAACATATACACAACTTAAAACCCCAAGTTATGAACATATACAAAACAAAAATAACACCCATTATGAACATATAAAAAATAACACAAGTATGTAAAGGAATCACACAAAATATGATATTTAAATCACACAAATGTCTTTCTAAATAACGCACCAAAAAACACCAGTTATAACCATATACATAACTTAAAGAACATCAGTTATAAACATATGAAAATAACGCAAGTATGTCTACAAATCACGCAAGCTATGATTTTAAAACATGCAAATGTATTTCTTAATCACGCACCAAAAATTCCATCAAATTACTTTACTACTAGATTACGAAAAACATTAAAATTAACGCAAGTATATATGAACTGAAATAAGACATGCTTTTTTTTTCTTCTTAAAACAAAACACCAACCTCAGAAATTATACAAACACACATTTTTACATAATAACCAAGAAGAACATTTACGCAAAAACAATAAAAACTTTCATCTACCATGATCTATTTAAGGTATCGAAAATTACTATTCTACGATTCACAATTCGAATTAAATTACTTCGTTTTGTTTATTTTATGATTATACATGGATTATTATCTCGCAACACATCGAGCAAGCCTTATCAATTAAAACGATAAAATTACCACACAACACCAACACGTAAACTTAAAAAACCACGTGTGTGAGTACGTTTCACACCGAAAAAATCCCTTTGTAACAAATCTTTCACTCACTCACACACACACACATATATATATATATATATATACATAGGGTTAGGTTCAAATGAGAACTTTTTTCTTTGAGAACTTTTGAGAATAATTCTGAGCCACTAATTTTCAGGGGGGGAGCATTCAAATTCATAGGGGGATTTCCTTATATATAACTTGTGGCTCAGAATGGTTTTCAAAAGTTCTCAAACCCAATTGGTTCTCAAATGAAAATCACTCCGAGTTGAGAAAACTCTCGAAACTCTTCAAAAACGATGTCAAAAAGTTTTTTTTTTCTTCAATTTTTTATGGTGATTTTTTAGGTTATAGGCTATCCATAGGTGAATAAAAAACGCCTCGGGATTTTTCTAAAAAAAATGTAACAACTCCGTGTTGTTACATATGTAACCAATATATATGCAGAGTGCTACATATACAACAAGACCGTTTTTTGATCTTTTTTTTTAAAGATTCCCTAAGCGATTTTTTGATTTTTTTTCCCACCTAGAGGTAGCATATAACCTTTAGAACCATCATAAAAAATAAAGAAAAAAAAGCTTTTTAACCCCGTTTTTTAAAAATCTTTGAAAGTTTTCCGACTCGAAGTGATTTGCAAATTAGTGAAATTACCCTTTCCATATATTTGTGTGTGTATTGTTAATTTTTTGGGACCACTTTCTTCAAAACAAACAAAATACCCTTGAATTGAAGTTGGTGGATATATGGACGACAAAAAAATTAGGTCATAGACAAAAGAAGAATGTCTTCTAATTTTCCTGTATAGTGGGGTTGAATATACAAATAACAATAAACTATTGATATAAGTGATCCCTACTAGATTTTCCACCGTACCCCACGCCACCAAATATTTGCTTTCTGTGCACTTCTTTTTACATGCTGAAGTATGTGATCTTTGAAGATACACAAAGGTCATTTAGGGAACAACGTATGATGTCAAGATTTGTAATATTTAACTTCATTTTAATAAATGTTATATATCATCCTTGGGTTAAAAACTCGCATGTTGCACGAGTATAAAAAAGATTAAATAATTAGTAATACATATTATTGAGTGCTTCTTAAATGATATAGTTGGGAAATAATTTACCAAATAAGTGTTGTTGAAATAATATTTATTTTGATACGTGTTTTCTGTCAATTGGATTATAGCTTAATGGTAAGAAGCAAAGATTGCTTAGTGGAAACCAAGGTTCATGCGCACTAATAGAAGCACCCTCACTCATGGGACACCCTATGAGAGATTTGACACTGTCTAACCTTTCATGGCTAACTCACTGCTGGAACATTTCCTGTAACCAGTGGCGAAGAGCTAGGAGTATGGGGCAATTCTGATGGTTTAGGTGTATGTTTTACAACTAAAAAGTTAACGGTTCAAATTTAGTTATAATAAATCTAGGAATAACTCTTATAAAACAATATACCAAACTATCGCAATGGTTAAATTTGGTGGAATTATATAAAAAAAAATTGCTTTTCAAAAAGAAAATAGGTGTTTTCTTTTTCATTCGTTTCTCACTCTTAATTTATTTTGGATAACTTTAATTAACTTTTATAATTACAAATAGTTATTGATTTCAAAACGCATGTAAAAATTACTTTTAAAGAAATTAAAAAGATAATTATAAGCAAAAAAAATTTCTAATTGGACAAACGCAAAAAAAAGCCATGTATAAAAATCAGAAAAATTATAATAAATAATAAATATTTTTATTTGATTAGAAACGATTTCTTTTAACTTTTGGCAAAAATATTTCTTTTAAAATATTACGTTCATATATCGGATTTGGACGCGAGTTTGAACTCCGGTTTAGAGCCCGTTAAATAAATGAGATTGAAAAATGATTTTATATATCGAGCAACTTGGCTCGCAAACACATCTATTCAACTGATCTTGTACATATGATAAACCCAAAAGAAAATATTAATAATATTTATTTTATCTATATATATATCTATCTTCTTCTATATATCTTCCTACTCTAATAAACAATTACAATTGTTGACACATGTCAACACTAGATTCATTCTCACAAAAGTTTTCCCTCCAAAATCTACACCCTAATAAATTATATTTGATTGGAAATTATTTCTATTTTATAATCATGATATATATTTATTTATTTATATTTCTGGAATTATGACAATCATATATTAATTGACATCGTAATTTTATTTAAAATTATTTTTTAAACGATCTACCATATCAAATGATCCATGTTCATCCAATATAGAAATTTTAAACATCATGACAAAAAGAATTGTAAATTTTCTAATGTATACAAAGATAACAATTTTTTTAATGGCAATAACATTTTAATATTATGATAATAATTGAGATTTTATACTTAACAATCAAAATGTGTTCATTATAACTTTAATAAAACTATAAACCCACCTAACTTTCTATGAGTTATTAATTATATATATATTTTTATTGATTCAACCCGTATAACATACGGGTTCTATCCTAGTATATAATAAAATAAAAGTTTCCGGCACCACAATTTTTACCATGTGGCACCACCATCCTCAATAATTTTTTCTGTCAATAAACATTCACAGGCGGATCTTCTAATTTCGGATATATATATCCACTATTTATTTATTGTAGCGGATCTTCTAATTTTGGATATATATATCCACTATTTATTTATTGTTTTCTAAATTATTTAATAACCAATTATTTAATTACTTAATTTAATATCTACATCTACATATCTATTAAACAAAACATATTAAGTTGAGTTGGCACATAATAAGTGTGTCCACATCATCAATTGGTGATGTGGCATCCTCTAATCAAACTAAAATCCTAGGTGTAATTTTGTTAATTTTTTAGATTTTTTCAAACCATATAATTCAAAATTAAAGATTTTGACCTAAAATTAAATTCAATCATACATCATAATTTATTTGTAAACCCGTAAATAAAGAAGGTTTGTTTTTTAAATTTCAAATGTGAGATATCTATCCTTAAATAACTACAAATTTGTCAACCATAATATAATTGCGTAATTTGCGTAATTATATATATTCTAAAATAAACATAATCGGTTTTAGTTAATTATTATTTAAAAATTAAGATTAATATTAATTTAGGAAATAAGTTAATATATTTCCATAAAAAAATACAATTAACAATATGTTAAGGTTCTGATTCATGTATCTGTTAATGTTCTGATTCAGTTGAGATCTATTTCAATATTTTATTGAATATGTTAACAATTATATTGTTTTAGTATCTTATGTTTAGAGATTTCTATGGCAAATTTTAAAGTTTTTTCTTATATGGGTTTCTTTTTAATATTTTTTGTTGAAATTTTTAATGATTAATGGGTTTGGTGGCAATTATGTAGTTGATAAGAAGATAGAGAAAAAAGGCTATGTGAGTTTCTTTGAGGAACAAATATTAATGGTATGTTTCACTTTCTATTGATAAAATTTTAAATATAATATATTAGTTTTAGTGAATTTTGTAAATTGTGATAATATTACGAAATAATATTTTAAAAAATGTGAATTATTAATAAAGTTAGAAAACTCAATTAATAAACTTAAATTTATACTTAAATTTAAAGTTGAATTTTAAAATATAAATAAGTAACTAACTTATTTGCTAAATTTATACAATTTAAAGTTGACTATCTGCATTAATAATTTTTTTTTTAATTTGAAACGTCAATTAGTAAATCGAATTTATAGTTGAATTTTGAAAATATGGTTTACTAACTAAATTAGTTGCTAAAATTATGGAAATTAACATTTAATATTGAAATCCATTAATCAAAATTTGAACTTTTCAAATTAAGTTTATTAATTTTAGCAAGTCTGAAAATATATATTTTTGTTTATATAATATGAATTTTTAAATTGATTCTGTTACAAATTAATTCAAATATTAATATTTAACTTCCATTTTAGCAACTTTTAATATCAATTGAGTTTCAAATTTATTAATTTTTATAGTAAAAAATTTAACTTTTCAACTTAGTTTATTAGTTTTAGCAAGTTTTAAAATATATATTTTTGTTTATATTTAATTGGCATTTATTATTTTAATTTTTAAATTAACATGTTACTAATTAATTCGAATGTTAATACTTAATTTTCATAATTTTAGTAACTTTTAATTACAATTGAATTTCTAATTTATTAATTTTCATATACGATTTTCAAATTTACTTTACTAATTTTTGAACCACATTTGATTGCAAATCGAGATTCAATCCTTCAAGGTTCAAGGGATTCAGCTTTTGTTTTTAACCCATGTTTTTTATTTTGAACGATTCTGAAAGTTCAGATATAGGAGATTGACGATTCAAGGGTTTTTTTTTTTTTTTGCTTTAAATTGAAATTAGTCTTTTGAAATAGTAAATAAGAGATCTGTAAGTTTGAAACCCTTGACTATATATGGAAGTCAAGAAGTTATACAAAGGATATAAAAGCTTAAAACTCAATTATATTGTGTTTAAAAAAATAAACATAAAGAACAGAAGTATGTAGTGTTTTCTTTCAACTCCAACTTTTCGATATAGGAAACTCACAAAACTGAGCACTACATGCTATCAAATTACATTACAGTTTCTTTAATCTTCAAGCAATTCACAAAAGAGAATTAGGTTTCCAAATATTTTGGGTGTTTTTCAAAGGCGGTTCATCATTTCTGTTTTAATGGGTGCAACCCATTCTTTCTATAGGAGATGTCGAAATAAACAAAGAGGACAATGAAGAATTCCGTTAATGTCTCAAGCCAAAATTGCAGGTAACCATCTTTGATTTTGGATAACTGATTTTGGTTTTCTCAGAAATGTTGTCTTTTCTTTTCTTTCAATTTGAATCACCAAATAGTTTTAATTGAATGTTTCTTCTCTGTGTAAGATTTAGAAACATCAACTTTGTTGATTTGACTGTCTTCTTATGCAACAACCATTTACAGGAGTTTGACTGTTTGTCGTGTGTTTAATTGAATATTTAAGGACAGAATATACGCATAAGAGATTACTGAGAAGTAGTGAATATTAAAAAGCTGAAGACAACCAACAGTTGTGTGCCACGTGCTGTTAAGAACAAGAAGCGTAATGTCTTCTCAAATTTGTAATTGTTATTGAATTTTTGTTATTATTATTGAATATTGTTTTACCGATAATAATTTTTGTATAGTATATATATCTATATATATTTTTTTATGTTTTAGACCCGGGTATTTACCCGGGTAAGTGGCTAGTATAATATAGTTTATTAAGTTACATCTATCTATATCTATCTATACTCTATACTATATAATAAACAAAAAGTTTGGTCATAGTTTAATTAATAAAAAAATAAACTTGACATCATCAAAAAATTTTGAATTAACCTGTGTAACACACAAGAAAAAAAAACTAGTTTTTAAATATGTAAAAGAATATTTTATTTTCTTAACGAGTAGTATAGTAAGTTTGCTTATGTGTTCTTATTATTTATATGTTATGTTAAATAATTAAAGGCAAAAAATCAAACACAAACATATCATTGTTTGTTTTCTTTCGTTTCATTAATAAGCATACTTGTGAGATTAGTTGCTCGCTATATGATGGGAACGGAATCAAAGTAAAAGGAAAATAATTAACTTGCGATAATTAAGAACAAAGACTTGGGGCAATTTTCTCATATTTCATTTATTCATGGAAGGTCTTTAAATACTAGAACAAACAACTAAAGGAAATGCAGAAATTAACTCCTAAAATCATGGCACTAACTAGAACATGGAATAATGCAAATTGGGAAACAAGTAACAATAATCTTCACGTGGGTTTTTTGCATGGACTTCTCCGGATCATTCTTTGTATCGACTGGGCCGCGGGGCTACTCTTCTGGGCCTGCTGTTGGGCTCATCTGGTGGATCGGGTACTGCATGGGAATGGGCTGGCTGGGACGCATCATCACCCCCTCCTGAAGAACCCACATTGTCCTCATTGTGGAGGTAAAAGTATGGGTATTCAGTCATCATCTTGTCGAGCGTTTCCCAAGTGGATTCTTCGATCGGTTTATCCGCCCATTTGATCAAGAATTCCTGGTTTCCTTCACTTCCTATTCTTCGCTGAAGCACGTCCTGTGGCAAGTAATCGGTAAAATTATGATCCTTCCACATAATTGCATCGAATGGGTGTGATGTTCCGTAGCTCTGTTTCAGAAGTGAGACATGGAAAACAGGATAAATACGTGAGCCCTCCGGTAATTCTAAGCGATAAGCGACCTTGCCGATTCTTTCCAGGACCTTAAATGGTCCAAAAAATCGCTTTGAAAGCTTGTAATTGCTTCTTTGAACAGCCGATTGTTGTCGATACGGTTGGAGCTTCAAAAAAATGAAGTCTCCGACGACGAACTCCTTGTCAATTCTCTTCTTATTAGCTTGTTTGGTCATTCTTTCTTGAGCCTTTGTAATGGAGTCTCGAAGAAGTGACGTGATTCTTTCGTGTTCTCGAAGTGTAGCATCGATGGAAGCAGTGGTCGATGTGCCTTGAACATAGTCATGTATTACCGTTACATCACGACCATAAATTGCCTTAAAAGGAGTCATATCAATAGCGGAATGATGCGAGGTGTTATACCAAAATTCTGCCAAGTATAAGTACCGTTCCCATGCTTTTGGTTCATTGAAGACGAAAGCACGAAGGTATGATTCTAAACACCGATTTACCACCTCCGTTTTCCCATCAGTTTGTGGGTGGTACGCACTCGAATGCAGTAGATTTGTACCGATCTGTTTGAAGAGTTCCTTCCAAAAACGGCTCATAAATAATGGATCTCGATAGGAAACGATCGAGTTCGGTACGCCGTGCAACCTGTAAATTTCTCTCATAAAAATGCTGGCCAATGTTGCTGCTGCGCAAGCTTTTGGAAGGGCAATAAAGTGTGCAAACTTGGAAAACCTGTCAACAATAACCCAGATTGCCGTCTTACCCTTCGACGATGGAAGATGTGTAATAAAATACATCGAGATATCTAACCAAGGAGCTTGTGGTATGGGCAGTGGCTGCAACAACCCATAGGGTTTATGATTAATGGGTTTTGTTGATTGACACACTTGACACTTACGAATGAACTCTGACACATCTCGTTTCAAGCCTAACCAAGAGAATGTTGAAGCTATTCTTTTGGTTGTTGCTTGAACACCACTATGACCGCCAAGTACCGAAGAATGGAATTCTTGCAACAATTTATTTCTAACTGTTTTGATTTGTGGAACAAGAATTCGTTGGTGCACATAAACTAACCCATTCTTAACCTCATGATGAGGGAATGAGGAGGCATCCTCCTGAATAGATTTCACCAACTTCTGACCATCTTCATTTAGAGCAAAGTAGCTTTTGATTTCATCTAACCACTGGGCTTGGGGGTGAGAAAAGGCCATACAGGATGCTTGATTAACCCGACTCAATGCGTCGGCAACTTTGTTTTCTTTGCCGGGTTTGTAATGGATCTCGAAGTCGTACCCCCATCAACTTAGTTAACCATTTTTGTTGGTCAGGAGTTTGAATTGTTTGGGTCAACAAATGCTTTAACTATGATGATCAGTGTAAACACGAAAGCGTCTTCCCAACAAATATTGTCTCCATTTTTTTACCGATTCGGTAATCGCGTAGAGTTCTTTGGTATAAGTGGATTGGGCTTGCATGGCATCCGAAAGCTTCTTGCTAAAGAATGCGATCGGCCGATTGTGTTGTGATAACACTCCACCTATAGCCATTCCTGACGCATCAGTGGTAATGTCAAATGTAGAATCAAAATCAGGAAGGGCTAAGGTAACGAGTTTCTCCATGTGTCGCTTTAAATCTGTAAAGGCCGATTGAGCGAGCGGTGGCCATGAGAATTCCTTATCTTTCAGGAGATCAGTCAACGGGGATGCTATTTTGGCATAGTTTGGAACAAAACGTCTGTAGTATCCTGTTAACCCGAGGAAGGCCCTTAAGGTTGTGAACGATGTTGGTTTAGGCCAAGTTTGAATAGCTTGAATCTTATCTTGCTCAGGTGCAACTCCCTCATTTGATATTTTATGACCCAGAAAAGATATAGAGGAGGTTGCAAAAGTACACTTTGATGGTTTAACACGAAACTGATTCTTCTGTAATGCTTGGAAGACAAAGCGAAGATGCTTGACATGGGTTTCTTCGGAGGGGCTATAGACGAGAATATCATCGAAGAAAACAAGTACGAATTGTCAAAGAACGGAACGAAAGAGATCGTTCATAGCAACCTGAAACGTGGATGGTGCATTGGTAAGGCCGAAGGGCATTACCAGGAATTCGTAATGTCAATCAGTCGTTCGAAAAGCTGTCTTGTGAATGTCCTCCTTGGCGACCCGTATTTGGTGATATCCCGAGCGAAGGTCAATTTTGGAAAAGACCTTTGCACCGTGTAGCTCATCAAGAAGTTCATCGACTGTGGGTATAGGGAAACGATCACGTACGGTGACTGCGTTAAGAGCATGGTAATCGACGCAAAAGCGCCATGACCCATCCTTTTTCTTTACGAGTAAAACCGGTGAAGAAAAAGGGCTTTGACTTGGTTGTATGACACCATCCTGAAGCATCTCCTGAATCAAATCGGTTATGATCTTTTTTTGAAAGTGGGGATAGCGATAAGGTTTCACGTTTACGGGACGATTATCGTTGACGAGACATATGTGGTGATCATGCAAACGATTTGGTGGAAGGTTGTGGGAGGTGGTGAATAATTCAGCAAACTCACTGATGAGCATCTGAATTTGTGGGTTAGGGTGGGACAATTGGTTTTGTTTGCGTAGGGTAGGTGATGGTGTTTGATAGACTAAGGTGTACAGGGATGCAACAGACGAGTGACGGATGAGTGATGAGAGGGAACTTGGTGAAATTGGTTGGTTTAATGGCTCTCCCTTTAATGTATGCTCCTCACCATCGATTTTAAATGAAATTTCGGGGACTGAAAAGTCGGCCGATAGTCGACCCAAGGTTCCCAACCAAGTGATTCCAAGGATTACATCAGCCCTTATACTGGTAAGATGAAGAACGGTATGGTGAAGTGGGCTTTATGTAAATGTACCGAGACGCTGGGGCAGTAACCTGAACACTGGATGTGTTCCCCGTTGCCAACCATCAATGAGAATGAGGGAATTACTTCTGTTTGGAGATTGAGCAGTGATGCGATACGGGGTTGGAGTATGTTGTGGGTACTACCACAATCAATGAGAATGGTGGGACAGGTTTGCTTGCGATTTGTCCTGTGACTCTCAAGGTTTGAGCCGACGATAATTCGAAGTACGCCGCGTTCGAGAGGGATAAAAACTGAGGGGTTTCCTCGGTGACTGTTGGGATTACGTTGACGTGATCGGATTCGATACCATCATCGTCTTCGTTATCCACGATGAGCAGGAATTGCGGTGGTAAACACTTATGGCCCGGAACGTATTTTTCTGGACAACGGAAGCACAGGCCTTCTTTGCGTCGTTGCTACATGGCTTCAGGTGTGAGACGAGTAAAGGGAAGGGATGGTGCAGGCGATGTGGAGAGTGAGGAAGAAGAAGTCAATGTACGGGAGGGAATTGTAGTGGTGGAAGTTATAGAAGATGAGGATGTTTGGGATTTTGAAACAAAAGGAAATTTTGGTTTGAGTTAGGCTAGCTTTTCCTCTACTAACCGGGCCTGGCCATATGCTTGATGGAGTGACATGGGCTTCAATATGGCTAACTCATTTTGGATATCACGACGAAGGCCTGAGATGAAGCAGTTTTTGAGGGTTTGTGCGGATAGACCATTGACCCGATTGCTTAATTTTTCGAATTCTGATTGGAACTCAGCAACAGTGGAGGTTTGGCGAAGTTTAAAGAGTGCTGCTTCATGGTTCTCATAAGATGACGGGCCGAATCGAACTTCCAATTCTCGTTTAAATGTTGCCCAGGTTCCTAACATCTCGTTAGTTGCCAAGTGTTTGTACTAAGAGAGCGCATTGCCGGTGAAATAGAAGACGGAGAGGGATATCCGTTGGGCGATCGGTGTTTGATAATAGTTGAAAAAGTTGTCGGCTTGGAAGATCCAGTCCAACGGATTGGAACCATCGAACAATGGCAAGGAAATCTTAGGGGAACAGGGCTGTTGTGGAGGAGCTGTGATTGTGATCGGAGGTCGGTTGTGTTGGTTTTGAGGGGCTTGGTGCAGAGTCATATTATTAGCCGGCGGAGGTATAGGGGAATTATTGGGTGGAGCAAGTTGGTGGGCGGGTAGGGGATTTGTTTGTTGGGGATTGGTTGGGCCAGTGAGCCTGGGTCGGGTAGGAGGGTTGGTAGAGGACGAGGCTGCGAAGTTTTGGTTAGAGGTGGGTTGGTTATTGAGATTATTGGTAAGGTTTTGGATGTGGTTTGAGAGCATGGTGGTGGTGTCGTGGTTGAGCATAAGTTTGGAGAGCATGGTGGTGGTTTGAGTGGTGAGAGTTTCAGTGGCTTTGAGTAGTGCCGCTAATTGAGCGGCGTTGTCATTGGCGGTGGAATTGGAGGTGGCGAGTAGTTGGTTGGTTTGGGCGGAAGCGGCGACGAGTTGGTCGAGCTTAGTGGCTAAGGCCGATGGATCGGGTGTTGGTGATGGATCACGACGGGGAGGCATGGTAACGGGAATGAAAGATGATGGGAACGGAATCAAAGTAAAAGGAAAATAATTAACTTGCGATAATTAAGAACAAAGACTTGGGGCAATTTTCTCATATTTCATTTATTCATGGAAGGTCTTTAAATACTAGAACAAACAACTAAAGGAAATGCAGAAATTAACTCCTAAAATCATGGCACTAACTAGAACATGGAATAATGCAAATTGGGAAACAAGTAACAATAATCTTCACGTGGGTTTTTTGCATGGACTTCTCCGGATCATTCTTTGTATCGACTGGGCCGCGGGGCTACTCTTCTAGGCCTGCTGTTGGGCTCATCTGGTGGATCGGGTACTGCATGGGAATGGGCTGGCTGGGACGCATCACTATATTAAATTGGGGCTTAAATTTATTTATCACATGAAACCAAACCAGGGTTTAGAGTCGCGACTTTAGAGAATATATTTAGATATAATAAACTAGTTTTTTATCCCCGTGTGTTACACGGGTTAATTATAAATTTTATGGTGATGTCAAATTTCTTTTTTTATTAATTAAACTATGACCAAACTTTTTCATTATTATATAGTATAGAGTATATATAGATATAGATAGATGTAAAATAATATTCTACATTATAAATTAAATTAAGTAATTAAATAATTGGTTATTAAATATTTTAGAAGACAATAAATAAATAGTGGATATATATATCCAAAATTAGAAGATTTGCTACAATAAATAAATAGTGGATATATATATCCAAAATTAGAAGATCCACTTGTAAATGTTTATTGGCGGGAAAAATTATTGAGGATGAATGTGGTGGTGCCACATGGTTATTAAATATTTTAGAAGACAATAAATAAATAGTGGATATATATATCCAAAATTAGAAGATTTGCTACAATAAATAAATAGTGGATATATATATCCAAAATTAGAAGATCCACGGGAAAAATTATTGAGGATGAATGTGGTGGTGCCACATGGCAAATTATGGTGCCAAAAACTTTTCTTTTATTATATATATATATATAGATATATAGATATAGATATGACGGTCTATCATAATAATCTTTATTTTATTAGAAAAATTTAAGAGAATGCTTTTAAATATAAGGTTTTTTAATAGTAAAGATATACGTGAAAAAAAATATGTTTAAAACATATACTTTAGTAAACTTTTTTATAAATCACTCATATTTTGGTAAATAGGAAAGGAAAAAACTCCAAATTCGTTAATTCTGAAATGATATTTTGAATAAAAATATATATGATTGAAATTATGTATATGTGTATATGGGAGGTTTCCTCCGTAAAATACACCATGTGATGTATAGCATTTGTTTAGATCTATAAAATACTTGGACTTGTTTATGCTTTGCATGCATAAAAAGTGATTATTTTAAATATTTATGTTAGGTTATTCGTAGTTATCGAGCCTCTTTTTTAAGTGTTTTATGATACATGTCAACACACATAATGTCCCTCATAACATCCCTCTATCATTATCTTTTATTAAAAAATAAAATAGCACTAATTAGCCCCACCAATCAAAATTCAAGAAAAGAAATGGAGAAGGCGTCATAGATATAACATTGAAAGGGGGCATTTGAGTCCATAGCATCCCGGGGGCGGTGTGCCTGGGCGCTACGGGCGTTATATTGGTGAAAAAGCGCCTATTGCGGGCAGTCTTATGCAAATCTCTAACAAGTTATTTGTCATTCAATTAGATTTTATTATTCACATGTTGCCTCATAGATAATCTGGACACACAAAACAATTGTTGTTTCGAATGCATCGAACTAAAAATAAGACGTAAAAAGCGAAAGTATTTTTTTTCTTGACCTTATATAAATTAATGTTGTATTAGTTGAATTAAATAGTACACAGAATTAAATATGTGAAATTAAAACCAAAATCAAAGTAACGCTTTACAGAAACAATTTCAAAAAATAATCCAACAAAGAGTAAATATCTATATAAAATTTAAAACAAAAGAGAAAAATAAAATTATCAAAAACATGCAATAAATTATACCTTATATACATTTTACAATTTCATAGTACAATCTCTAAAACATGCTGTACAAGTCCCTAATGCACATAATGTACTATCTTTTATGCATAGTTTACAACCCCTAAAGCATGAAAACACTATTTTAGCCACAGTTGCCTTCTACAGTACAATATCAGTTATCTCTATCTCATTCTCTCACCTGGCCTAAATTCATCGCCGTCGAAGGAGGAGAATCTGAAAAGTCAGGACGGAGAAGACAATGAAGAACTCGAAGTTCTACCTCCGTGCGTCTCTCTTCTTTATATGCTGATTTGGGATGACTACGTCTTCCCCTGTCGTCCATCCTTCTGATCAGTAAGCTTCATCACTGCCGGCTACCGACGTTTACAACTTCTTCTTCGTGGTAGACATCTATCTCTCAAACCTCAAACATATGCTTTGTTATTTTCCCCAAATTGACTAATTTGTGGTTTTATGACAAGGACTCAAACATATGCTTTATTAATTTCCCCAAATTGATTGGTCATTCAAGATTTCAAGCGGCCTTGAACAGTTAATAGTTGTCAGGACCATATTTGAGCATCTTGTTCTCATACGATTCATCACACAAGTGCGTAAATCATGTGTGATGGTTGATTTGGGTTGGATTCGCCTCAACGATCACCCATGGGTGATCTCTAAAACTCAAAAACACACACTAACACCAAGAACACACACACAAGAGGCTCTCTCCAGTAGGCAAACCTTGATGCGTGCTCAATAGGGTTTTTCCAAGTAGTATTTATACTACCAGTGTGATGGAGACAAAGAGAATGTTTGACACGACACAATCATTACCATAGATATCAGCAAAATATCCTAACAGTAAAAGAAGTCCGCTAAGCATTATATCAAGTTCGCTAGATATCACTAAGTTCGCTAACAAGTACGCTAGGTATTATCTAGTCCGCTAAGTATTGACTAGTTCGCTAACAAGTTCGCTAAGCACTAACAAGTACGCTAGTAAGTGCGCTAAGCATCAACAAGTCCGCTAACATAAACAAATACGCTAACAAGTTTGTTATCAACAAAAGAAGTACGCTAGGAACATTAATACATACTCTAAGCAAACAAGTACGCTAGGAAATAAACAAGTACGCTAAGAGTGAAATCAAGTCCGTTAAGATCATTAATCACAAGTCCGATAAGAAGCATAAGTACGCTAAGAAGCATAGCAAGTTCGTTAACAATTACATAAAGTTCTCTAAGTACATAACAAAAGAGAATTGCACAACCAAGTATCAATTACAATGATAAGACAAAAGTAAGTTTGTGTTGCTAACAAATAGGTTCTAACAATTCCACCCTTGTTGGCAATGCAAACTCGGGAGCTTCAAGCATCTTGACCTGTTAGCTTCAGCAGGAATCTCCAGTTCTCTCTGGCTGCAGGTCTGTCTTTGTCAGAGAGCACATGTATACCCATGTCATACAGCCTAAAGAGATCTTGCCATACGAGCTTCTTCAAGTCATTAAAGTTGTTCAGCTCAACCAATCTTTTTGCCCCATCAAGAATGACACTCGACCCATGTTCTTCAATTACCCAACAAGTTGCTGTTTGCAGAAGTTCGGAATTAAGAGTGAGTCGACCTAATCCTGCTAGCCTTTCACACCACCAGTTTAAGAATATTAAGAAGTAGTTGGCGTCATAGCATTCATAGGGTCTCAGCTGAACAGGTATTGTCCGCATCTTCTCATAGTACATTATCTTCAAGTATGATCGAGAGAGAAGACGGAGTTCTATAGCAGCAAATAGTCTGATAGCATCAGCACCACTTCTCTCAATCACTAACTCATGAGTCAACCCATTATAATACCAACTTATCATAGGAGCATTCTTCTGGTTTCCCGGGATAGTCTTTGCCTTTACTTCCTTTCCAACATCCTTGAACATTCCACGGTGAGGAGCACGAAGCCTTCTCTTCTCTTCTGCCAACTGAGCTTTTCTCTCTGCTTCTGGATTTTGATTGAACCTTTTATCATCATAAGCAGATTGGATCAACGCAGCAGCCCTTATACCTTTCGGATGGTTAGTATGATTCACCAGGTCCAGGTACTTGAGCTGTTTCAGTTCCCAGGAGAATAAGCTAGTGAGAGCTTTGAAGTCTCCAAAGATCTGGACAAAACCGTTTCTTCTTTTCACCATGAAAGCGTCAAAGGCTTCATCATATTTCCATCCTAAGATCTTCATCCCATGATTGACGTTAGGATTGCTGGGCATCTTCCTCAGGTTCTTGGCAGCAAATAATTGCATAGCCTTTAAGTTAGGAGTCAGCTTATCCCATTCGTCATAGATTTGGGGAGTATCTTTTCTCTTGAGAGCTGCAGCCCGTTCCTCTTCAGTAATCCTGATTTGTTCCAACTTAGCCAACCTTTCTGTTTTCCGATACTCGCACACAAACTTCCGGAGACCAGGTAGTCTCTTCTTGTAGTAAGCTTTCTTGTCAATATTTTTGAATTTACAGAAGTTGCGGAGTGCTTCAGAGTTCATACTGTTGGTAGTGGAAATAATGTATGCTTCAGAGTCAGGAGGATCAATAGACGAGCTCTCTGGAGGAGGAATTAAGGTGTTGCCAATGTCGAGGGTAAGATCCGAGAGATGATCACGGATAGGAAGGAAATCCACAGTCTTGTCTGTGTCAGCAAAGATATCCACCAAGAATTCAGTTTGAGCTTCAACCGTTTGATTTTGAGGCAGGTGAGAATTCAACCTCTCCTCGTCGGTGTATAACATTGTCAACTCCGCTTCAGTTAAGCTCATCAGATACTTTAAAGAGAAGTTGTTTTTCATCAGAGTTCTGACCATGTTTGCTGTAACAGAGTTGTCATCAGCATCAACATCAGTTCCCTCTAGATTTGTGACAATGCGAATCAAAGGTTCATCTGTTCTGATTGCTTCCGAACGTTCTGGAAACGTGCTTGATCCTTTAGCATACATAACAGCAGGAGGATGATTAGATTCATATCGCTTCAGTGCAGCACCCTTTTCTTCACGAAGTCTGTTTTGTTCACTAAGAGCTTCATCAATGAGTGTTCTGCGAGATTTTTCTTTCTCAGCTTCCCTTCTACTATGCTCTTCAGCAAGTTCTTCTGGAGATAAAATTCTCTTTCCTCTATCCTTAGTAGAAGGACCAGGTTGTTCTATAACCGCAGGCTCTTGAGTCGCAGTCAGAGTTGGTTCATCTTCAGCTTCAGACTCAGAGGAGAAGTGAATAAAGGAGGCTTCAAAAATCTGATCGCGGAGACTTTGCTCAGTAGAAACTTCAGGAACAGTTTGACTCACAGAATCTTTGGCAGCACTGGATTCTAAGTTGATGATATTTGCATCTGCAGGAATAGCACTTGGAACATGGGGAGCAATATCCAGTGCAGAAGCTTTAGCTGAGGACTCCAATAGTTCAGAAAGAGAAACCTGCACATATATATCATCCACCTCCTTCTTCACTTGAATTGGAGTAGGGAACAGAGGTTCCATTTCATCATCTTCACTCTCAATCTGATCTAAATCAATGTAATTCAGAGGGTTGGCTTCATTCATGAGCACATGCATTCGTTCTTGTAGCTCATTCATGTCGTCCTCATCTCCGAAATCTACAGTGTATGGATGTTCCTCATATGTGACTTCACCGGTATCATCTTCAATTGACTCAATCAGAATTCCACAAGAATTTCTTCTCGAGTAGATTTTCTCTGCGTAATATTCCCTGAAGTTGTCCATTGCAAAATCTAAGAAGGCCGGGTCAACGTGCATGTGACGGACTCCTTCAGTTGCTGGAACAAGAGCAGTGGATGCATCGGTAGTAGTCAGAATAGAGGGCACCAGAGAGAGTTGAAGGTCTGAACTAGATGCACCAGCAGCCTCAACATTAGGAGTTCCCTCAATAGCAAGTATACTGGCTGCCTGAGAGAATCTTGGGAGTTTCAGGTTTTCAGGCACTGGAGCCAGCTTCTTGATTGCTTCCAAGGCTTCATCTACAGGTTCATCATGAAGAAGACTGTTGACGAAAGATTCATCGTCATCTGAAGAGTTCAGTCCATCTCCTTCAGTGAACATATCAGCATCAAGCTCAAAATCACTGTCATGTAGTGGGCTCGAGGAGTCATAAGCACCAATAGCATCTTTGCCAGCAGGCATGGTTGTTTGAGAATTGCCGCCATCGGTCCCTTAATCAGTTTGAGGTTGTTCTTCAGGCAACTCATCTAGTTTATCACCAGCATCATCTCCATCTGGTTTGTCACTGAGTTGTTTATCTTCATTGGATTTGGCTAATAAGTCCTTGAGTCTTTGGATTTCTGCAGCTTGTTCAGCAATTACTTGTGACTGATCAGCAATCTTCTGGTTAGCCACTTGTAGAGAACAGTTGAGATGATCATTCTGACTCTGAAGATTCACAATTTCTGCTTGCAGTTCCAACACTTTTTCATCTTCTGAAACTGTAGGGCTTGTAGTGACAGTACCTGCGGGGTCAGCGGTGACAGCAGCATCTTCAGCTATAACATCAAGAGGTCTCATATCCATGTCGATCCTATCAGCAGGAGAAGGAGAGACAAAAGTAGTAGCTAAAGTTGTTTCTTGTTGAGTGCTCGAAGGACCAACAAACTCGTACTCATCAGAGGATCCGGGCTTTCTCCTGACTTGGAGTTTTTCAGTGCATGACTTTCTTCTTATAGCTCGGACTGTGAGTATCTCGGAGGACTGATTACCCTCACCAGCGGTAAATGTAAGATTTCTCTTAGTAATCTTAGGAGGAGACTTAGGAGCACTCTCAATCTCTGCTGCAAGATCATATGAAAGATCCACCTGATCGAGAGAGACTGAAGAGTCTTCTTCATCCAAATCATCCTTTGTCGGCTTGTAGCTTTCGTCTGATGATGATTGTGGTGTCAGATTTTTCGAGGCACTGGAAGATTCTCCAGTCCTTTGCCTTTTCCGTGGATGAATTGCTTCAGCTTGGTCAGGAGAGTCATCTGAGCTTGAGGAGTCAGATACATCATTATGTTGTCATTGCCTTCCTCAGCTTCTGAAGATATCACATTCACTGGACTAGACGGTTCAGCATGCTCGGTTGCTTCAACATTATCACCCTGGAGATTCCCAAGGTCTTCAGTAGCAGCAGCAAGATCTGGTATAACTGGGGCATTCAAGTCCAATGTAGAGTGAACTTGAGCCACTTCAGAAGATTCAGGTTGTGCTTCAACTGCAGCTTCACCCATGTGGACATCACCTTCGGCATCAACGGGAGCTAATCGAGCAATCATCTCAGGAAAGAAAGGTACCTCGATTCCTTGATACTTGCCTTTGTGGTACTTGCTGTAAGAACCAGTGTTCATTGAACTGGTTGAGAAGGTCTCTCCTTGCTTCATCAAGGTTGGGTAGTAATGATTCAAGATTGCTTGAACGAAACGTGGATACATCAGGAACTTCTTTTGTCTTCCAGTGGGATGTAAGTTAGAAATCATCCACTTCATCAGTTGGTGTGAAAGATTGAAACCTTCACCGGAGACAAATCCATGAATGGCACACGCAGTGTCCTCAATAAAATCATCCGGAGCAGCCTTGCGGTGACCAAATGCAGATATGAAGAAACTAATGATGAATTTCCAGTTTGTTGGGAATAAGGTCTTCTGAACCTTGTTGCTGACGTCTGGGAGGAAAACACCAGAGTATCCCATTCTTGTAAGAGTTGCTTGCCACTGAGCCCTTGTAAAGGTCTTGGGCATGTCAGCATCATCTAAGTTTAGGACGGTTCTTATCTTTTCTTCCGTGATTTCAACATCAATATTTTGAATCTTTGACCTTATTACACTTGATTCATCGTCAAGCTCAGCAGATTCAGCATTATTCCAAAATGCTTCAATAATACCCTTGTAAATAACGGGATTAATCTGCATGGCTGTAGCCCAGTTGGATTGTAGCAAAAGGTCGAGAGCTTGCTCATCAGCACCTTCCCAGTTTTTGTTAAAGATGCACCTTCCGTTGTGCAGGCGACCATACTCTAAAGCTTCAGCAGCTTGTCTGGGAGGCATCTGCACATATAGAATTACAAGATTATATCTAATTCAATACTAGATGAATGTCTTGTCACACTTAACCCGTGATAGTGACAGAGCTTTTCATTTAAGTATTAATGACATAAACTAACTCATATAGTGCATATACTTCAAAATGATCACAAGTAACCGGAATGTCATGATTAACAAATGCAAGTAATTCAGGAGTAATTAACAGTTTAGACAGAAGAAATAAAATCTAGAAAATCAAGGAGCCAGATCTAAATCTCCATAAACAATGCCTTAAATTGAATGTTTTGCATGAAAAATTGAAACAAGACCCAAAAGAAAATAAAAGCAACCAAATTTGAAATTGTTGGAGGGTCAAGGAGATTCTCAATGAGAAAACTACTACTTGGTCTCGACAACAATCTGAGATATCAAGCAAAGGAGGGCTTGGCACACTGGAATTAACACCTATAGGTATATGTTGTCCCAATTTGTCAAGTCAGTTTAGGGAAAGTCACATAGTGACTTGGTTCCACCCGAACTTGTGGACTCCTTGTATTGAAGTCTCAAGATTTAGACAAGGAACAAATTTGTTGAAAGAGCATTTTAATTGAAAGACAGACATCAAAGACCAATCAGATGCATGTAATAAGTGAAACAATGACATGTCAAACATTAAGAGCAGTCCTAGTAAATCAGAAATTATAGTGAATTGGCTCTAGTCCGCTAAGCAGAACAACTAGTCCGCTAGGATTCATTAAGTTCGCTAAGAGAGAACAAGTTCGCTAGACACAGTTACAAGTTCGCTAAGCAATGGAACAAATCAGCTAAAGCAAACAAGTACGCTAAACCAAACAAGTTCGCTAAGAACTAATGAAGTTCGCTAAGTAGACCAGGAAGTACGCTAAAGACTGAATCAAGTCCGCTAAGACCAGAATAGTCTCATATGCAGATTCACTATTTTTTTCTTTCAGAAATGACAACTATGACTATAAACCAATATATCAACAAAGATTGTCTAGATGCAACATAGTCATGTTAACACTTATAAGCAAGTAAGAAGTCTTAATGGGTCAACAGCTTCAATATGATCATTTAAAGGACAAATTGTGACAGAGTAAGCTTAGCTGATTAGATGGATCATCATATATAACATTTAATCCTAACACACAATTATCAGCATGCATAGATCAAATAACACATACCCAAATCACCAAATTCATATTTAAGCTAATACAGTCACATAAGTCACATAAAACAATTTCATGCGGGAATTGACTTATTAAAGTCAAAATGATCAAATGAGTGTTCATACAGAGCTTAAATACCTAAGATAGTTCATATGAACCTTAGAGGCATCATAGATCACATCCTATGCATAAATGCTCTCAATTTGTCACAAATATGGTCAATTTAACTTAGTTAGGTCAAGACATTCAAATTATGTCTATCTTAGTGCTAATTGTATCCAAGATCCTTCATCCTGAGTTATGACCTGTTTCAGACCTATGTGGATCTTAACCAGTCTAAACCACCAGTGATAGGCTCAATTGGATGTCAATTTGCACAGAGAGAGACAAGCCAGTACTCAAAGAATTGAGTAAGGTGATGCACTACCTGATTGATAACATGAGTGCATGAATTGAAAAACACATACCTTTCTAAAGATCTAAGGTAGACTATGATCTAATATAAGATGCAGTGTATTTCTCAATGACTTGGTGAGTAATCTGCTAGGATCAAGCAGTTTAACTTTAGAAATCAAGTAAGCATCAAACAAATTAAAGTAATATAAAGATTGCCCCTGTGTAGCCAAAATTGAGTCTTAAACACTCATTGTCATTTGATAGAACAACATACCTTTTTGATGATCTAGAGTTTGCTAAGATCAATGAAAAGGATGTAATGCTCTTGATCAATCTCTCAAGAGTAATAAATTCTGTTTTGTGATCAGACAAGTTATGTTAGGCTTCAAAATTTTGACCAACACCAAAGATATAGGCATATTGAACATTAAGGCATAAATTGAGAAACATTAAACTTAAACCATTGACTGATAAGTGACTAAACTAATCAACAATTATCAGCAGTTATTCAAGTTAAAGTCTCATCAAATTGGATATAAAAATAAAGCATAACAAACTTTTGATTGAATACTAGATAATTTCAACACAATTGTGGAATTCATATAGTCAATCCAATCATAAGAGAAAACAATTGAAACTTCAAAGTTGCTAAATAACAAACTCACAGGTATACAAACAAAATTGAGTCAGTAGCCATAACAGACCAAAGTTCCAAAAGTGACAATTTAAATAAAACTAAAGTTCCTAAGCATTTAAATAACAGAGGATCACAACTTCTAAATGTTATCAATCTAAACTACCATTAGGGTTCAAACTGATTAACAAGTCTACAATAACAACCAACTGTTATTAAACACTCAAAGGAATTTTAAGCTCAAAACACATTCAAACACTCCCCTGTAATTCAACTTTCTCGGATTCAAAATTATAAGAGTGAGATTCACATCACATACCTTTAGCTTGAGCACAAGAGAACTAGGATCAAGTAAAGATGTAACAAATCTGTAATATGCATCAAATTAATGTATTAGAACCCTAAAAAGTGAAAAACGAACCTACGGCTCATCATCATCACCGAAACCACCCTAATATATATGAAATCGAACCTGAGTTTGCAAAGAGAGTGTGCAAATCAACCCTAATCGCAATGTAAGTGACAGATTCAAGAGAGATAGAAGAGATTTCGATCCAACAGTGGAGAGCAATCGTCGGTTTGTTTTGAGAGCGAATGAGCGTAATTTGAAAGTGTGAAAGGAGAAAAAACAACTAAGTATCCTATTTATAGTGTAGGGTTTAGCGAACTAGAAAATATCTCAACATTTAAAGAAATTCGCTAAAGGCAGTCTCAAAGTCCGCTAAGAGAAAGCAGACCGAGACAAGTTCGCTAAAGCGAGATTCATTTAAAAGAAGTTCGCTAAGGCCTCAGAGAAGTACGCTAAGCCTAAAAGAAGTTCGCTAACCCAGAAAGTTCGCTAAGGCTAAAATAAATTCGCTAAGCCTAAAATGAAATTCAATAAGCTAGGAAGTTCGCTAAGGCAAAATCAAGTACGCTAAGGCCAATTTGAACAGGATACACTAAAAATTTTCTAAGTAAAAAGAAATCCGCTAAGGCAAAACAAGTTCGCTACGAACAGTTTAGCCTCAGTAAATTTCAAAGTAAGTGGAGAAGTTCGCTAAGGTAAAATCCTTCTTAGCGGACTTCTCTGACACTTAGGAAAAAATAAACAATAAAATAGGAGAAGTTCGCTAAGGACAGAATCTACTTAGCGGACTTCTCACCAAAATAAATGACACATTCATAAACAAGTTCGCTAAGGACATTTTGTTCTTAGCGGACTTCAAGAAAGACAATCATAACAATTTCAATTCATTCAAACAAGTTCGCTAAGAGCAAACTTATTAAACATACTTAGCGGCCTTGCCTCAGACAGAAGTTCGCTAAGGCAAAAACAAATCCACTAAGAGCAGAATTGAAAAAGGTAGTGAAAGTTTTTCAAAGTCCCAAAAAAAAAAAATTTCAAGGTCAAGGTTCAACAAATTTGCAATTTAGCTACAAAACTTAAAACAGAAAAGTATGTCTGCCACCAGTAACCTACCAGGAAGATAAAATTTTGAGTTAAAAACACATTTACAAAATAATTTCAACAAATTTGATGATGACCCACCTAGTACCTAAGTTTTGACTTTAATTTGTCAAAATTCCACCCGAACTCAAAAATTTCAAAGTTATCCGAATTGGGTCAATTTTCCACCCGAACTCAAGAATTCATTTTCTTTCAGGTTAGATTTAGTACAAGTTGGTCAATTTTCCACCAAACTTGGAAATTTAAGCACATTGGCTTTGAGAATTCACATATTTTGGTATGGTCGTGGTCAGACATGTTTAGAATCATACCGATCAATTACGTGATCAATAACACTTATAATTCAATTCACCTTTCGGATCCGGTACCCTAAGTCAGATTGTCGGTATTGTTTATCCACTTAAGCTCAAACATGGTAATTTTCAGCTTGTCTCATGTGATTTGTTTATCATGTTTTCATTCCAGTTTAGAGAAATATTTTGTGGAATCCTTATTAGTTTGGAAGTTAACAGTATTCTACCAATCATCAAATAGCTTTTCAGATTCAATCACACATTTAAAAGTAATCTTTCCCCCTTTTCTTTAGTGTTAAGTTACTTATTTCAATGATATAGTCATGAAATCATGATAACCCTTCTTTCATGACTATGATGAATGTATTTTGGCGGGGTGAGAGCGTCAAGGTCAGAGTTCCCTCAGCAGATGACCTCTCACTTTATTTTTATGGAATGATGAAGCGTAAGTACACAAGGTTAGTGATTTCTCACAGCAGATGTGTCTTAGCATTATTTATGAATGAGACTCAAGGTCAGAGTTCCCTCAGCAGATGAGTCTCATATGTTGGTTTTGAAATAAGTCAACTTAATACTGAAGAAACAAAGGATGTGTGATTAGAGTTTTCCTACTCGCACTAATGAGAAGGGCAAATTTAAAGAATATGCCACTGTTTAAACTTCCGTGGTCCACATTTCTCATTGTAATTTATGTGTTATCACAGAGACTAGTTTACTTCTCAGTATGTTGAGCCTACCAACACATCAAATGATAGAGTTACCGGTCGATTGTATCATATCCTATGGTTAGATCAACAAGACTAGAATCATATCATGTTCCGCACATATTGTCCGACCACAGACCAAGGGTTTTGGCTTTTTCAATGTTTTTGGTATTTTCAGCTAGATTTTACTGCACATCATATAGAAGAAAAAGAGACACTAAACAGATACAGAATTGACACTATTTTTGGTTTTATCTTCCACAAATGCAGGCACAGCAGACAGACACAAAAACAAGTTAATTGAAAGAAAAGAGATTCCTTTGGTCATAAATCGTTTTGACTCGAGACACAAACATACTGAAATATTTTTCTCAGCCAAAACAATTCAAACAACATAGGAACTGACTCAATTGAGTCAAAAACGTAATAAAATCTATAAGCTAAGACAAGATAAGCAAAACATCAAAAATCAGATAAAGTTCAAAATAAGCAAGAAGTGTAAAATCTTTTTGGTGATAATAGTGAGAGGTGTGCAAGACTTAGGATATATACACAGAATATTCACAAAAGATAAGTAACCTAGAGAACAAGACACTAACGTATCAGGGGCAATAAGGTCCAGTCCTAGTCAAAGTTGATTATACCTATAGAGGTAACCAGAAAGTTGAACCTAGACATGTCAAAAGCCTTAGTGAATAGGTCAGCTAATTGATTTTCTGAATCAATCTGAACTAAGGTGACTAGACTTATCTCAGCACAATCCCTAATGAAATGATGTCTAATCTCTATATGCTTAGTCTTAGAATGCTGAATTGGGTTTTTCACAATTGACACAGCAGCAGAATTATCAATATGTATAGGAGTACTCATGAAATTCAAACCGTAGTCCAGCAATTGATTTTGGATCCAGAGAACTTGAGAGCAGCATGATGCAGCAGCAATGTACTCCGCCTCAGCAGTTGAAATGGACACCATAGTCTGCTTCTTGCATTGCCACGACACGAGTCGGTTTCCCAAAAACTGAGCTCCCCCCGTTGTAGACTTCCGATCGAGTTGACAACCAGCATAGTCACTGTCTGAGAAGGCTCTAAGATCGAAGGCTGAATCTTTAGGATACCACAGCCCTCGGTTGGGATTCGACTTCAAGTATCGAAAAATTCTCTTAACCGCAGTCAAATGTGATCTTTTGGTTTGCTCTGAAATCGCGAATAGAGACAGACTCCAAACATGATATCAGGACGAGTTGCCGTCAAATACATCAATGACCCGATCATCGAACGGTATAAGTGTTCATCCACCGAGATACCTTGAGCATCAGTATTCAGTCTTTGACGAGTTTCCACTGGTGTTGAGAATCCCTTAGAGTCGTGAAAACCGAACTTCTTTAGAATTTCTTTAACATATTTTCCCTGGCTGATCAGTATGCCATCTGGCGACTGCTTCACTTGAATTCCTAGGAAAAATGTTAATTCACCCATGGCGCTCATCTCAAACCTTTTCTTCATCAGGTCCTCAAAAGCATGACACAAATCCTCATTTGTTGACCCAAAGATGATGTCGTCAACGTATACTTGAACCAAAAGCTTATCCTTCCCGACGTGTCGAATGAAAAGAGTCTGATCAATGACACCCCTTTTATATCCATTTTCCAGCAGATATGTTGACAATGTCTCGTACCACTTCCTCGGGGTTTGGTGCAGATCATAAAGTGCTCTGTCAAGTTTGTAACATTTGTTTGGAAACAGATTCGAGTGACCAGATTCACGGTGAGATGAATCTGATCGGTACCCGCTCTGATACCATTTGTCAGGACCGATTTTCACATCAAGAATCCTGATCTTGAGCAAGAATAAAGGTTTGGATGAAAAAAACTCAAAAAAAATGAGAATGAAGATGAAGATGAGAAGAATCATAGAATAATCAAAACATCAGAAAGATGATGAACAAGTCGAATGATTTCATTAATCGAATGGTTAAAATCAAGAAATCATGATAAACACTCTCTCATGGAATCCATGACTCACTCTCTCTCTCTAGAATGGAAATCTCACACTCTACAAGAAAATCATCATCTCCACACTCAGAGACTCTTTCTTGTAATAGGCACCCTCACTATATATATAGTGAGGGTGACTTACAACAGAAACATAAACTGAACAAAATTACAAGAAAGGCAAATAACATAAATATTAATTAAATCAAAATTGATTTAATTAATCCGAAGCTTGACTCGCTCGAACCGATCTTCCGTTGACTTTTACGTTGACCGTTGACCCGAACGGTTGACTTTTCCAGAAAACGGTCTTCGGTCCAAACTGCAAGCCTCGAGCATCACAACCCGCGTCTCTGAATCAATTCACATGGATTCTTCAGTCGAATACTTCGGTAAACAGATTTGATGGCGTTAGTCACATAGATTTTAAGTTCCAACAATTCCCCCTTGACTGATGCTTTCAAATCTGTTCAACTGCTGAAGAACCGCTCTGTCATACATCTTTAATGAGAAACTGATAAACCGGAGACAATCTGTCGTAGAGATTCCCCCTCTGAATAAGCTTCTTCTGTTCTCGTTGCTCCAGTTCGAGATCCAAGTGCTGCCCTCACTCGGTTCACACGGTCGGGTACAATACTGAGAAAATGCTACATCTCGGAGTCAAAACCGCAACAAACTGAATCAGATAAACCAGTTTGACACCGAACATGCTCTAACTTCTGATAATCGACCCGATATCCAGTTCCATAATAATTCTCCCTATTTCTCTAAATCTCTCCAAGAACATCAGATGCGGAAGCGGAAAAACCAGATGCGAAGAGTCGAACTGTCGCGATCGGTTGCCTAGAGAAACCGGATAAACAATCTTGAAATCGGACAATCTTGCGAAAAACCGGAAGCCGGATGCTGACAGTTGTGAATAATCTGCTTGACTGAGGTTGGATGCGAAAATAAAATAAGTTGTTAAATTTCTTCAAGAACCGGTCATCCGAGAGATTTAATCGGATAAATTCCAATATTTAACAGAGATTCCAGTTAATCCGGTTAGTTGACATCCGCGCTGCGTCCACTAAAAATAAACCGTGAGATATAACGAGAAAACCGAGTAATTAACCGGATAATAAAGCTAACCCGTCAGTGATCGATAGCAAACGTTACGCGCGACGTCAATAAACGAGAACCTCGATAAAATGAAATAAATCCGAGACTAATAAAATATTTTCCGAAATTCCGTCGCGGCCTCATCTCGTTAATCTTATGAAAGACTAATAAAATACCCGCGTTTGATGAATAATGCAGAAAATTTAATTAGGATAATTAAATCTCCATCAAGAAAACCATAATCCATGTCAAAATTCATCAACCAATCAGAATTGGCTTCAAAAACAATCAACGGCAGGAAGTAATTATATCCAAGGGCAGAGATTAGTAATCCATGTGAAATAGATTTCGGCCAATCAGAAAAAAAGGCAGCCCACAGCCTTTAACGGCTTTTTTGTTCTCGGTGGGACCCGCTGCCAATTCTTTCAACCAGTGAGAAATCAACAACAGGAAAGAGGCAACGGCCCTTTTTGAGTATGTGGGCCCACGCACAGTTCTCTACAGCCAATTGGGAATCAACAACAAATGGGATACAACAACTCTTTTGACAACATGGGACCCACGAGACATGTATCCACCAATCAACATCCAACAACGAATTAGGAATGTCGGGAGTTCATCGCCGAGATAGATAGAGAAATTCTCCCTTCAGCTAATCAATGAATGACACGTCACCATCTGTCTCCATCATCAACCTTGGACATGCGAAACCCTAAACATGCTTGAAATACCTCGCCGGAAATACGTATGTCGCCGGAAAAACGTATAATGCTCATATCTCCCATAATACTCAACGAAATTTCGCGAATTTTATGTCCCTGAGCTCATAGCGACGTCCTCTAAAACCCTTAACGATCAAATTCATCTGAAACAAACTCAAACGAAAACCCAGTAAACAAGTTCGCTAAGAAACAAGTCCGCTAAAGCCACCAGAAGTCCGCTAAGGCACCTCTGAAGTCCGCTAAGGACTCAAGTTCGCTAAGCACAGAACAAGTACGCTAAGACAAGCTTCAAGTTCGCTAAAAACTGATGAAGTTCGCTAAGAGGAGAACAAGTCCGCTAATGCAATCTTCAAACCTTCAAGAACAGTTAAGAAATCTGGAAAATTGATGAACATGAAGAACTTACTTGATGAACTCGAATCTGCCCAAAAATGATAAGAAAACCCGTAATGATGCACGATATGAGAAGCTAAACCATCCACGACAATGTTGTGGCCACCAACACTTCATTAACAGTAGCTAATCGGATCAAAACAGTCTTCAAAATCTGCAAATCTTCAAGAACACGAAGAACACACACTTACACCGTCAGTGTGTGTTTTTCCAGATCCGCTCAAACCGTTGAGATTCAGACGAAACGGATGCTTCCAATGGATCCGGAACGCGTTTTCCACTGAGAATCATACCTCATATCATCCAAAACCATGAAGAAATGCCCAGAAAACGAAGAATCAAAGCCAAAAATCTTCAAAAACTTCAAATACGGGAAAAACTTCAAAGTTCCAAAAATAGCTTCGGATCTTCATTTCTCCACCAAATCTGAAGATGTAGAACACTAAATAACATCCAGATGCACTCCCAAACATGAATCTATCATCCATATCATCAGAATCTATCCAGAATCAAAAAAAAAAATAAGAAAAAGTCTCTAAAAAATAAGTTTTCTCATCTTCACCATTCAAGCTCAAAATCACAGATTCGAGTGACCAGATTCACGGTGAGATGAATCTGATCGGTACCCGCTCTGATACCATTTGTCAGGACCGATTCTCACATCAAGAATCCTGATCTTCAGCAAGAACAAAGGTTCAGATTCGAAAACTCCATAAAAATATGAGATGAAGATGAAGACGAGAAGAATCATAGAATAATCAAAACATGAGAAAGATGATGAACAAGTCGAATGATTTCATTAGCCGAATGGTTACAATCAAGAAATCATGATAAACACTCTCTCATGGAATCCATGACTCACACTCTCTCTCTAGAATGGAAATCTCACACTCTACAAGAAAATCATCATCTCCACACTCAGAGACTCTTTCTTGTAATGGGCACCCTCACTATATATATAGTGAGGGTGACTAACAACAGAAACATAAACTGAACAAAATTACAAGAAAGGCAAATAACATAAATATTAATTAAATCAAAATTGATTTAATTAATCCGAAGCTTGACTCGCTCGAACCGATCTTCCGTTGACTTTTACGTTGACCGTTGACCCGAACGGTTGACTTTTCCAGAAAACGGTCTTCGGTCCAAACTGCAAGCCTCGAGCATCACAACCCGCGTTTCTGAATCAATTCACATGGATTCTTCAGTCGAATACTTCGGTAAACAGATTTGATGGCGTCAGTCACATAGATTTTAAGTTCCAACAATAGTCTCCATTCCAAAACTCGAATTCAAGGTTGAAACCACAAAATCAGAAAATTGATTAGTGCAAATCAGAAAGTTGCATGCGTTTTTTTTAGTGTAGAATACTAGGGTTTATGAATCTTATATATTGATTAAGATAGGTTTTATGATTTTGGAACGTGTTGTTCCTCTCAATCATCCTGATTTCAATTAAAACCTTGCTTATGACGGATTTCTTGGTGAGGTAATTTTAGGTTCTAGGGTGTTTTTTTAAGGTTTTAAAGCCTATAGAGGTTTAGGATCTTTGGATTCTGATTAGGATTAGGATTCCTTTTGAATCATTTAGAGTTCAAATCGAAGCAACTTCTATATAAGAGAGCTTCAGTTTTGTTCTTCAATTGCTAATTAAGCAAAATGATTAGTTGTTTTTCATACAACTAAAACTCCTTGAGGATCCTCATGTGTACAACTTTGATCGTATTTGGTTCAAATCTTTGTTTTATGGGTTTAAATTGGTGGTATATGCAGGTGTGGACTGTTGATTTCTCATTCGTTGTTCTGGTACAGGTTCGGGTCTTGCCGCTTCTTTGTTGCGGTTTGTTCATTTGGAATTGTATGTTCCTACCCACTTCTTTTAACACCGAAGCAGTAACCCAGTTTGTTTATAAGCCCGTGTTCATATCTTATATATTAAAATTTCCTTTTAGTGATTGCTTCAAAGGTTTTTGTTTAATTTATTCACCCTTTTAAGTGATTAAAGAGTGAATTTATTTCAAAAGTTCAGTTTGATTTTACGTATGCGGAGCAGGTCTATGGATTTAGTTATAAGTCTCCACAATAGGTATTGCGTGTTTAAGTTTTTATATGGAATAGAAAATGGTTTTTTTGTTTAGATGTAAATGCAGGTACCCGTTTAGGTATTGGCTATTTAAATCTTGATTTGGAATGAAAAATGGTTTATTATTATTATTATTATTATTATTATTATTATTATTTATTTATTTTTTGTTTTGTTTAGGTAACTCAGAACATGCAGGTTCGCAGCAAGGAAATATATATTAAATATCAACTACAGCAACTTAGTAAAATTAGTGAACCGATTGTATTTTATTTGTTTATAAATTATAACACATGCACACACAAGTACTTTCTCTAACACATCTAAAGTTTAAGTTATCAAACACTAAAATGCCACCTTTGAAAACAAATACTAATTCAAGTCATACTTTGACAACTTGCAGGTCTTGCTAGGTTTGGAATTCCTTATGGAATGTCAATGACAATAGTAATAACCATATGGTGGTTTTCTTTTGACTGTTTTAATAGAGATATTAGTTGTCTTTAAACATAAAAGTGTGTTTTGACTGTTGTGTTGAACTAGGTTCTAAATTTTTCATTTTTAACTCCTTATTGTTTAACTTTCTTTGTTGGTTAGAGATTGAATATTAATCATGCCATTTTCTGAGTTTCTGGCAAAGTTTCATTGTAGTCAGTTTTAACGGTTAATATGTCTGTAATGTATGGTTAGGGAAATTTTGATAAAATAATCCTTTTTGTTGCTTTTTGCAGATAGGTAGGTCAAGATGTTTGCAAGGGTTTTGATCGACCATCGAAGCAGGTCAGGTTTTTTATGTTTTATTGTTCTTTGGTCCTCGAAACATGACTGTTCATCTGTTTAGTCTTACCTTGAAAGGGTGTCATTTAGATTATTTTTGGGTTCTTCATGTATTTTATGAAATTATAAGCTGAAAAATCTAAAAGAGGTTTTGAAATTTGTATACTAAAAGATAATTGGCAAGAACTTAAATAGCATTGCCAAAAAAGGATGTATGTGAGGTCAAGACACCATTGTTAATTAATGTATTAGTGCTCCGACTAGGACTATGAGTTCTCTCTTGCCAAAACAAATATATGCATTTAAGACACGAATTTTGCATGGCCCGTATTTTATGGTTATGCTAACCGACTTTCTAAAACGGTTCGATTCCGCTGCGAAGCGCGGATTGACCCACTTGTAATCATACATAATGCAAAGAAAATTATACAACCAAGTTAAATTTTATAAGCATGGAACTGAATAGTACATTATTATGCAAAGAGACTTCTACAACAAAATTGTAATTTCTATATAATACCATGAAAAGTTATAGATAATTAATGCGAAAGAAAATTGTACAACCAAGATGTGGTTTATAAGGCTAATAGTAGTGGTGGCACCGGATGACGCCAACATCGGTTTTGGGGGGTTTGGAGGGGGAAATGGCGTGATGATGGTAGCGCCAGAGGTGGAAGAGAGGGGGTAGGAGAGGCTGATGAAGCCGGCGGAGATTGTGAGGCGGTCGTTATATGGGGTGCTTGGTGATGGTGGTGCCGGATAAAGCCCGTTAGACCTGGCCTAAATATATAAATTAGTATATTACAATTTCAAACATTGCTTACCACCCAAAAAATAATATTTAATATATTATATATATTAAAATAATCAAATACAATATTTTAATGTTTTTTATATATTTAAATAATCAAACACTTTTTATAAAATTTACTTATGATTTTTTTTTAAAGTTTATTAATATAATAATACTTTTGATTTTTTAATATTAATGCAATGATTTTGGGTGTTTGCGTTATCCCAACGGTAACATTCATTAATCATCAATTTTGTATGTTCGCGTCATCCCAGCGGTAACCTCCATTGATCACCACCAATTTATATTATGCTTGCATATTACAAATGCAATATTCGCGTTATCACACCGGTAACCTCCATTGCAATGGTTTTATGTGTTCGCGTTATCCCAGCGGTAACCTTCATTTAGTTTATTTATTTTTATAAATTTTCTTACTTTTTATATTTTTGTTTAGATATATGATTTGGTCATAATTTTATAAGTGATTTTGGTCGTTCAATGTTTTCTTTTTTCGTTTTCCTCCACGTATCCTTAAAGCAATGTAATGGTTTTGTTTGTTTGCGTTATCCCCACGTCAACCTCCATTGATCACCAATAATTTATGTTGTTGGTGGTGTAGCAATTTAACTGTTTTATCTATCCGTGTTATCCGAATGATCCATCGAGATGCACGTCGAACTTGCAAGCTTTGGACCGCCGGGCAACGCGTGGAGGTTAGAATCTAGTGAATGATACATTTACCAGCACAAATTTTGCCATAAATTTATGTTAGTATGTCCTAATTAATATTCTATGTTGTAGGTATTAGATATCAGGTTATTATTAGTTAGGGTTAATTAGTATGAGCCCACAGGCCCATTAGATATTAGGGTTTAGAGAGCATTCTCTTTATAGAATATAAATTTTAGGTTAATTAGGATTTTCTTATAATATCTATAAATTGTAAGGCAATATATCGAATAATATCGATTCAGTTATTTCAGTTATTCATAATCTTATATGGTATCACAACCTATGATCCAAACCCTAGTCGCCACCACTGAGTTTGAATCCTAAACAGGGCGGTGTGCCGTCACTCTTCCCGCCGCCGCCCTTTCCCACCTTCTTCATATGTTTTTTTTTCTTTTCTAGTTTTTCTTCTTTATCGAATAAAGCTTTGTTTTCGATTCAAGATTCCAACTGCTACTGTCAGTAGAGGTGTACAAAACCGGTTTTTTTACAAACCAGTTCGGGTTATGAATCGGAACCGATTTGGTCAACTCTGGTCAAAACCGGTTTGGTCATAATTGGTTCAGGTTATGAACCGGTTTAAAGCAACAACACCTCAAACTTACATAACTGAATCGGGTCAGTTTAAAACCGGTTTGGGTTGAACCGGTTTGTAAAAAAACCGTTTTTTTTAATTCTTTCAAATGATTAACTAAACAAAGCTTAAGACTTTATATAAGAGAAAAAAGTTGGCTAAAACTATATTACAAAATTTATAAAGCTTGAACAAAACCTAACTGAAGATGATGAAGTCATTATAAGAGATTTTGAGATATACAATAGTAGAAAGTTGTGTGATTCAATAAAAATACCCACTATTTATAATAACTTAAAGGTTGAATTGTAAAAGAAAAATTAAATTATAACAAACGGCTAATTCAATTAATCTCATTAACGTTAACATTGTGACTTAAGGAAATTCAACGACTATCTCATTAAAATCCAGCTAATGGCATTTAAGCGATTAGTGGCTAATTGGAATTTTGAAAAACATATACCTATAATAAACCGGTTTCTAAACCAATTCCAAACCAGTTCTAAACCAGTTCCAAATCGGTTTCAGAGACTACCCAGTTTGGAACCGTTTCGTCAAAGGAGAATGTCAAATCGACAGGGAACCGCCAGTTTATACTCGAACCAGACCGGTTTTCTTTAAACCGGTTTTTATCTTAAATTGGTTTTAATTTTTATACCAGTTTGGTTTGCAAATCGGTTTTTTTTACACCTCTCACTTTCAGTCTGTCAATAAAATCTTATTGTGCATCGGTTTATTGGTCGCTGCGTATAATTAATTCCTCAATCAACGTGCCATCTTTTCAAATTCAATTTGAAGATTCACTTTTCTTGATGCCGTCATCTTGATTATGATTTAAGCTTGGCGTAAGATTACGACTTATGTGAATTAATCAGGATTATATTGGTGTATCGTACACGTGATTCTTTTTGGCACAACAGATGGATTATTTTTTTTGGATATACGTGGATTGATATTCACATTCACATATATACAGTTTTTATTCCATTTGTCCCTCTCCTTATCGTTTCTATCATCACTGAATTATTTGAGATCCTCATAGGTGTTATTTTATCACTGAATTATTTGAGATCCTCATAAGTGTTATTTTGGGTAGTTATATGAGCAATTATCTATTTGTGTATAGTTTTCGTATGGTTTGTGCTATATTTTATTTATTCATCATCATTCTCTTGGTTCATTTATGACTTATGACTTCTAAATTCCCTCAGATCATGGTCTATGACACCAATCTCAAACTATGGTTTGATTAGATTAGCTTTTCTTCTTATTCATTTTCGATCTCCGGATATCATCTTTGGATCTACGGATCCAAGAAACTGTCCCCTGATCACGGTCACCAGCCATTTTATGTTTTTTTTCTTTCTTTCTTTTTAGATCTACGGATCTAAGAAACCTCTGCTTGCCAACGATCCTTGGCACACCGTCACACGACCATGATCAACTATTGTCGAGTTTCTTCTTTTCTCAATAGCCTCTTTGCCCTCTTCTGCCTCGTCATAGCCGACTAAGATGAAACTGATGCTTGAATGAATCTAGCCATTATGTTTATTATTCTGAAACCAAGACCCATAACCGAATGAAGTCATCAAATGAACCATAGCTGAGCAACCTTAACAATACTTTCAGGGACGCAACTATTCTGAGCCGCTAGTAAAAGATTGGAATTTCGAGTCGTGAATTGAAATTGAAGCTAGTTTTATTTATTTATTATTATGTTTAAGTTTTTCTTGTTTTTCAGTCTTTAAGGTATGATTTCTTTCGCTACGACTGCAGGAGAGTATTAGATATCAAGTTATTATTAGTTAGGGTTAATTAGTATGAGCCCACGTGCCCATTAAATATTAGGGTTTAGAGAGCATTCTCTTTATAATGTGATATCGCTTATCAATAATAATCAATCAAGTTATTTCATAATCTTACAGTAGGGTGGCATTCTCAAAATATAGGGCATTTTGAAATATAGATTTTTTTAGAACAGTAGAGATCTTATTCGACTAGTGAGAAGCTAGAATAAAAAGAAGGTTGGGCATTTTCAAATATTTATGAAAGACATATTTATCATTTTGATTGTCTGCAAGTTTACACGTATACAAACCATTTTTTTCTATAACCACTTGCAAATGTTTCGTTTCCTTTCCAAATAATGCATTTTCTTTTGTTAAACTCTAACATTTAAATCATTATGACATAATTGACCAACATTGTTTGGGGATTGTTGGGGTCCGCTGACAAAAGAACGCACAAATTACTGGAGGTGGGCCATGAGGTGGTACTATTGCGACATGTTTCTTTGTTTTTTTTTTTCTAAAATAGGGGAGGGATATATGGCTTTTAAAGGATGGAGTGGACTTAGTATTATTGGGTTGGGTATGACATGAATTCGAAAAGATGGGGAACATGGGTGGAAAAGCCTCTAATATATGACAATCAATTGGGAATATGATAGTAGCATTTTTTAGTAGGTAAATACTTCAAAGAAAATAGTTGAGAGAGCAAGAGACTTGGGACAATTTTCTGATAAGTTTAATTGATTGAAAACAAAGCTTAAATACTGAATACAAATCAAACTACTACTAGTCCCTCTAACTCACGTAAAGCAGTTAAAACTAATTCCATGCAACATGGGGAAAGTCAAAGTAATCATGGGAAGTATGGCTGAAAGTTAGGAAGTGAAAACACGTGGTGAAACTTAGTCATCAAGTCTTCTTGGCCTAACTGAATTACGTTTGGGCCTGTTGGTTGCAATCGTTGCGCCAGTCTTTGGGTCACCATCCATATGGGTTAAGTCCTTGTGGATTGAGGCCTGATCCGTATCATCTCCTCCTCCCTGAGATTTCACATTGTCCCCAATGTGAGTGAACCAAGGAAATCTACTCTTAAAGTCAGAAAGGCTTTCCCAGGTGGCCTCTTCCAAATTATTCTTCTCCCACTTAACTAATACAAGCGAATTGTCTTGCTCATTGAACCTTTCATCAAGAATCTCTTCTGGTAACAACTCAATGAGATCATTTCTACCGAATCCGGGCATATCTCCCGATGAAGGTAGTAGATTACCGAGTGCTGGTTTAAGCAATGATACGTGGAACACCGGGTGTATCTTGGAGTTCTTAGGCAGCTCCAATTTGTACGCGACTTTACTGATACGCTACAGAATCCTATAGGGCCCAAAGTAACATTTGGATAGCTTCTTATTCCTCCTTTCTTTAACTGACTTTTGACGGTAGTCTTGCAAACGAAGATAGACCAGGTCGTTCACATTAAATTCCCTTTCAACTTTATTCTTGTTAGCTTGCTTCACCATTCTATCACGAGCCTGTTGGATGTCCCTTTTTAATGAAGACACGAGCCTTTCATGTTCTAACAGTGAGGACTCAATCGAAACAGTGTTAGTAGACCTAGGTAAATACTCATATATAGTGGTGGCACCCCGTTCATACACCGCCTTGAATGGTGACATTTGAATCGCTGAATGAAAGGAGGTGTTATACGAATTTTCAGCCAAATAATTATACCTTTGCCACAATGAAGGCTCATCGAAAACGAAGGCTTTAAGGTAAGACTCCAAGCAGCGGTTGACGACTTCGGTTTGGCCATCCGTCCGAGGATGGTAAGCGTTCGAATGTAGTTACTTGGTTCCCATTTGGATGAAGAGTTCCTTCCTGAAGAACCTTAAGCCGGATCTTACTAGAGGTTTGATTGATCGTAGAATGAGAACGAGATGAAAACAAGATGTAAATAATAGTTTGTTTTATTGAAATCAACAATGACTCAATTACAAACTCTCAATGAAGTTCTCTCGAGAAACACTCTCAAAAACACATAGTTAAGATCTGATATCTCTTAACTAGTCTCTCACCGTTACTGATTACAAGACAAAGTTCCTATATATATAGGGAGAGGATCATTTGAGAACCAATTTGATTTGAGAACTAAAAAGAACTAATTTGAGCCACAAGTTTATTTACATGTCTCCCCCTCCCATGAATTGTAGTGGTCCCCCCTGAAATTTGTGGTTGAGATTTAGTTCCCAAAAGTTCTCAAAATAAAAAGTTCTCATTTGAACCTAACCCTATATATATATACTATATAGAAGGGGGGTCATATGCAGACATGCTTTTTGCCTAAGATCCGTGCGCACCAAGGAGAGAATGACACGTATCATGTTAATGAATTCCATCGCAAGGGTGTATACGTCATTTTGCCTTATTAGTTTGTTATGGTAACTCATGTTATACCGCGAAGTTTTTGCATTCGATAAGCAGTTTCTTCAAATTCAAATTTATACAAGTCGATTAGGGTTTAACGCAATTTTGTCGATCATTTGGGTTTCCATAAGTTGTCTATCAATTCACTTTTTAATGGATTCTGCAATGGATGTATCTTCTCCAGACTCGAGTGATAGTTCAAATGACAATGTTCATAGTGAAGGTAATTTTTTCAAATTTAGCGATCGGATAGTAGGTTTAGGTATGAAATTGATTTTTTTAGACGTATATTATGATGCTGGTATGGTAATCCACATATGTTATCATGCTGGTCTGGTTATCGTTGTATTGTAATGATGCGTTTTCGATCTGATAGCAGTTTTCTGATTGTATTAATTTGAATTTGGCGATCATTCTAATATGATCTGATTTGAACTTGGCGATCATTCTAATATCATGCTGTTTATGTTATGGATGTGGTGTTGTTAGTTGATTTTTTATCATTATTTTATTACTGTATTACGGGGGTGCTGTGGTATTGCTATGCTGGTAGTTCATGCTTGTGTATTAATGTTTTGTTATTTTTTATTTAGTTGATGCTGATTTTTGTGCCAATGATGGTCAACCAATTCATAATTACTCTGTAAATGGAGTTGAACGTGTATCTCCAACAACCGGAAAGAAATTTTATTTACCTGATGTTGCTCAGTCTGCTAAACCTGAGATTGGTATGGTTTTTGATACTATAGATGAAGCATTTGATTTTTACAAAAATTATGCTAAGTTAGGAGGTTTTAGAGTCCGTAGAGGAGGTGATAGGAAGGCAAAAGGAATTGTTAGATCAAAGTTTTTTGTATGCTCTAAAGAAGGTCATAAAAAGTTCCACCCCATTGATACGTTTATCGATAGTGCTGGTGCTGAAAAGAAATCAAAAGATAAACGCAAACGACCTTCAAAAAGGACGCAATGTCGTGCACAATTGAACTTGAAAATTACAGATTGTGGAAGATACAAGGTTCATTCGTTTGTTGAGGAGCACAACCACAAATTTGTACATGAAAGCGATATTTACTTGTTAAATTCATCGAGGCATTTGTCTTTTACCCAACAGCAGACATTATATGATCTATCAAAGTTGAATATTGGTCCAGTTCGGGGTTTTCACATTATGCGTAAGATGCATGGTGGATTTGAGGATGTAGGTGTAACAGCCGTTGATTGTAAGAATTTTAAAAGGGATATGAATACATTTATCTCAGAGTTTGATGCTAATATGGTTGTCAAACGCTTGTTTAGGAAGAAAGAATTTTGCCCTGAATTTTCATGTGACTACACTGTTGACACTGATGGAAATCTTACAGGTTTGTTTTGGGCTGATGAGGCAATGAAAAGAAATTTTCTTGTTTTTGGGGATGTAGTTGCTTTTGATGCCACTTATCGTTCAAACAGGTAATTTAATTATACATATATTTATCTTATGCTGGTGTAATTACTACGTTTTTTAAATATATTACATAAATGAGCAATTTCATTCTTAATTTTAGATATCATATGGTATTTGTTCCATTTACTGGCATAGACAATCATAACTGCAATATTACATTTGCTGCTGCTCTGCTGGGATCGGAGACAACTGAAAGTTACACTTGAGCTTCTTCAAAATTTCCAGAGCAGCATGGGGTCTAATCCGAAAGTAATTGTTACTGATCAGGATGCTGACATGAAAGGTGCCATAACTGAGGTATTTCCAAATGTTAGACACCGTTTGTGCATGTGGCATATTATGAAGAAGCTTGCATCTAAGGTTGTTATGTATTCTATATTTTTTTTAATGTTTTTTTTTGTGAGTAACTGTTTTTTCCTTTTGTGGGTTATATTTTCTCTCTTTTTATGTTTTGCAGGTTAGTAAACGGTTGTTCTGGAAAAAAAAATTCAAGCGCAAGCTTTGTAACGTAGTGTGGACTGATGCAATTAATATTACTGAATTCGAGGAACGATGGCATAGTATAATGGTTAGGTTCAAATTGACTGAGAACCGGTGGTTTAACGACATGTATGAGATGCGGGAAGATTGGATCCCTGCATTTTTCCGTCACGAGCACATGTCAGGGTTGATGCGAACAACATCTAGATCTGAAAGTGAAAATCATTTCTTTGGCGCGTTTTCCAATGTGGATAACACACTTGTAGAATTTTGTAGCAGTTTTGAAACTGCAATTGAGTGTCAAAGATATTAACATAGGAAGAATGATCATGATACTCGTTACACAACACCAGATTTTAAGACGGGTTCAATTCTTGAAAGGCAGGCTGATAAGATTTATACTAGAGTAATTTTTTATGACGTTCAAGAAGAAATAAGGGCCGGTGTCAATGATTGTTTGAGTTTGAATACAACAACAGTTGAGGATTTTTTGAAATTCACAATAAAGGAGTTTAAGACAACATACAAAGGGTTGTCTGAGGTATTTTTACATTTTTTTATGCTGGAATATTTGTTTTTGTAACAGGAAAAACTGTGCTGGAATATTTTATGCTGGAGTAATTATTTTTTTATGTATAACAAGATAAATAACATAGTCTCATACATAATAGACAGCAGAAGTATTATATACCATATTAAGTAGTTGACATACCCTGCTTGTGAAACATAATTGTACAACATTTAAATGACCACTTGTTATGGTAATTCAAACTTATGACACTTACGCTTTCCAGTACCCACTTATGATGTCGCATATAGCTTTCCAGCATAAGATACTCACTTATGCTGGTGCATATGCTGGAGTAATTTGTTTTATGTGTAGACCCTTATTTTATGCTGGAATATGTGTTTTATATGATGCAGTTTTTCTAAAATTTTGTACTTATTGTTTTTTTTTGTTAGGTTGTTTATAGAGAGAGTGACATGACAGTATCATGCACATGTAATCGTTACGAACAGTATGGGCTTCTCTGTCGTCATATTTTTTCTGTTTTAACTGTATGTGAGGTTGAAAGGTTTCCAGAGAAATATATCATACGTTGATGGACCAGAGATGCAATTCCAAATGTGTCTACTAGTCATATTGTTGAACGGGAGGGTGCTGATCCCATTAGTGAGAATGATAAAGGTCTTGTCAAAGAAATCATGATGTCTACAGAGTATGTTGTAAATAGTTTGGTAAGTAATATGGAAGAACTGACATTGTTCCGCGATAAAGTCAAAGAAGCTGTGAGCAAGGCTGATGGGTGTCGATTGAAAGTTGATCTAACAAAACAGAAGGAAAGGTATGCTAGTCTATTAGGTCATGATCAAACTAAAGACGTGCCGATAGGCAGACCTATTATAGTGAAGACGAAGGGTTCCGGATCTCATAAACGATTCAAGTCTGCAGAAGAAAAGGGATTTAAAAGTAAAGGTAAAAAGAAGCGTAGATGTCAAAATTATGGTCGTACCGGGCACAACAGTCGTACTTGCCACAAACAAAATCATGTTGGAACTTAAAATCCATGTGACTGACGCCATCAAATCTGTTTACCGAAGCATTCGACTGAAGAATCCATGTGAATTGATTCAGAGACGCGGGTTGTGATGCTCGAGGCTTGCGAGTTTGGACCGAAGACCGTTTTCCGGAAAAGTCAACCGTTCGGGTCAACGGTCAACGTAAAAGTCAACGGAAGATCGGTTCGAGCGAGTCAAGCTTCGGATTAATTAAATCAACTTTGATTTAATTTATATTTATGTTATTTACTTTACTTGTAATTTCGTTCATTCGTCATGTTTTTCTGTTGTCAGTCACCCTCACTATATATAGTGAGGGTGCCCATTACAAGCAAAAGAGTCTCCGAATGTGGAGATGATGATTTTCTTGTAGAGTGTGAGATTTCCATTCTAGAGATAGAGAGTGAGTCATGGATTCTAGAGAGAGAAAGTGTTCTTCATGATTCATTGATTGTAATCTTTCGATTAATGAATTCATTCGATTTGTTCATCTTTCTTCTTATTCTATGATTCATCATCATCATCTTCTTGATTTGTTGTTTTGAGTTTTTCTCATCCGAACCCGTTCTTGCTCAAGATCGAGATTCTCGTAGTGAAAATCGGTCCTAACAAATGGTATCAGAGCGGGTACCGATCAGATTCATCTCACCGTGAATCTGGTCACTCGAATCTGAGATTTTGAGCTTGAATGATGAAGATGAGAAAACTTATTTTTTAGAGACTTTTTTCTAATTTTTCTTCGATTCTGGATGGATTCTGATGATATGGATGTTTGATTCGTGTTTGGGAGTTCATTTAGATGTTATTTCATCTTTTACATGTTCAAATCTGTTGGAAAATTGAAGATCCGAGCTCATTTTTTCGTAACTTTGGGGTTTTTCCCGTATTTGGGGTTTTTGAAGATTTTGGAGCTTGATTCTTCATTTTCTGGGCATTTCTTCATGGATTTGGATGATATGAGGTATGATTCTCAGTGGAAAACGCGTTCCGGATCCATTGGAAGCATCTGTTTCGTCTGATTCTCAACCGATTGGGCAGATCTGGAAAAACACACACTGACGGTGTAAGTGTGTGTTCTTCGTGTTCTTGAGAGATTTCCAGATTTGGGGCTGTTTTGATCAAAGATTGCTGCTGTTTATGGATTGTTTGTGGCCAGGACAATCACGTGAATGACTTATCTCTTCGAATCAGTCATGAATCTACTGTCTACACTCGTTTTGGAACCGTGAATCTGCTTCAGGAAGTTGTTCGTGTGGGTGTTCATCATTTTTTTCCAGAAAGTTCATCAGATCTTCAAGATATGAAGATGTTCTTAGCGCACTTGTTAAGTCTTAGCGGACTTCTTCAAGTTAGCGTACTTCTTCATGCTTTAGCGAACTTCTCGAAATGCTTAGCGAACTTGTTTTGCTTTAGCGGACTTGTTTTCTGCTTAGCGGACTTGTTCCTTAGCGTACTTCTCAGAACCCTTAGCGGACTTGAATCAGCTTTAGCGGACTTCTGGGTTAGCGGACTTGTTTTTATGGGTCTTCGTTCGAGGCTTTTTCAGATGATTTGGTTCGTCCAGATGTGTAGAGGATTGAATTACGAGTTCATCCATATAAGATTCGTCAATTTTCGTTGATTTTTTAGGGAGATATGCGTGTTACACGCTTTTCCGATGAAGACTTCGATTTTCCGGCCAAGACTATTAGGGTTACGGGATTCGGAGGTAGAAGGAGGGTGACTGATGACGTGTCTGCTGGTGATTGGCTGCAAGAGAATTTCCTCTCTCTCCCTTGTCGGATTGTAATGACTACCTCTAATGGGTTGTTGCAACCTAATTGGTTGTAGGTAAATACGCTGGTCCCACTCTCCTAAGAGGAGCCGTTGAATTTCTCTGGTTGTCCATTGCTTATTGGCTGCTGTGGGAGCTCGTGGACCCCACCTGAAAATGATCCGTTGAAATGGAGAATGTGAGTGGGCCCCGGCTGCTAGGAAAGAGACGTTGAAATGCTTGTCGCTGTCCGACTCTGATTGGCTCATCGCCAACTCACACGGATCCTTGTTTCTTGGCCGTTAGATTGAACCAGTTTCAGCCGTCAGATCATTTTGTGCTTTTCGCTGATTGGTTGGCAGACCTCCACACGGATCCTGCTTCTAAACCCTTGGATCTCCTTTAGTTGGTCCGTTAGATCATTTGAGAAGATCAATTCTGATTGGCCACCGCCCACACACACGGATTGTGCTCTTTTTTATGGTCAAATATGATTGGTGGATTTATTTTTACAAGGATTATGGTTTTCTTTGAGGCATTTAATTCCACTAATTAATTTTCAGCAATATTTCGTCAAACGCGGGCGTTTTTCTTATCAGTTTTTCGAGACGAACGAGATAATGCCGCGATGGAATTTCAGAAAATTTATTGGTCACGGATTTATTTCATTTTATTGGGGTTCTCGTTTATTGACGTCACGCGCAACGTTTGCTATCGATCACTGACGGGTTAGCTTTATTATCCGGTTAATTACTCAGCTTTCTCGTTATATCTCACGATTTTATTTTTAGTGGATGCAGCGCTGTCGTCAACTAACCGGATTAACTGGAATCTCAGTTAAATATTGGAATTTATCCGGTTAAATCTCTCGGATGACCGTTTATTGAAAAATTTATCAGTTTATTTTATTTTCGCATCCAACCTCAGTCACGCGGATTATTCACAACTGTCAGCATCCGGCTTCCGGTTTTTTCGCAAGATTGTCCGTTTTCAGGATTTTTGCTCTGGTTTCTCTAGGCAACCGATCGCGACGGTTCGACTCTCCGCATCTGTTTTTACGCTTCCGACTGGATGTTTTTGGAGAGATTTAGAGAAATAAGAGGAATTATTATGGATTTGGATATCGGGTCGATTATCCGGAGTTAGAGCATTTTCAGTGATTGACTGGTTTATCTGATTCGGTTTGTTGCGGTTTTGACTCCGAGATGTAGCATTTTCTTAGTATTGTACCCGACCGTGTGAACCGAGTGAGTCAGAGCACTTGGATCTCGAACTGGAGCAACGAGAACAGAAGAAGCTTATTCAGAGTGGGAATCTCTACGACAGATTGTCTCCGGTTTATCAGTTTCTCATTGAAGATGTACGGCAGAGCGATTCTTCAGCAGTTGAACAGATTTGAAAGCATCAGTCAAGGGGGAAATTGTTGGAACTTAAAATCCATGTGACTGACGCCATCAAATCTGTTTACCGAAGCATTCGACTGAAGAATCCATGTGAATTGATTCAGAGACGCGGGTTGTGATGCTCGAGGCTTGCGAGTTTGGACCGAAGACCGTTTTCCGGAAAAGTCAACCGTTCGGGTCAACGGTCAACGTAAAAGTCAACGGAAGATCGGTTCGAGCGAGTCAAGCTTCGGATTAATTAAATCAACTTTGATTTAATTTATATTTATGTTATTTACTTTACTTGTAATTTCGTTCATTCGTCATGTTTTTCTGTTGTCAGTCACCCTCACTATATATAGTGAGGGTGCCCATTACAAGCAAAAGAGTCTCCGAATGTGGAGATGATGATTTTCTTGTAGAGTGTGAGATTTCCATTCTAGAGAGAGAGAGTGAGTCATGGATTCTAGAGAGAGAAAGTGTTCTTCATGATTCATTGATTGTAATCTTTCGATTAATGAATTCATTCGATTTGTTCATCTTTCTTCTTATCTATGATTCATCATCATCATCTTCTTGATTTGTTGTTTTGAGTTTTTCTCATCCGAACTCGTTCTTGCTCAAGATCGAGATTCTCGTAGTGAAAATCGGTCCTAACAAATCATGATACCATGGATGAAAGTGATGAAGATTCGGGCGATGAGGCTGATTATGAACAAGATGAAGACGATGACGATGTTGGAGACGATGAAGGGTATGGCGAAGATGAAAATGTGAGCGATGATGAAGAAGAATAAGAATAATAATACCCTTTTGTGTAACCCTGCCGCTATACCATTCATACCTTTATCAGTTAATATCTTACATTTTTTATTGATACTTTTTATCATGTTTATACCTCTGCTGAACACATCTGTTTTGCGTACATCATCTGATTTACCTATGCTAGTCAGTTTTTATTACTCTACTGCTGTTAATTTTTTTAAGTAACCTTGTTTCTATACCATTCATATATTGATCCTACATTTGTATTTTGATTTTTCCTATCATGCTTATACACCTGCCGAGCACCTCTGCAGGCGTACATCTGATGGTGTACATCTACTGATGTACCATCTGGTGAAACTTTGCTGGTAAAACATTGCAATGTTTACCATGCTGGTGAAACATTGCTGGTGTAAATCTTATGCTATACCAACAATCAGTAATAATATAAATTGTAAAGCTTTTTCATTCTAACCAGTTATCATTTAATATATTTTTATCAAAATATGCTACAAAGCGCTTACATATATCTGGTAAAAAAAGAAAAACAGAAAAAAGAAAAACAAAGAAATCCATCATCTTCCCATTCTAACTTAATTGTTTACATAAACCCATCATCAGGGTATGTCATCCTGAAGGTTGTAGATTCCTTAGCAGCGTCTTTTGATTTGCCCAATGCTTGAATAAGCTTTCTGTCTATATTTTCTTGATCGAAACAGTACTCTCTTGTTAATTTTACCCATTCTATGTTGTTCCCCCTAGGCAAGCCATCTCTTATGTTCACTGTTTTCCTGTGATTATCGACCACAGACTTACTTACCTGTTGAAGAGCATTTCCCGTTTTCATGTCGATCAACTTTGATTCTGGAAAGCACTTCTTCACCTTCTCCAAGCAAATCCGTTCATCTTGGGACGCCATTTTCTCTGCTGAATTTTGATGATTCCTTTTTACTGTGTGTTTTTTACTGTGTGTAAAGTGGGTGAAAACTGTGCCGGATTACTTTTTGGGTTATATTGAATTTATATAGTGAGGGGGTAGATAAATATTTTTTTGCATAATAAACATTTGGCGGTTTCTAAACGATTCGCATGCGGAGTAATAATTACAATTGATATTTGATTCTCACTGTGATATGAAAGGTCTTCCGGTTTCCAAGGTAAACACTCGATTACTTTTCTGATTTTGACATTTAATATATGTTTTTTTCCTAATCACATCCCCTATAAATAGTAGTTCCCTTTTATCATTTTTCCATCTACTATCTTTCCTTCTTCTATCTTTCCACTTTTTTTTTTTTTTAAATCTTATCCTATGGATTCAACATTCAGAAAGTTTGAGAATCTGTCAAAAGAAGAGGTCCAAGATTTGATAAAAAAATAGATCAAGAATGAGAGTTTCTTACAGGATGTGTTACTCACAAACATGAACAGAATTCATGCTGGTGTCATGGAGTTCTCTGCTATTGAGGATCAAATTCTGCGTCTTCCAATTTTTGATGTCCGTGATGCAGCCATGCATTTTTTACTTGACATGGACAAGATGGATCTGAACATAGTGAATCAAATCATGGAGGCTATAAAGGTTGTTGAAGAGTCGTTGAGTTTGAAGAAAAAGTTTCTTAGGAAACTAGAGTAGTATATTTCTTTTTTAACTATGTCCTTATTTTGGTTTTAATCCGTATGATGTATTTTATTTTTATAAATGCTTATTTTCATTTTGGAACTTGTTTTAATTTTTAGTTCATTAGTGATAGTCAGCATTTATAATACCTAAAATTCCGACAGCAACAAAAAATAAATCCTCCAGCAAGAATTATAAAATATCTAAAATGTGTCTAGTAACTTATGCTGGTAGACCGCCTTAATCGTTTTCACCTCCTACAGTGGCTCCTAACCTTGCCTTGATCCTTTCACCCACGTTCTTCTTCATTTTTTGTTTTTGTGCATCCGAAAGCTTCATAAATTCTTCAAGTAGTCCAACGATTGTATCCTTCACACAGTTGATAGGTGACCATAGAATCTTCGTGACGTACTGGCACCTTAATTCATATATATGCTCCTTCTGTTTTTTTGACTCATCTGGTAGTCCAATAGCCCAGTCCTTAACATCCCCACCTTTGTACGTTTGCATGTGTAACATCGCAAACAAACCACAGTCAAGACTTTTCTTCTTTGTACGCCATGGCATTTCCACCAAAGTTGGTTTTAAATGTTGAACCCTGGCCATCTTAAAAGGGGATGCCAAAGATAGGTACCGAACCATTGTATCGTGCTGCATAAAAGGATGTTAACAATAAAAATTATTGTTGTTTTATATACATTTTATTGAAAACTGTATAAATAAACAACTTAATATATTTACGTACCACCACAGTAGGTCGCCTGCCATATCTATCATCAATTTTCATTGTATGATAGATGTTATCAATTATCTCCACCGCTGGCTTCAAGAAGTTGTAACATATCACATAGAAATGTTTACTTGCAAGCAACGGAATGAAAAGCAAGTCGACATCATCAATCTTTCCATAAGGTGAGAAAATAAGCATTTGTTTAATATTCTCTGATAGCTCGTTGAAACGCTCATCAATTGGGGTTTCCCCTGCAAAAAACTTTTCCGCCTGTTTTTGGGCAGCATATGTATAACAAGATTAATAACGTAGTCTCATAAATAATGGCTAGCAGAAGTATTATATACCATATTAAGTAGTTGACTAACCAAACACATAACAAGATAAATAACATAGTCCAGCATTTATGTTGGTAAACATAATTGTCCAGCATTTAAATGACCACTTATTCTGATAATCCAAACTTATGACACTTATGCTGTCGCATATAGCTTTCCAGCATAAGATATCCACTTATGCTGTTGCATATAGCTTTCCAGCATGGGATACACACTTATGCTGGTGCATATTACTGTCCAGCATGGGATAACGGTCTTGTTTTTTTTAATATAAGGCAGATGAACTCACCAATACATGACAGGTTAGGAATAGCCTGGATGGATCTTCCTTTTCCTTGTCCACTTCTTCTCTGTTCAACACCTCTGCCAAAACCAATAGACTTAATTGCATCAATCCTTTCTTTAGACAAACTATTTTGAAATATAGATATTATGTTTTCAGCCTTGCTTCCATATTCAACCTTTCACCAGTGAAAGGAACATATTCTTGTGCTTCACTTGTTTTTTCCTTAGATTGGCGCCCTAAAAGTATACAAAGCAATATCATGTCACACTTTGTTCATTAGGTATACGGCAACATAACAAAGTTGGGCAATGAAAAGTGTAGCAATCTTCATGTTTTGTTAACCCAAATTATACACAAATGATTAAATACACGAATGTAAGCATACCAATACCTATGTTTCCAGCAGCCTTCAAGTCAATCTTGCTAGGTTTTGTTTCACATGTTTTCTTCTTTGATGGCTTTGGAATCTCAAAATCATCATCAGTTTTAAATACATCACTAGAATTGTTAGTTTTACCTATGAGAAGGGCAACATATTAATTTCAAATATAATCCCAGCATAAAATTTTACTAAAAAAACTAAAATTAATAAATTGGTTCCCTGAAAGTATACACATATCATGTAATGTTTTGTTCAGTTTGGTTCTAGTTTGGTATACAGCAGCATAGCAAAGTAGGGTATTTAAAAGGTTTCAACCCTTCATGATTCTAAACACAGATATTGTCAGATTTTGATATATTATGTATACAGCAGCATATGATATTAGATCATGCAGACTAACATTGTATGTCGTAATATGTCATCAAATCAAACACAAATGTATAAATTACACGGATTTCAGCAGAGCAATACCTCTATCTCTGGCAGCCTTCATATCACTCTCGGTGGTTCTTATCTTTTTCTATTTTCTCGCCCTAAGTTTTTTCCTTGAAAAACAAAAAAAATGGCAAAAAACGATTATACACAGACCAATGCTTTTGCTCCTGCTGGTATGAATGAAACGTAAACAATGGAAACACTAAGTTTTTAACAAACTTACTATTGAATGTCAATGTCGGTTGTGTGATATGCGGTTGCGTTCTACTGTTATCTTCGATCTTCATTGAAGTTTTCTATTCAAGCTTTTCGCTGCGATTTTTCAGGGGTTTTGGCGTACCGGAATGTTCGTGTTTTTTCAAATTAGGCTAAATTATGGAGGTGTATTTTTGGTCAAAAATACCCTTCCGTGTTTACAATATATCTAATTATGAAATTTTTCCTCGATTCGCACAACAGGCGTTAGATTATTGATCCGATGGTGATCTTTTGTCCGCACGCAACCTAGGCAAGTTGCTTGTCCGTACGGGATCTTGCCCCTTTATATATATATATATATATATATATATATATATATATATATATGTCTGTGCTGAACTCCATCCGAACTCCAAGTTCGCCTGGTCCGAACCTCAGGTTCGGACCTAGTTCGGCGAGCAGCTTGAACTTGTCTTGAATCTTCAAATAGTCTTGTTCAGATACTTCACATGACGCACAAATTATGTACCAAGAAACTCCCCCTCGTCATGTGCAGTATCTGTTCACCAGTTAAAACATATTCTTTGAACAAACTCCCCCTCAACTTGATGGAAGCTTGATCTTGAAATCTTGACGATGTACGATTTCTTTCATCCTTATCAACAGCTTCAGAAGACTTGAAGTTGTGATTAACTCTTTTCTTTGAGTACTTGGCCAACATAAATAATCTTGGCGCAAAACTTCTCTTTGAGAATCCAATATATATATTTTTGAAAATGTTTTTTGTATCTTGTGTCGATCAATCGAAAACAAATAAGAAGTAAAATCTTTCTGGCTTTTATAAAGTTTATATAAAAAAACCTAAAATCTTTTAAATTTTTTCTGAAATGAAATGTAAATGTAATATAGAATTAGACTCTATTTTTGGTATTTTTGCGAGAAAGATCACGACACAAGATCATATCAGACAAACGCATCTAGCACATTTCAATTTCGGCCTTAATTAGCATGCAAGCCAAGATAATTGCAAATACAACATTTATGTTTATTTCAACATGCACCAATCATTTTTTATCGTTTTCAGATATGCTTAAGGTAATTTTATCATGCACTGATAACTCGGTCTCCACTCTATCAGAAATACTAGCAAATCATCATGTTTATCATATATAAGTAAATTCTCTTAGAGATTTAATCATCCTTGATGAGTCATGCAAAAATAAAGCAGAACCTCAAATACCTAGCACTCAGGTCGGTCTTGTGGACACGCAGAGAAAGCCCAAGTATTTGAGAAAATAAGAAAGCAAAACAAGTTGAAGTTGTATAATTCAACAACGATCAGGTCGATACTTCCGTATATGCAGAGAAATCCGATGAATTATACGAAAACACCAAGAAAATAAAGCAGAATGTCAAACGAACAACGATCAGGTCGATCTTTCGATACGCAGAGAAAGTTCGATCGTTTGAAAAAATAAAGAAAATCAAACAAGTTTAAATCTTTCAAAATAAAAGCATGCATTCATCAGGATATCTCTTTATTTTATTTTTGTCAGAATCATTACACAGCAATCATCAAGAAGCTAATAACCAAAGATCATCAGGCAAGCTTTATGTTTATATCTTACTTGTAGATATCAGATTAGTCATGCACAATTACAGATTATACAAGTACCTACAGCCTTTAGACTTAATCTATCCATGGCAGATAAACGTATATGCTGATGTACTATCATTTCTCTATTTTGTCCGATCAATTTCTCAAATTTTCATTATTTTTATATTTTCCAAATTTCTCCCCCTATAATTCAAACAAACATTTTTTGAATTTTCCAAATTTTCTCCCCTAAAAATATGGATGAAAGAAAATGAAAAACAAAAATAAAAATAATCGATCAACACTTGACACATTTTTGAAAACGAAATTTTTTGAAAATCAAATATTCAAAGATAAGAACGATGCATTTGAACTTAAAACCACAAGTATCTCACTGTTAGCAATCTCACGATTACTAACAGGTCTTCTTGAAATACCTGCAAACACTGGAAAACAATAAGCTCTTAAGACCCCGACCCTCATCCACATTTGTGGTAGGTCGTCCAGTGTCTTCAACAAAATCTGTGTTGGCCGTAGAGACAACTTTCGGTCTCCATTCCTGTTTTGGTTTTATGATTTCTAGTGAACCATTGTCAACTGATGAGTGACAATCAGAACTACTACCCAACTTTTCCGAAGTACTCTTCTTTTTCCAGAAAAAGTTAGTGTTGGGTATTGGTTCACTAAAAATAATGCCATCAAGATCAACATACATTGTATGTTTGGCATTTGATGATGAATATTTAGCTGTCGTAGGACAATTATTTGCATAATGACCCTTCTTACGACAAACATAACAAAGTCTTTTACCAGTTGGATTGATTGAAATTGGTTTTCCAAACTGATCAGTGAAACTTTCATCATAAACTTTTGAAAACACAGGTTTAGGTTTCTTTGGTTTTTCGAATTTTGGAAAACATTTTGGAGAATAATAAAAACCAGAATCATCTCCATAACCAAAGAATTTATCTTTATGAGAAAACCTGTTCGATGTAGCAGAATGAAATGAATCTGAATTGTTACGCCTTGTGGTGTAGCATCAGATATACAAGAGGACTCTTCAGAAGAAAGCTTTTCATCAGGTAAAGATACCTTCTTCTTCCAACATTGTGGCTTCTAATCTGAAAAACCTTCTGCTTCTTTATCTTCTTTGCGTTGAATTCCTTCTTGTTGAAATTCTTAATCGACATTTCTTTTTCTTCAAACCCCAAACCACCATTCTTTTTCTTAAATTTACCTTGAACAGAATGTGGTAGCTCATGACCTTGTTTGGCAAGCTTTGTAAATTCAGACTTGATTCCTTTCAGATCATTCTTCCTAGAAATCAAAGAATTATCTATCACGATCTCAGAAAACTTTGGCACTTGTACGTTTCCGGGATTTCCATTAAATACCTTTTCTTTTTCAAGAAAATGTAGATTTGGAATCAAAGTTCAGCTCTTTGTAATAATCAACCACATTTTTATTCTTCTTAGATTTTGATTTGGTTTTCTTTCCTATACTGGTATCAGCAAATTTTGAATAATCATGCTGTTTAGTGCCAGATGGTATAGTTGGAATAGACATTTCAATATCCATAGGAGCAGGAACTTGATGAAGACTTGCATCTTTACCCTTCTCCTGACTCTTCTCCAACTTATACAAATAATTCAGGAAAGTCGGTGAATTGTTGCAATTTTTCAATTTCCTTTGCAAATCAAAAATCTCAATCTTTTGTTCAGCTATTTTCCTATTAGCTTCCATCAACTCTTTCTGTGAAACAATGTACTTGTCCGACAATCGGTTATAATCATTTTTATGACATTCTCTCAAGTGACACTCTTCCAGAACTTCGGCAGTAACTTTCTCTACCTGGTTCTTATAATAGACCACATGCAATGTTTATAATATATAAACATTGATTCGTCCCATGAAATCATAAAATACAAACTTATAATCTTATAAGGGGTTCACATAAAATCATGAAATACTATGTGAAATACTAACGACGTTTTAATCGAAGACTCGTATGTGGTTATGTGAGACGTTAAGACATAAAATCGTGAAATGCAATGTGTATATATCTATACTAGTGGGGTACCCGCGCGTTGCGGCGGGCGATGGTTTATAGCGCATTATTTGTCTTCTATATGCGTCTTTGGCGAGGACGACAATTTACAATGCGACATTCGGTTTTGTTCGAGCGATGCGGCACGACAACAATCAATCAATGTGGTACTTGTTTTCTGTTAGTCTATCAATCCTCTCGTGGTATAATGTATTGTCTATCAATTTTCTCATTCGTAAAATCAGTGTAATATGTCTATGTCACAAGTTTTACAATTAGCACGTTGCTGCTAGAACAACTGGCGGCTTTGCGGTGACAGTCAATCAACACGTAGAAAACCTTATTATTCACCGAAATCAGGTTGGATACATTTTCAATAAAAATAATAAAGCAAATCGAAGCACAAAATGGATAACACCTACCAATAACCATTATTACATGAGTATAATAAAAGCATTTAAGACTTCATTCCAATGCAGCCAAACAGCCTAAAGTTTAAAAAACCAACCCAAAAGAACCCATAGAGGCATAAGTGTTGTACGTCCTATACATGCCTCTTTAGAACAAAAAGTTAAATTAATGGGCAACTTATGACGTTTATAAATTTGTTAGTTTTTTTTTTAAATTTATTATCATTCATGTTCTTCCAGTTTTTGTTGTGTACGACCGTGGACAACTGCTTGACCTTTCTATCGTGAGAAAAATTAGGAAAGATCAAATTATATATATATTACATTTATAATTCAAAACTAATAGTATAGTTTTAAAGTTTTAGATTTTTGTCACAACTCTTTTTAGTTTTATACACTTTGGTCGCCACTTTTTTAGTTTTATATTTTGAGCATGTAACTTTTAGACATTTACGTTTTATATCCCTTAACTTTCCAACTTACGTTTTTAGTATACTTTTTATAGTTTTATAGTTTAACCACGAAACTTTTAGACTTTTACGTTTTATACCTCTAAACTTTTCTACTTTCGTTTTTAGTATACTTTTAGAGTTTTCGACTTTAACCAATAGTATAGTTTTAAAGTTTTAGACTTTGGTCACCATTTTTTAGTTTTATATTTTGAGCATATAACTTTTAGACATTTACGTTTTATATCCCTTAAATTTTCAACTTACGTTTATAGTATACTTTTTATAGTTTTATAGTTTAACCACGAAACTTTTAGACTTTTACGTTTTATACCTCTAAACTTTTTTTACTTTCGTTTTTAGTATACTTTTAGAGTTTTCGACTTTAACCACGACTTTTTTATAGTTTTATACTTCAACCACAAAAATTTTAGACTTTACATTTTTTTACCCCTTAACTTTTCTACATTTGTTTTTAGTATACTTTTTATAGTTTTATACTTTGACCACGAAACTTTTAAACTTTTATGTTTTATACCCCTTAACTTTTCTACTTTTCTTTTTAGTATATTTTTCGAGTTTTCCACTTTAGCCACGACTTTTTTATAGTTTTATACTTCGACCACACAACTTTTAGACTTTTACGTTTTATTTCCTACTTTCGTTTTTTAGTATACTTTTGATAGTTTTATACTTTTACCACGAAACTTTTAAAGTTTTACGTTTTATACCCTTAACTTTTCTACTTTTGTTTTTATTATACTTTTAGAGTTTTCGACTTTGGCTAATACTTTTATATAGTTTTATACATTAACCACATTAAAACGTTTTTTACTTAAACTGATATTACTTAAACTGATAGGTAAATGGGTGGCCCGCTGCGAAGCGCGGGCGGGTCACCATCTTGTTTTGAACAAAAAAGAACATACAAATTACGACTTTCATATAAACGGTTAAACACAACATTCAAACATGTCAAATGGGGTGCTACATACATTCAAAGAGAATTTTTAGCAATCAAAACATACGACACTGTAGAAATATGAAGATATAAAATTGATAGTTGAGGATGTAGTTAGGGTTAAATCATTTGAACAAATAAGAACATACAAATTTGTACCATGCGCGAGAGAAAATTTATACATACAAAATTAACACATGGATATGTTGAGGCGTATAGTTTATTAGACAGTGAATCCACATGTCCTTTGGAACTGTATGTACAACTTTCTAAGGGGAATCATAGTTCAAAGTTGGGCATGGTATAAATTCCTCAAGAAAATGTAAAGAAAAAAACAAACCACAGTTTATACACAAAATTGCAGAAAACTTAAGGCATTCAAAGGTGGAACATTGCATCTTCATCAAGTACACATCTATTTATGTCCCTTGTAAGCTATTGTAATGTCCACTAAAATAAATCTACTATCTTAATTACATTAATACCTGCTCAAACTATTAAAACATTGCATCGATCTTCATCAAATATGCTTAACCTGACATATCAGTTCTGTCTTCAGTTTTAGCTTCTTACTACTGGTTTCAAGGGTTGCAGCTGATAGCGTTTTTCCTGTCCCCCTGTGTTTTAAAAAAACCAATCCAACATCGTTGATCTTGGTAAGTTTGTGAACATACATTTTCATATGCACGTACCATCAACCTCATCTAATGACTTGCTGCTTCCCTTCTATCACCTCTTATGAAGTTCATATTCAATTTCAATTCTTTTATTTTCATTAGTTGAGTGGAAAGTTCTGTGAATGATTCTTCTTTTTCTTTTCTTTTCTCAATTATTCACTTTATCGAAGAATGTGATTTGTAACATGTACACATAACATTTACTCTTTTACTTGGTATTTTGGCATTTTCAATATGACATATCATGGTTGGTATATGTTTGTGATGGAATTAATATACCCAAACAGTTTGTGTTTTTTTGATAGGTTGTTTGACACATTAGCAAAGAATCAGGCTCAGCCGTGTTTAACGAAAAAAAAGAGGTAACTTTTTTATAATGATTGGGCACCAAATTGAATGATTCATGCATAAAATAAACGTACATATATTTTAGTGTTTAGGACCTCCTTATTGGGCCAACATATACTTCAAAGTTTTAAGGTAACTTAACTTTAGACCCCAAAACTGTGTTGGGCCAACATATATATCAAAACAATAATAAATTAGCATACAACTCACCTGAATACACCAAAAGTCCTGTAGGCATAGACTTCTCTAGTTCCCTCTTCATGTAGTGAAGCTGTACTTTTCGATATAGTTCCTGAACAACACACAATATAAGAAACTTTTTATACAAAATAATGTTCCTGCTCAAACATTGCCACACAAGGAGCCTCAAAATACCATAGATACATCAATGACTGTAGATTTAGGTTATACATTCAAAACCATTTTCTACATATATAACTTTCTTTAAAAGGCCGTCATATATAAGTATTCAGTAGCTCGAACTTTTTGCAAGTTTTGGAATACCTTAATCATCAAAATTGTTTACCTGCATTTTGGAAGAGTTTTTGTGGTGGCCTTTTATCCTCAGTTGCTGTTGGCAACCTTGGAATAGATGTGTGCCTGCATTTTAGAATAGTTGTGCTTATCATAGTAGTCTAGTAATGAACAAAACCAACAATTGCATTACAACCCAATGAACCATTAATCCTCAGCTATATCAAAATCAGGTGCCTATCATAGTAATCAACAAAACCTAAAATTGCAATACAAACCAATATATCATAGATCATACATTCAAAAACTGTAGATTGGCACAAAACTTTGATTTTTTTAAGTCAACAGTTTTCATTATTTTTTTTAAAGTCAACAGTTTATTTGCCACTCAAAAGCCAAAAGCTTTACATAAACAATTTAACTTCTATTGATCATATTTCATGCCATTGAAAAGGAAATAGTTCTAGTTCTATAAACCATATCTTTAAAAGTTTAAATTTGAAAACCTGACTCATAGATTTAATCACATATAACAAAACCAAAGCCAAAACTATATCTATTTTACTCTGACCATCTTATGAAATGCATTCTGAATGCTTTGAACAAAGAAAACCAAACGCAGTCTCTTTGAAACAATATCTTCGAATATTTAATAGTTGCAAGTTGTAACTTCATCCAACAAAAACAAAAGGAACAAAAAAAAATGAAGGTATACCTGAGTAAAATATGTAATCAAGGGTACCAATGAAATCCCGTGTACAATTTGTAAAGCCTGAAACATTCATAATGAGCATACCTTGGGTATCTTTTTAAATGAAAAGATCTGGAAAGCCTGAAACATTCATAATGAGCTTGAAGCACCTCATCATCTGTCATTTGTCTCCCTAAACTATCATTGATCTCAAAACATACATAGTACTACAGCAAGTCAACCAACTATGCATAAAGCTTGCCTTTTTCATGTCTATAGAGGGCATTCGAATGACATTTCAAAAGTGCAGCCCTTTGCTCCCCAGAAACTGTCAAATGGCGTTCAAACTTTAAAAGATGTGAAAGAGCAGAAGAAATGATTATATACATGCTTACGAAAATAAGAACATTTGGGAGAAACTGGAATATTATAGTTGCTAACCAGCTTGAGCTTTGTAGCCATGTTAAACATGATCAAGCATTGTCCATGGCCTCTGCATTAGTTTTCCTCCCAGCACCCTGGAGAGTAGTAATTATAGCAAGGGGAGAACTGCAAAAAAGAAGTAGTATTAACATGCATGTGTTGATAAATATTCCCACATGGTTCCAATAGATATCAGTTGCTAATGGTGCCCTTTCAACCTTCAGATGGTTTCTCTGAAGTTGCAACTCCATTAAAGAAAAGAACTTGCCTATTCCTTTATTTTGTACATATTTTCAATCCAGGTGTCAAAATACAAACTCATTTTTTCATAAGTACAAAAATATTAGTAGATTTATATCCAAAACACAAAATCCCAAATTTGAAATATTAAAACCTTCAAATTGAAGAAGATTTGAGTTGCTTACCTATTTTATGAAATAAGTCTAAAAATATCGCAGTCTCATCAGCTTCAGCTTCTTTTGAGTCTGAAAAAAAAATCCCTAAAATTCATAATAAGAAACGAATGCCAAATTCCTCACAAATCAAATCGTTTTCTTCCAATAAGTATTTATTAATAAGTTCAATTTCACATAATAGATATTATACAATCTTTAAGGGATGGGGTTTAGGAAAGTACTTTCGGTTTTTCTGCCATAACCCCGCCAAAAACAAAACAAGTGCACCAAATGGACAGCTAGTTATCTTTCTCCTTGTACAGTGACACCAGCGTGTTTTCATAGTAACTCCGTAAGAGCTTGAACACCCCACCTAAATCTGTTCAAGTAAAATTTTATCCCATTGAGTGTTAACTCAAACAACCCAGAATCTAAATAACAAATAACTCGTATGAACCAAGAGTAACTAGATCCTTGTATTTACTTTGCACAAAAGAAGTAATCTTCTCAAAATTCTGCAGCAAACACATAAGATATTAACAACATTTATGTTCCCCACATTCGTTTTAGAACCAATAATGAGTTGATAACCATGAAAAACGCATAATTTACATATTACATGGAAGATGATTAGAAGATCCTCATGTGTGCATTCCTCATATCTTAAGGACCATAAAACATAATCAGTTAATGCCAGGACACAAAATTGAAATAAATTAAAGAATATATAAAAGTAGTTGCCTGAAATGTTGATGGTAAAACAAAAGGGTTTTGATATATTGTACAAAGATCATGTTGACTAGGCTTTTATATTTCTTTGATGTAAGAATGAATTCCTCAAAGATAGGCTTTCTATGTTTATCATACTGCAAATTAAAGTAAAAATGTATGATAAAACTGATCAATCAAGTCAAAGTTTTAACATCTGAATGTATATTAAGCCAAAAGAGAGCTTTACTAACCTGGTCAAGCACATAGTGAATATTTCTCCCTCTCTCAGCTCCTTTCTAACCGCACATCAGAATTTGTATTAGAGAAGTTGTAACACACGCGGAGTTTTATCAAATGACTTAATTTATTGTGAAATAATTTATATTTAAGTTGGTACCTTTCAAGAAGCACCTGCAGCAACAACCACTGTCATCTTCATTAGAGAGAGCAGATTGAATTCCATCTTCTTTAGAGAGAGCTGATATTACAGAGGTTATAAGAGGTATTCTTAACATGAAATACAAAGTTTTGATCACATGATGTGTGCATAACATGAAATACGTATACAAAAACACATGTCCATATTACCGTCCCTTTGTTGATCGATTCCGTCAATTACTGTGGCGAAAGTTTGGCACCGCAAAATGACGGTCGCGGCACACCACATTCCGGCAGTGTGCAGGTGCCATGGTGGTGTAGATCTGAGTTTCTCGATGGAGAGATGAAGAGAGAATCAAAGCGTGACTGCGTTTCTCGATGGAGAAAGGAGATTTGAGAGAGAGAGAGAGAGAGAGTAGTAATCAATTTCATCTGTGATAGGGTTTCTCGAAAGGGATATCGAGGTGGAGATTGCGTGGTAATCGATTGAACATGGATATCGAGGTGCAGGGGGCTGGATATGGCCAATCGAGGGGTAGAAGGGTTGATCACGAAGGGGCGGCGCCCAAATCGATTCTGCATCGAAGGAGGCGTGCTTGGAGGAGTAAATGGCAGAGATAGGCTAATTACATTTTTAACCTTATGTTTTGAACGGGATTAGTTTTCCTATAATGTTGCTTTAATTTTCATGCTTTAAGCACTTGTACACATTGCATAATCTTTTGTACGCGTCTTAAGATTAAGGAAATCTAATGACGAAATTGCCCTTTTGAGCAATATGTATTATATATAGTAATAGATAACACATAAAATTATAAATGAAATCATCACATCAAATGACCTAGCGTTCGCATGAAATCATAAAATATAATATACATAAAATTAGAAGCTATAGTCGTTCAAGTAAGACGTCTAGACTCATGTGAAGTGTTCATAACCATTCTAGGTACTGCGCTGATGGTTACACCCGAAGCATCCGTAGTAAGATCAAAATCTTGATTAAAATTTAGGAGAGCAAGAGTTACCAAATCAGCCATGAGATGTTTCAGCTCCACGAATGAGTCTTGGGCTGCCTCATTCCATTCGAAAAATTTAAGTTTGAGGAGGTTAGTGAGATCCGCTGCTACTTTAGCGTATTGTGGTACAAATCGCCGATAATAACCTGTAAGACCCAAAAAGGAACGTAAGGCGGTAAAAGAAATCGCTGTTGGCCACTGTTGGATGGCCGAAATTTTTTCGGGTTCCGGAGCAACCCCTTTAGATGATATCCGATGACCCAGGAAGGAGACTTCCTCCAAACCAAAAACACACTTTGAAGCTTTTGCATAGTAAATATGATTCGACAGTGTGGTGAAAACATACTTCAAATGCTCATATGGTTCTTCCTTGAATCGATGTAAATCAATATACCATCGAAAAAACCAGTACAAACCGACGTAGGACCGGCCGGAAGAGGTCGTTCATAGCTGAGTGAAACGTCAAGGGGGCGTTCTGAGACGAAGGGCATGATGAGAAACTCGTAATGACCATCGGTTGTCCGAAGAGCTGTCTTGTGGACATCCCTTTTAGCCACCCGGATTTGGTGATATCCAGAATGAAGGTCGATTTCGGAAAAGATAGTAGCACCGTGTAACTCATCTAGTAACTCGTCAATCGTCAGAATGGGGAACCGATCTCGAATGGTAACGGCATTAAGGGCCCGGTAGTCGACACAAAAACGCCAAGAACCATTTTTTTAACAAGAAGAACCGGAGAAGAGAACGGCTTTGACTTGGCTGGATTATACCATCATGGAGCATTTCGGAGATCAATCAGATCATTACTTTTTTTTTTCTGAAATTGAGGGTATCGATAAGGTTTAACATTAATGGGTTGATTATCGTTGATGAGAGGTATGTGATGAGCGTGTCATCAGTTGGGTGGAAGAGAATGGGGTTCATCGAATATGGTGTGGAAGGTGGTTAGAAGGATGCTAATGACTGGGCCAGTAGAGGTGGGTTGTTGGTTGATGGAGACAGTAGTGGGTAAGGTGCTTGATAAATCATGGTGTGGATGGAAGCAATGGAGCCATGACGTAGCATTGTCGAAATAGAACTGCTGGATACTGGTTAAACAAATGGGTTGCCGGTGAGAGTGCACGATTGACTGTCCTTCGTGAATGATAGTTCAGGAATGAAAAAATCAGCCGAGAGACGTCCAAGTGTGGCTAGCCATGCGAACCCAAGAATCAAGTCTGCCCCTTACACGGGTAAGATGAAAAATGGTATGGTAAATAAGGCTTGTTGAAGGCGTAGATTAACAGTTGGAAAATAGCCGGTACAGTGAACCTGGTCGCCGTTGCTAACCATAACGGAGAAGGGAGTCACTGGGGATGTGGCCAGGTGTAGAGCAGAGGCGATTCGTGGTTGGATGATATTATATGTGCTGCCACAATCGATCAAAATGGTGACCGGAGAGCCAACCGTATGACCCGTGACGCTGAGCGTTTGGGTAGAAGACACGCCAAAGAAGGCAGCATCTAACATAGAAAGGAATTCAGGAGCAGCGGTGGTGTCAATGGAAGGGGGCGAAGAATCAGTGGTGCCATCGAGATCGTCGTTGTCGACAATAAGGAGAAACTGTGGGGGCGAACACTTGTGACTCGGAATTTTTTTCCGGAAAACGGAAGCATAAACCCTCTCTACGGCGTTGTTGGATACCTTTCGGTGAGAGGCGGGACAGTGGAAGGGTCGACGAGGGTTTCACAGGGGTGGGGAGGAGGGGTTTTGGATATATGATGACAGAAGAAGGGTTAGAGGGTGGGCTAGAATTTGATTGGAGGGTGGCAGACGCAAGGAGTTTGGGAAATAAAGGGAATCGAGGTTTCGGTGATTGGGCTAGTATTTCCTCAATAAGCTTAGCTAATGCATAAGCTTGATGTATGGACGTAGGGTTAAGGAGCGCGAGTTCGATTTGAATATCGGTGCGAAGACCCAATATAAAACAGTTTCGTAACACTTACTGCGAGAGGCCGTCAACACAATTGCTAACTTTTTCAAATTTGGCATGATAAGCAGTGATTGATGAAGTTTGACGGAGTTTGAACAACGTTGCTTCATGGTTCTCGTAGGGGGATGAACTGAAACGGAGTTCGAGAGATCTCTTGAACGTGGTCCAAGTTCCCAAGAGTTTGTTTTTTGCGAGGTGTTTATACCAACCCAGGGCGTCGCCGGTGAAGTAGAAAATGGCGAGGGCCAACCATTGATCGACGACGATGTGGTAATAAGTAAAATAATTTTCCGCTTCAAAGATCCAGTTAAATGGATTCTATCCGTCAAAAAGCGGTAGATTATGGCGTCTGGTGTGCTCTGGTGTATAGGTGTATACATAAAATATAGTATTATTTTGTGACACCTTTTTGTTAGCTTTTGAAGCTTTTAAATTTATAAAACCTGATTGAATCGGGGTCGATCAAAGGCACAAAGGAAAAGGAGGGCTTTTGATACTTCATCGTTGTTGACGTCTACCCTGAGCATTCTTCAAGTGAAGATGTTAGTAAAATATGTAAGAATCAAAATAAGATATCTATTAAAGAAAGGCATGCCTTGATCAACTCGGTCGCAGATAATATCATTTGGGAGACTTATCAGTGGTGAAGTTGGTACCTTGGGTTTTATATCTTTTCCTTAAGATTGATTACTGACAGGAAGTTGACCGCCTTTCGACCCACCTGTTCAACCACCAACCAACTGCTAATCGTGTGCGAGGAGTACGAATACCGATGGAATGTGCTCTCAATAATCAAATGAAGTGGTCTAATGCCACTTAGTCGTAGGGCTCCTTGGTCAGGCAACCGTTACGCTCGACACGCCGTCATGACCCAGCAGGGGAACAACCCTGCGTGTCGGATTAATTTTATTATAAAAATGACCTTTGTAAGTGACTAAGGCCCATTTCTTCCGTACACCGCTTTTGCGTATGCACGTCTGGCGTGACTAGAGCCAAGTTCACAAACGCGTACCTTTCGACTTCCATGAAGTGATAAAATATTACCAACCCTCATTCCCAACCAAATACTTTCAGCTCGCACTTGCGTGGTCAGCCGAGTTTGCTTACATATACATAAGGACCTCGAACGTATCATGTAGCTTGGGGCGCGAGTCACCTTTCGGATCATGCATCGTCCCCCGACCGGGTGTCACAAGTCCGGCCTTAGGATTTCAACTCCCCAAATGGTCTGTGATACATGAAGCAGGGTTGGTTCATAAAATCAATAATACACTTTCAATAAAAAGGGTTTTTTATAAAGTCATTGGACACACCTTAAAAGAAAGTTTATATAAATAGTTTACCAACCCACCAAAGATCCGTTTATTCCCAAACGAGTGTAAGAGTTTGCCTAACACTTGAAAGATCTGACAAGTGTTAGTCTAAAGATATGCTTAATAGACAATGAAAGATTCATAGACAAATAACAATTCATTATCACCATAAGTTAAAGTTCTTACAATCTTTGACGAGTAGATCAAGAACACTAAAACAATGGCTGACAACCGAAAATAAGGAAACTAGTTGAAGGGAGGGGGAGAAAGTGAGCAAGGAGACGTGAAATCGGATTCTCCTATTTATAGGCCAGGCGAAGTGGAGCACGACCCATGCCAGGCTAGGCACGGGGTGTGTGTGTCAGGCAGCACGGGTCGCGTGGCTTGAAGCACGGGGCATGCCATGTCAGACTTGTCAGTTTTCCAGCAAGCTTGTCAGCAGCACGGGGCGTGTCTTGTCAAGCACGGGGTGAGCTATGCTAGAGTCATCAGTCTTCCAGCAAGCTTGTCAGCGACACGGGGCCTGTTTCGTCAGGCACGGGGCGTGTCATGTCAGAGCTTTTTGCTAACAGTGTCAGTGGCACAGGGCATGCTTGAGAGGGCACGGGCCGTGCCATCTCAGAGACATTGTCACACCCTTAAATTTCCACGTGCGGGGTTTATACCACGAGGCGTTTGAGAAACCAGGATCCGAGTCATTAGTCATACTAAACCATAAAAACACACCAAAACAGTTTAAGAAATGTGGAAGCGAAAGTGTAAGTAGAAATGTTGCGCAAAACACGCGCCCAACCTTTTATGCAGTGATCTCCATAAGTGGGAAGTAAATCGGGCATACCGATCTGAAGTAATGGAGATTTGCACCCCGTGCCTAGAAACTATTTCCTTTACATAAATTCTAGCGAGCTTCTCTGTCTTGTATTCTTCCTTGATGGCCAAAAAATGCGCGGACTTTGTTAGTCGATCAACGATCACCCAGATAGTGTTACAGCCACCAGGGGTCTTTGGTAACTTCGTAATAAAGTCCATTGATATGTGTTTCCACTTCCACTCGGGAATTACTGGTTGTTGGAGTAACCCCGATGGTTTCTGATATTCTGCCTTAAGCTTGGAATAAGTCAAGCACTTGTTCACATATGTAGCGATGTCTGCTTACATGTTTTGCCACCAGTAAGCTACCTTCAGATAATGGTACATCTTGTTTGCACCAGGATGGATTGAGTATCGATATTTATGAGATTCGTCCATCTCGAGCTTTCGTAAATTTCCAAAGGAAGGAACCCATAGCCGATTTTGGAAATATCTTGTACCGTTAGCCTTAGTTTCTAACTGTTTGTCCATCCCACGAAGCGATTCAGCTGCTCGGTTCTCATCCTTCAATGCTTCAATCTAAGCGTTGCGGACCTGATCAGGTAGCCCTGCGTGTATTGTGAGTTGCAATGCACGAACCCGTTTCGGTTTGGCATTTTCTTTTTTACTGAAGGCAACGGCTACCACATTAGCCTTACCCGGATGGTACTTTATCGCACATTCATAATGATTTAACAGCTCAACCCATCGACGTTGTCTCATGTTAAGTTCCTTCTGGTAAAAAATGTGCTGCAGGATCTTTTTGTCCGTATAACTTGTACACTTTGTACCATATAAATAGTGTCTTCAAATCTTTAGTGCGAAGACCACAGCTCCCAACTCCAGATCGTGAGTGGTGTAATTTTTCTCGTGTACCTTCATCTGCCGAGAAGCGTAAGCAATAACTTTCTCGCGTTGCATCAATACACAACCGAGACCCTGGATGGACGCGTCACAGTACACCACGAAGTCATCTGTCCCCTCTAGCAGGGATAAGATAGGTGCGCTGCATAGCTTTTGCTTGAGCAACTGAAAATGCCTGCTAATGCTTGTCATCCCACTTAAAAACGACGCCTTTTTGTGTTAACACTGTAAGAGGATGAGCAATCTTCGAAAAGCCCTCTATGAAGCGCCTGTAATAACCAGTTAAACCCAAGAATTGTTGAATCTCAGTAGGAGTCCTGGGTGCGTCCCAGTTTTTGATTGCCTTGATTTTTGCCGGATCAACATGGATTCCATTTTCGTTAACCACATGGCCAAGGAAGTGCACCTCTCGAATCCAAAAATCACAGTGTTCAGTTTTCCAAAAAATGTCCGATTTTCAAGCATTTGCAGCTATTCAAAATTCGGTTCAAGCTACGATGCAAACAATAATGAATTATGATAATGAAATCGGAACAAGTCAGAAAGTTCCTAAATTATTAAAATTAGAAGATTATCATAGTTGGGTTAAACGGTTTGAAGCGTTTGTCGATACGAATGACATTGATATGTGGTTAGCGTTCACTGAGCAATATGTTTATCCTAAAGATGAAACTGGTGAACCTATTCTTCAAAGAAAAATGTCTTCTGAACAAAAGAAAGCTTATCAAGCTGAGAAAAAGGCATATGGTACGTTAACGATGGCATTGCCTAAAGAGTTACTTCATCAATTTGCTGGTAACTACACATCAAAAAGTCTATGGGATGCATTGGAAAAACGATGTGAAGGCAATGACCAATACAAGAAAAGTCGACAAAAGGTTTTGAAGAAAGAGTTTGATAGTTTTAAACATTATCAGAATGAAACGATTTCCAATCTGATTGCAAGATTTGCTCATCTGCTGAGTGAAATGCGTTTGGTGAATCTTACTAAAGAAGAGGTTGATATGAAAGAAAAAATCTTGGAAGCATTGCCTGAAAAATGGGAGAATTATGTGATGATGATTACTCATGATAAAGATTTTTCCGGATTGTCTTTCAATGATTTGGTTCAAAGAATCCAGGCTCGGGATATGGAATTAATGGTGAATAAATCACTTCCTACACAAATTCAGAATCCTGCAGTGTATCATGGTGAAAATGACTCTACAATAAATGCTGGGAAGTCTAATATTCTTAGTTCTGCTCCTCCTACAGCATTTCTGGCAGGTAAATCTGAAAATCCAAGTTATTCTTCTGCTGGTTGTAATGTGTCAATTCCAAGTTCTTCAACTCATAGTGCATTGTCTGTTCAAACTGTTGATGATTATAATGCATTGATGTCTGCATTAGTATCTTCATACTTTGGTGTTATCACTGGTTCTGTGAGTAATGCTGAATTAGCAAATGAAGATTATGATCAGATTGATTATGATCATTTGGAGGAAATGGATCTCAATTGGCAATATGCTATGTTGGTTCGTAGAACAAAGAAGTTTCAATAGAACTGGTAAGAAGAGACTTAATCAGGAAGGAAAGATTGGATTGGACAAATCTAAGGTGAAATGTTATAAGTGTTCAGTTTATGGTCACTTTGCTCGAGAATGTCCAAGTTCTACAGAGAGTAAATTGAAAACTGGTCAGCATGCACATTTAGTTTTTCATCCATCCGATAAAGCTGAAAAGGTTGATTAGAAATCTGCTACTCTTGCTTATGATTGGACTAATACATTTATGCATCCAGATGGGTTTGCCTGGAATGCCGATTCAGAAGTTAAAAAGAATCATACTCCAATCTCAATTGCTTTAACTGTTCAACATACTGATGATGAAAGTTTTTTAACAGAGTCTGATACTGTAGGGATATGATCATGTAATAGTAAGCATATGTCCGAAAATTATTTAAGCCTACGGGGTCACACGTCACGACACCAAATGCATTAATATTAATTAATGGTTAATTAGTATTTATCACGAACATTTAACGAGGTTTCGTTAAAAACTGACAGTTAATTGTTAACAGGGGTGTTAGTTGTAATTAGAGAGAGTTGTAATTGGATTACAATTGGGAGAGGCTTTGTGATAAGCCTTTAGGCCGAATTCGGTTAAGGGATTATCCAAACCCTTTCTTGATTATCAAGTTCTCTAATCCTATAAATAGACCTATTGGTTTAAGGTTTAGTTGGCTGGTTGCATTTATCTGAAAAAGGTGCAAACCCTAATTCTCTCTCTCTACTCTCTCGAATTCGGCAACAAGAAAACCCAAGGGAGGTTTCGGTTCTTGTGTGGTTCGACCAAGCCTACATCAAGAGGTGTTCGTGATCGGTTGCTAGCACATAGCATTGGTGTGTCGTGTGTGCAATCGTAGAGGGATTTGCGTTAAATCCTCCAAGAGATCAAGTCTTGCCATGTGACGCCCACTCCCGGACTTGGCCCTAGGAGCGGTCACGCATCGGATTTACTCATGAACACAAGGTACAACAGAGATAACTAAAGCAGCGGAAATAAAAACTTTTATTCATATGCCAAGCATTACATAGTAAGAGAGACAAATAAAAAAAAAGAAAAATATCTCCATGCCAGTCTTTGAAAATGTCTTCTCTTGATAGCTTGACATTGTCTTGATAGTGTACGCCCCCTAGTTCCTACTCACATCTCAGCTTTCCCTTTTCGATCCGATGGTCCAGCCACATCTGACATACATAACTTAACAAGTCAGCTTACGCTGGTGAGTTCTAAGTTTTTGGAAAACTTTACCTTTCGAACACATACTATTTGGGTCAATCAAACCATTTCTGCAAACAGACAATTAAGCATAAAGTATCATAGGTTTACACATAATCATCCATATACTTAGTAGATTACATCTACCCTATCATTCTATAAACCTCGTGAATAGAATAACCTTCTATAACCTTATCATCTTCGCCTCACATTAAGAACCTGTCCTAATGTATCTTTTTGTCACTTCTCGTCTCAAGTACCATCTCGGGGAATAGTGTTGTTTGATCCTCACATGACAGTGGTCTTTCATTCCTGCTTTGCCGACACTTCAGGAAAAACACTATAAAACTCCCTATTTCAGAAGCCCCCACTTAATACTTGACAACCCTTGTGACCTTACTGATTACCATCCTTAACATGTTCTACTTAGCTAAATAGAACCCTGTTAATGGACATCTTACTTTCCCTGGTGGATTACTACTCTTAAAGACGTCTAATTATCTGATTTAAAACATCTTCCTAGTAATCCTACTTTCCACTAATCCTTTCATTACTTAATCACTAAAGGCAAGTAACATCGTAAACATTTCACATATATCAATACTTTATAAACAGTAGAAAGTATTTACACAAGACGTTATGTATATCAGCCCAAAACAGTTTAAAGCATTTAAGCAATATAAAACAGGGCTCATAGAACTCACCTTAGGTTGCGAAGTAGTTACTTGGCTTATTCCTTCGTGAATCTAACTTGCTTTAACGTGATGTCCCTAGAAAGACATCCTAGAGGTTACAAGCGGTCATTAAGGCTAACCCCTTATCCTAAACCCAATCCCTTGTTGGTTTAACATCCATTTGTCTAAATAACCGTTTTTCCCCTTATGGGAAAAGTATTCTTTTAGTGATACTTATGAAGAGGTGCATTCCTATAAGTAAACGCTCACTCCGGGATCGCCCAGTGAAGCGTATGCCATGTCCCAGTTGGGATTTATGCGACAACGCCACTATGCCAGAAACCCCAGTGTACAGGCGCCACCCTTCCAGTCCACACCAACTTCTAGATATCCGAGTAACTCGGTACATTCAATAATTTATCAAAACCCATGTTTTAACTTATATATACTTAAAACATATATATAATTATATTCTTTTGTTGAATATTATTACCTTTGCCCAAGCCTTTATGTCCTTGATGAGTGATTCTCATGACCGACCGTATAGGCGTTATCACGACCAGGAGGCGGGATTACTATGAGATATCACCCATATTTGTGTTTTAGTTTGGTGATGATCATGACCGACCGTATAGGCGTTATCACGACCAGGAGGCGGAATTACTATGATCAAAACACCAATGTTTATGTTCTTGTTCTTGGTTTACTTGTTCTTGATAAACCAACATGGTGAAACCATATCAAACCTTCTTTAAACATGAACTAACTTAAGGCTTTCTTAAAACATTTTTATTCTAAGGCTTTATACCAAATTTCAACCCATGATTCCCACTAGAACTCCCAATCTCAACAAAACATGTTCAAGAACCTTAATCTTGCATTATTCTTAAAAGGCATATCTAAGTGTTATGAATCATGAAACTAATTGAAGGCTTATGTTAAACATACCTTAAGTTGATCTATTCCAGAAGATGGGCTCCTAATTCCGTTTGAATCTTCAAAAATGCAAGCTAGAGTGTTCTTGGTGTTCTTGAGGTTTCTTAGAGGTTTTAGGTTGATTTTAGGTGAATTAGCAAGGAAAAATGGATGGATCCATGGTCTATTTATAGCTAAGAGTGTCTCACATGCTTCTTACAAGTGTCCTAGTGACTAAGCATGAGAATTGACACCTAGCATGGTGACTAATCATGAGAATTGACACCTAGCATGGTGACTAATCATTCAAATAACATATATTTATATAAACATGTAATTTTTCTTAATAATCTAACCCGATAAACACTTACCTTATGCATAGTTTATTGTTATAACTTCAAATACGCATTTCTTAACATATTAACATGTTAATCACATAAACACATATACGAAACATATTCTCACATATAAAAAAAAAATATATAAAAACATATATATTTATTACCTTTAGATTTTGGGGTGTTACAACTCTCCCCTCCTTAAACAAGGTTTCGTCCTCGAAACCTGTTCATACTCCAAACAACTCAGGATGAGATTTTCGCATCTCGTCCTCTCTTTCCCATGTAGACTCAGAACCCTTCTTGTGCATCCACTGCACCCTAATCATTGGAATAGTCTTATTCCTAAGCTTTTTCTCATACCGATCTATAATAGCAACGGGCCTTTCTACAAGTGACAACGTGTCATCGATTTCTATCTCATCTAAGGGTATTATTTGCGACTCATCCACCACACACTTCCTCAAATGTGATACATGGAATGTTGGGTGAATTCCAGACATTTCCTCAGGTAGATCTAGTCGATAAGCAACTTCTCCTACACGTTCAGCAATTCTAAAAGGTCCTACGAACCTCGGGCCTAACTTGCCCCTCTTGCGAAAGCGAATAATACTCTTCCATGGAGACACTTTTAATAACACGAAGTCTCCTACTTGGAACTCTATAGGCCTCCTCCTCTTATCTGCATAAGACTTTTGTCGATCTTGAGCAGCCTTTAATCGTGCCTTGATCGCATCAAGGTTTCGAGCCATGTTCTGAACCTCATCCTTGCTTCCTAGCTCTCGCTGGCCTACTTCACCCCAACACACTGGAGTTCTACATTTCCTACCATACAACATTTCGAACGGTGGCATACCTATGCTAGCATGATAACTATTGTTGTATGAGAACTCTGCCAGGTGTAGGTGACTATCCCAACTTCCTCCAAAGTCAATAATGCATGCACGCAACATATCTTCCAAAGTTTGTATCGTCCTCTCACTTTGTCCATCCGTCTGAGGATGATATGCCGTGCTAATATGCAATCTTGACCCCATTTGCTCATGGAATTTCTTCCAAAACCGCGAAGTGAACCGCGTATCCCTATCAGAAACAATAGTTACCGGCACTCCGTGTTGAGCAATAATCTCCTTTGTGAACAACGTAGCTAACTCTTCAGAAGAATGTGTTTCTTTTATAGGTAAGAAACGAGCACTCTTTGTTAGCCTGTCCACTATCACCCAGATGGTGTCATAACCTTTAGCTGTTTTGGGTAGCTTGGTTATGAAGTCCATCGTGATATGTTCCCACTTCCATTCGGGAATCTTCAAAGGTTGAAGCTTTCCATAAGGCTTTTGATGCTCAGCTTTAACCTTTGCGCAAGTCAAACACCTATTCACATATTGCATGACATTAAACTTCATACCCGGCCACCAATAGTCTCGTTTTAAGTCTTGGTACATCTTGGTCGCACCAGGATGAATTGAATAGCGTGACTTATGAGCTTCATCTAAGATCTTACCGCGAATTTCACCTAAAAGCGGTACCCACATTCGACCGTACCTAGTCTTAACTCCAAACTCGTTTTCTACTAAGCTTCCAACTTGTCCTACCATCCTTTCCTTCTTGACGTTCTCGTCCTTCAATGCCTCGTACTGATCTCTTCGAAGTTGGACCAGAAAATCAGGAGTAACGACTAACTTATATGACTTCACCCTGATTGGAGGATGATCCTCCTTTCTACTCAAAGCATCGGCCACTATGTTGGCCTTACCTGGGTGATACATAATCTCACAGTCGTAATCCTTGATCAACTCTAACCATCTACGCTGCCTCATATTAAGATCCTTTTGCTCGAAGAAGTACCTTAAACTCTTATGATCAGTGTAGAGGGTACACTTTACCCCGTACAAATAATGCCTCCATATCTTGAGAGCAAACACAACGGCCGCCAACTCTAAGTCGTGAGTTGGATAGTTTGTCTCATGAGGTTTTAGTTGCCTTGATGCGTAGGCAATGACTTTGCCCCGCTGCATCAAAACACAACCTAAGCCTTGATAAGAAGCATCAGAGTATACTACCAAATCATCAGACCCATCCGGTAAGGATAATACCGGTGCCTGAGTCAATCTGGCTTTTAACTCCTCAAACGCACTCTGCTGACTAGGTCCCCATAAGAACTTAGTGTCCTTCTTGGTTAACTTAGTCAGTGGCGTTGCAATCCTTGCAAAGTCTTGAATAAACCTACGATAATAGCCGGCAAGACCTAAGAAACTACGAATCTCTGAAGGCGTCTTAGGTGGCTTCCAACTCATTACCGTCTCGATCTTTGCTGGATCTACAAGAATGCCATCCGCGTTTATCACATGACCGAGGAATTGGACTTCCTTAAGCCAAAATGCACATTTCGAAAACTTGGCATATAGCTTTTCCTTCCTTAAGGTCTCTAGCACCTCCTTTAAATGCATCGCGTGATCCTGTTCGTTCCTGGAATAAATTAAAATGTCATCTATGAACACGATCACGAATCGGTCCAACATGGGTCGACATACCCTATTCATGAGGTCCATGAAAGCTGCAGGGGCATTAGTCAATCCAAATGACATAACCAAAAATTCATAATGACCATAACGCGTGCGAAAAGCTGTCTTCTCAATATCTTCGTCTCTAATCTTGAGCTGATGATAACCCGACCTTAGATCTATCTTAGAGAACCAACTCGCTCCTTGTAGCTGGTCGAATAAATCGTCGATCCTAGGCAAAGGATATCTATTCTTAATGGTTAGCTTATTTAGATCCCTATAGTCGATGCACATTCTCATGCTTCCATCCTTCTTTTTGACAAAAAGCACTGGAGCACCCCAAGGTGAGATGCTTGGCCTTATAAACCCTTTGTCAAGCAAGTCTTCTAATTGTGACATCAACTCTTTCATCTCTGATGGAGCTAACCTATAAGGTGACTTCGCTACGGGTTGGGCTCCTGGCACTAAGTCGATCCTAAACTTTATCTCTCGATCGGGAGGGATGCCAGGTAGTTCTTCTGGAAACACGTCTGGAAATTGGCATACTACCGGCACATCTTTTAGCTCCTTAGTCTTTATTCTTGAGTCAATAGCATAAGCAAGGTATGCCTTGCATCCTTTACTTATGAACTTCTGCGCCTTGATCATTGAAATGATCTTTACTGCTGAGCTATCACGATCTCCATAAATGGATATGATTTGCCCAGTTGGCACTCGAAGTTGAACCTTCTTTTGATTACAGATAATCTGTGCATCGTACTCTGCAAGCCAATCCATTCCTAATACCACATCGAAACCTCCTAACGCCATAGGGAATAACTTAATAGGTAGTTTGTACCCTTCTAACTCTATTAAGCAGTTATCAAATGGAGGGCAAATTGCAATTTGAAAATGTGAGCTTTTTGGTATAGCATTTTTTTTCATTTAGAAAATGTGCTTTTGCTTATATATAATATATTTTTTTTTTGAAAATTTAGTTGTTTAATTAAACACAGAAAAGTAACATACACGACTAAAGTCAACACGTAAAAAAGGTGGACAATAAGCTGTGCCGCCAGCCCTTTTTGAATAGCAAACCCTAGACGTATGAAAACAACATTCTTCAGTCTAGAGGCCATAATATAGATTTTTTTAAAATACTTAATCAAGTATTTATGTAAGGGAACATTTCATGTAAAACAGTTTGTATGAACATACCAATAGCCCACAAACCTGCAACTTTGAGCAGTAAGTAAGTCAAGGCTTTCAACATATAACCACAAACCACAGTAATTTAATTGTAGGTATTTTTTTAGTTTAATAGATTATGGACGTGTCATTTATCCCATTGTATGTATTCTTTATATTATTTGATAACATTTTGTGTTTGTATTCTTTTCTTTTAATCATTTTTTTTTGTTTAAATCCAATTATCGAATTAAATTTATTATAAGTACATGGAATAAGATGTAAATAAAATTTTTAGAATTGCCTAATACACTTATAAACCTATATTTTCTCTATTTTATTCATTTTCCCGATAATTTCGTGGATTACCGCAGCAACACGCGGTCAATCTCTAGTTATGATACAAAATCGTATAACATAAAGTAAATGTGGACGTGTAAAAAATTCGAATAAAATTTTGAAACAAATACATTGAACACCAATGCCACATTCTTTTGCCACGTTTCAACTGTACACAAATTAAACAAATATGTAAATACAATTATTTTAGTAGTTGGAAAAATATTTTGGAATATTGGATGAGTCCCCTGTCCGTACAATTTAACAATTTTTTTCTGATTTGTCAAGATTCCTTCATAAATGGCAACGCCAATATTATTATTTTTTAAAAAGGAAATATTTATTAAGTCGTTTTGATTATTTATTCGGCGTTGTTTTCAAATTTGCAACTATCTACGTTTCGGTTATATATAAATTAAGTTAAAAGAATGTTACAAATTTAATTACTACTACAAATAAAATTATAAATTTAGTGATATAGTAATAATAATTGTTTATGTTAATATTTTATTGACAAATCTTCTATATGAATCTTGATCAATAAAATAACCAATCATAAGAGGAAGGTGGATTGGGTGTGGGATCATTAAACACAACCAACATATCTTTAATCACGAAATGGTTTTAAAGATTCAAAACAAAACAAGATCAGCTATGGAGATGAGTGATCTTTGGGGCGGAATTATAAACTTTTTTAAAGGGTAGCAAACGTACAAATATTTTTAGGGGTAGCAGACGTTCATAAAAACAAAAAAATCCAAAACTTCCCACTTCATGTACGAGTTTAGAGAGTGACACATGACCAGGGGCGGACCCACATAGAGCCCAGGGGTAGCGCCCGCTACCCCTGAACTTTTACCCCGACGTGCAAATTTTTTTTTTTTATAGGTTTTCGGTTTTTCGCGACCCCTGAAACGAATTTTTCGCGACCCCTGGAAGAAATTTTATGGCTTTTACTTAAAATTATGATCAAAAGTCTCTTAAAAATATGATTAAAAGCCCGTTAACTACCTAAAAAAAATTTTCGGGGGCGCTGCCCCCGAACCCCCGTTAGTCCCCGCTACCCCTGATATTCTTTCCTGGATCCGCCACTGCACATGACACCCCTGAAACCCCTACTTTTGCCACTAATTAAGTCATCGTGCCACAAAAAACTGACGGTACTATGGTCATCAATCCCCGTCAACAACAGCATCGCGGGAACTTGGAAGCAAATCGTAAAGAGGGAAACCTCACTTCAAGAGGCCAGCGTCAAAATGAAGTCATCCATACGTGTTGTCATCGGAGATAAGAAAGTGACGCGTTTTTGGTTGGATGCTTGGATTGGAAAAAATATTTTGTGCATCATTTTTCCTCATATTTTTAATTTGGAACAAAATTAAAACATTATGGCTAGTGATTGTTTTAGTAAATCTAAAGCAGGGATAGATCGAATGACAGTGGAGACCACCACACAAATGGGTCATGTGGTCAACGGAGACTGATGGGACAACAGAATTCCACACAAGTTATGTTAAATCATTTACTAGGGGACCGGATGGGCACTAACCATATTTGGAATCAATGGATACCAATAAAAGTAAATGTGTTTCGATGGAGAACTGTCCTTAAAAGAGTACTGACTCGAGATGCATTGGCAAAACATTTATTTACGTTATGTTCACTTGCTATCAAACTTTAGCACATCATATCCGAATGGATCAAATCGTCTCATATCTATGGATTCTCTATCAAAGACATTTTGGAGTTTTAAAAAACGATTCACGATGGCAAAAGGAAAAAGAAAACGTTTCATGCAATTATGATGGCAACATGTTGGAGTTTATGGCGAGAAATAAAATGAATTGATACATAACAATAAGAGAAGTAATGAGGAAACGATGCTCGGAGAAATCAAATCCGTGAGTTATTTATTGATTTGATATAAGTAACACGCGTTGGAGTGTAATGGGTGAATTGGTATGATTTTAATTCTTTAATATAGTTTTTGGAAAACTAGGGGTCTAGGATTAGTTTTGCTTTCTGATTATACGTACCTATAATTTCTAACTTCTTGTTATCTTTAATATAAATTGTCGTTAAATAAAACTAAATAATCAATATTAAAAGGTATCTAGCTTTACCGTTTAAAGAATATGTAAAGGGGAGTGAGAGGAAGGGTATCACATCAGACCCATGCTCACGAAACACCGCTTTGTTGTGACGTGATCTGCCCGTGAGAGGGTCTTTCATGGACCGGGCATCGGTCATGGAAGACGAAGATTTTGCCAATGAGCGATGATTTTGAGGTAGATATGGGGTGTTGATACAACACGAAGTTGAAAAAAAATGATTCATATTAAAAAAAATCTATTTTGAACTCTATAATAAGCACACGACACCTTCCTCTCAAAATCTTGAACAATTCTTAAAATAGTGGCCGGTTCCTACGAAATCATCAGTGAAACGTTTCAGCGAGGTAGGTGGGTTCCACTTCGTTATAAAATAATCTTTTACAAAAAGCTCATGAGCTGCTTGACAGACACAGTTGAGATGGGCTCTTCGAGTCGAGTCATGATTGGTTGAGCGCGTGAGCTTAGCCATCTTTGAGCACCGAAGACAAAGGCTTAAAAGAACACAATATATATTTCATTGGAAGATGATGATGAGTCCAAGAAATTCAAGATTTAATAGAGAGAATTCTAGAAATGAAGGGAAATTTAAATTTTGTGTGTTAAATGTTTACATATATATTGGTTGGTAACTAATTTTTTTTATTCGACCGTTACAAATCCTTAAACGGTAAAAAAAGTGGTTGTTGCAAGCCACCTTCCTTTGTTTCACACCATGAGAAACCTCGCTCCCTAGTGGGATGGTGTTTTACAGCGTGAGTGACACCCACACCATCATACCTCACACACTAAAAAGTTCAATTTAGTTACTAATTTTTTGTATATATATTTTATATATTTTTTAATATATTAATAGAAAAGTAATTAAATATACTTAAAGCATGAGCATTAAAATTGGATGCATTATGCTCTTACGTCTTTATTGAGTAAAATTACTCCAACATGGAAATAATATATAATATAATAAATAAATAATAGTCTAGTGACAAATATTGTAAAAATATTTGAAAAGAATTTTAGCTCAAAAACATTGGAATCACCTGAAAAAAATTTCAACAAAAATTTCCAATCACAAGTACACTCCTTTTGCATCGTCAATTATGTACCAACATCATCGAACACCATTACCACAACTGGCGAAACATGCTACAAATTATAATCTCAAAAAACCCTAAAATTGGGGTAAGTAAATCGAAACCTTCATCTCACTCAAACCTGTTTAATTAATAATTCAAATTCAGGTTGAAGGATGATCGAATTTCGATTCCAGAAATCCCTAACTAAAAACAAGGGAAAAAAAAGCTATGAAGGATCAAATCCGAATCCGTCCATAATAATAATGTACATACGAAATTGAAACCCTAATTCGAACCTGAAACTCGTTAAATCTAATAAATCACGCCTCCATCCCTAATTTCACGATCTCCAACACGCGAATTGATTGAAAATTTGAAATCGAAGCTTTCAGACTTCGGTTTTCTGCAACAGAGGAGTGAAGCCATGGCCGTCGGAGATCGTAGCGTTTTTACACGACGAAGAGGAATATTCATCGACGGCCAAATCGGAGAATCTCTCCGCGAAATCATCCAAATCTAACGCGCCGAAACCGCGCTCGTCTCGTTCCAGAACGCTCAACAACTTTTTGAAAAAAACGACGTCGCACGGAATCACGAGTCCGCCGGAGATCTGGAATCCGAACTCCTCCTCCGCTTTGTTGAGTAAGGATATGAACACCGGGAGGTTGAGGAAGCGCGTGGGGATGACGAAGCGGCGGCGTTCGGCGCCGACGTAGACGGCGAGTGAGCCGCCGGAAGGGATGCGGCGGCGCCACCGCTGGACGACCTGTTTGAGGCGGACGATCTGGCTGATCTTGTTGCCGGACTTCATTTCAGGCGAAATTGCGAAAATGAAAAGGAAAACGAGGGTTTTGTGATTTTTGTGAAGCGGTAGTTGGATTGTGGGGCAAGTGGAATTGCTCCACATGAAGAGGGGGAGTATTTAGAACTCAAGGAGTACGAAAAAGCCGGATAATAGTTTTCTTTTTGTTTTCTTTCTATTTATTTGGAGGTATTTTTATAATCATATAATATTCTTCAATATTCGGTATTAAGGTTAATTTATTTGTTAATAAATGTTGATTAGAGATTACCATAAGTTTATTTCCTAGGATGATGCATCACAACAACCTACACCGTCTACATACATGATTTAAACTTCTAACATTTAACGTAAAAACAGACTTACGTAATAAGCGAGATGTTTTTAAAGAGAAGTTCTTATTTTGTTAGTGTTTTATATGTTTCTGTATATGTTTACCAACAATCATTATAAACATAAGAGTTGTTGTCCCACTTAACTCAAACACGTACGGTTGATTTAGAAGGGTATAAATTCGAGGTCGTGTTGTTTCTACTTTAGTATATTTAAGTTTGACACGTAAAATATTATATGTTTAAATATGTGGCGGTTTTTGATTGCTTTATAATTTAAAAGGATGGATATATCTTGAATGTTTGAAGTTTCAAAGAGCAATGAATTTGAAATTTACTGCGTGAATATAATTTTAGTAATGAGATATTGCACCAAAAGGAACATGTTTAGCGATATCAAAATGTAAATCTGTTTCTATTTCTACTACATGCTTGAACATTCATTCATTATAAATAAAATATACAAGGAAAAATGATCAACAAGTCTTTTTTTTTCTCTCACTTTTTTTATTTTAACATATACTCTACTAGGTTAATAACCTGTGTACTACACGGGCTGCATAGAGAATAATAATATTAGATAAATATAAAAGAAAAAGATAATGATCTAAAATTTGAAAATTATGATTTATATAAAATTTTATTATTTTTGACAAGTTGTTGATTACTTTCCATAAAAGACTAAAATTATTGAGTAAATTAATCATATCTACATTAAATTTATTAAAATTTTAAAATAAAAATTTAGTTTTGATAAAATTGGTAATTAATATTAATTGAAGATTACTAAATTGGTAATTGATTGTGAGATTTAACATGTGACGGTGGTGATGTGGACCATTTATTTATAAGACATGTGGCAAAAAATTGTATTGTTTTATTAGGATTAAGATAAGATAAGATAAACCAAACTTTAAGTTAAGTAGTAAATAATCTACTAAATAATATATAAAAATATTCAATGTCATGTGTTATTCTTATATTCACTCTTATTAAAATTTTCTCATATTTTCTAATATTAAATACTAATGATTTTAAGCAATTAAATTATATATTTAAATTTTAAATATATAAATATTATTTAAACCCAATAAATTATAAAAAGATTTCAATTATATATTATCTTAAAATATAATTTTGCAATAAAAGTTCGATTATTTTTAATACATTTTTTGTTTAAACTTATGCTTAAAAAATATAATAATAATTATATACGATATTATTAATTATATCATTATTAAAACAACTCATGTGGTACACGGATTGATATCTTGTCTATAATATATATATATAATGATTTTACTATTAAATATAATTTTATAAATACTGATATATAAATAATAAGTGTAAAAGTTTATTCATTAGTCATCATACAAACTAAAATTTGATATTTTAACACTATATAAATAAAACTCTATGTATTTGCAATTGGGCTTTTCGAAAGTCGCAAAAGAGTTGGTATTTGTTTGTTGTGTAATATGTACACATGTATAATTTTTTTTATGTACACTTGTGTAATAAAGTTTGTGGATGCTTTGGCATTAGACAGTTTTTTTTCTCACATTCTTTACATAACGTTATAGACTTATAACAATTCAATTGTTTTGTATATACGTAGTTTCCGTAGCAACGAGGGTACCGCAATTCTTGTTTTATACATATCATGGTTTCAAGCTATTTTGTTAACGTGTCCGTGAGATTTGGAAATTAGAAAATAAAACTAAGAGAAAAAACCGAAATCGCCGCTGAAATCACGGAACTATGTCCATGTGCCTCGACAGTTGCAAAGCACTCCCTACGGCTTTTTATATTATAATTATTTCGTAGTACGGCCAAATTTATACATCTAGCCTCCAAAATTACTTGTCATTTAGCATGACTTGTTTTTTTAACAAAGAACCTTTGTATATACATTTTATAAAATTTTTACTTTTAATGTATTTTTAACGATAAATCTATCTTAATTTTACTACTAAACCACTACATAAACTAAACTACATCAATGTTTGAGTTTGAGTCGTGACCTCTAACTAAGAAGACGGCATATATCAAGTGGGTTGGTTCTATATTAATAATTTTTTTAATAATAATAACAATAAAATATCTTTAATATTTGATTTGGGAGTTAACATCCAATCATTAGCTTATCCCCTTAAAATAACATAACATGTATTTACCAATATTTTATGTTCAAAGTAAATTTGTTATCATACATGAGAGTATTTATGTCCTAATCAATATCACGATGAGAAGTGTAAGAATCATGCGATGGTACTATATTTGATGTAAATAAATATTTAGCGTTAACATAAAAAAGAATTATGCATAAAATGTATTGCATTAAAGGCATAAAAATGTGAAGAAATCGGCTTATTTTTCTTTATTTATTGTCTCTTTTATGTATTCTTCTCTCATATTTTTTAAACATTTATAATAATGTGTTATGCGGATATAGTGTATCTCATAGTGTATATACACATGTGCATTCAGTGTATATGAATATGTGCCTTTAGAAAAAAAATATTACCGATATCATTATTAATATCATGTTTTCCATTGAAAGATCTAACAGATAGAGCTCCTACACGCGCTGAAAAATAATTTAATTCATTTTTTCTTACATAAAAATGCTATTGTCGTCTTTTCATAAAAGTTGAAAGTAAATTTGTTATCATATATGAGAGTATTTATGTCATAATCAATATCACGATGAAAAGTGTAAGAATCATGCAATGGTATATTTGATGTAAATAAATATTTGTGTTAAAATAAAAAAGAATCATGCATTGCATTAAAGCCATAAAAATGTAAAGAACTCGGCTTATTTTTCTTTATTTATTGTCTCTTCTATGTATTCTTCTCTCTTATTTTTTAAACATTTATAACAATATGTTATACTCTTATGCGGATATATATAGTGTATCTCTTAGTGTATATACACATGTGCATTCAGTGTATATGAATATGTGCCTTTAGAAAAAAAAATATTACCAATATCATTATTAATATCATATTTTTCATTGAATAGATCTAACAGAGCTTCTACACGCACTGAAAAATAATTTAATCCGCTTCTTCTTACATAAAAAGGCTATTGTCGTCTTTTCATAAAAGTTGAAATTGGCGCGTTAATATAAAATAACGTAATCCAAAATAACAATTAATGCCTAATTGTATATCACGCAACACAGAAGAACACTAATGTGTCATTCTATATTACGCAACATAGAATAAAAATGTACATGTGTTATTAACCACCTTATTTACCATCACTTAAATGACGCACAACACGTTATTAACCCGAGTCTACAACAAATCACTCAAATGATACAGTAGAATAACGCAACTCATTCAAAATTACACATTGTTTTTTCTAAATCACGCAACTATCCAAAACTTAATGCTACCTTGCTAAATATCTTATTCATGTATCTTGAAAATACTACACTAAAATAACGCAACATATTCTAAATTACACCTAGTTTTTTTTTTTCAATTACGCAGCTATCAAAAACTTAATGGCTCTTTCCTAAATATCTTATTCATCTATCTTGACATACTACACTATAATAACGCAAACATTAAAAATGAAGCATTGTTTTTTAACATCACACAACTATCCAGAACTTATTGTTCCTCCCTATATATCTTATTCAGGTATCCTATTCATATTCATCACCTATTAGAACAAACATCAAAGAAAATGAACATCGACATAAACAAAAAAGGATATTATATATTATCACATATAAAACACACTATCGGGTGGGATTTGTTAAAATGACCAAGTCAGGATGAGATAAAAAAAACCAAATAAAACATTCACAAAAAACATCAAAAACCTAACAAAGGGTGCCTATAACTTCTTAAGCTCCTCCACATTCGCCTTCTTCTCATTCATCTTCTTAATGGTGCTATCCATAACACCACGAAGAAGGAAATGGATCTCCTCCTTCAACTGAAGCTTATCAGTATGTATTTGGTGGCGGCATTTTGCATGGCGGATGGGGGATGTTCAACAAGTTCCTTTAGCATCCCAATATGGCTTTGAATATTGTTCGTGGTGAGCCTCGTCATCATGCCGAAGGAGTTTACATGATGCGGTCCTCCTTCATTTCCCTTGTATTCAGCTCCTCAATCACCTTCATCACTTCTGAAGAACCCCTGCTCTTGAAATTTGATAAAGAAAAGCCTATTTTCTAAAGTTTGAATGGTGACGGTTAATAAAAATGAAGTAGGAAGGTAGCGTCTGCGTCTGTGTCTACAAAATATATATATAATGCAAAGTGCAGGGAAAAGTAATAGATGAAGAAACAAAAAAAATTATACACAAAAACACCTGGAAAATACACCTGATCCATATACATATGCGCAAATTTACGTTTTTACAGTATTCAAACAGATTAAAAAATTATATGAACGCAACTAAATTTAATAAATTTCACCATCACAATCTTCCAACACAAACCATGCAATCAACTAAACGTGGGTGGCTGCCTTAGATACATTGCATACTCATCATCCCTTCAACAATTAACTTGCTAAAAACACAAGAATGTTTTTTAGTCATGCAACCTTTCTTTTACAAAAAACGCAAAATACGTTTATTTTTCACGCATCAAAAATTTATCAACTTATATTACTACAGCATTACAAACATAAAAAACTTAAATTTACCAACATATAAAAATAAAGCAACAATAAAATCAAATCACACAACCATTGTGTTTGATCACGCAAGAATAAGTTAATCATCTAACTGACTTTTTCAAAATAACTAGTCTAAGATCAAAATCGTTTTACAAAATATCTCAAAATGTCCAAAATCAAGAACCCTAAAAATGATTTCATATGATGAATATTATAACGAATGGAGGAGTTACGATGCAGAAGATTAATGGAACCCATCCGTCATTATTTTTTTATGCATATGTGTAAATGACATAAAGGCCCCTCCATGTACAAACATAGTTAGACACCCGCCATACCGCTCTTCCTTCGAACGTTTCGCACGGAAATAATACTTTGTACCAAATCTTTCATCAACATGACAAATGGTAAACTTTATACATGGTTTCATTTCCTTTTCTTCCATTTTGGAAGGAAAGTTATGAGGGTAAACAACTTAAAAATCTTCCTTCCACCTCATTCTTTTAAAAAAACTCGGAAACACAAATATTTTCCAGTTCCTTCTGATTCATTTTCATTTCTTTCCATTTAAATAACTCGAGAACACAATGTTAGGGTTTCCTATTGCAATCTACATTTCGTTAATGCTTGCACATATAGATCTATAATCCATCACCATGTCTTTGTGCCTCATCTCTTTCTCTCACATCAACTCTTTCGTTTGCGATCATGATACCTATGTTAATCTTTGTCTTCCTTAGGCAATGCTTCCATTTGATATTGGATTTTAACCATACTCTTGAAAGACTTTTTTTAATTTTGTTGCCTTTCAGAATCCAACAGTTGGCACTAAGGCTAAGGGATCATGATAGAAATTAATTTGGTTTTGAGTGCTTGAAACCTGTTTTAATAATTTGATATCATGTATTTTTCAGTTCTTTTATGATGTTAAACTTTATTATTCTATCCCCCCCCCCCCCCCCCCCACGCACGTCTTAGTGATCAAACTGAAGAGTTTCATCACATTTTGGTATAATATAATACGTATTTGATCATCTCATTGCATTTCGACATTGTGGTTTGTGGAAGTCCTTTCTTTGGAAACCTCCAATGACGACTTGATTCCTTACCTATTAGGTCTGGGGGTTTGGGGTCGTATTCGGCAGTTGAGGCGTTATCTTATGCCTTTGTGGCATCTAGGGACCAATCTTGGGTGTTGCAAAATCATATATTGCGGGACAATGGTATATGCGATATTGATTCTGATTATGCTTGTGCTTTGGCTTGTGTTCGTGATACAATCTCAAGATTTGCTAATTTGAAGGGCATCGCGGACCTTTCTCGTTTGATGGCGTAAACCGGAATTCTTTTCCTTTGGTTTATAAGTTATTAAAGTTAACTTTGGTTTTACCCCTCACAACCGCAAGCGTTGAGAGATGTTTTCCGCAATGAAGCTCTGAAGACCGACTTGCATATTAAAATAGGTGATGATGGTATGAACGATGCTTTGATTTGTAGTGTAGAAAAAAAAAAGCATATATGGATGTCAAGACCGAACGAGTGATGGGGCGCTTTCAAAACATGGGTAACCGAAAAGTTTAACCCTATAATGTAAGACTTTTTGTTAGTTTGTAATTATCTAATGAAATCGGTCCTTGGACTTTGGCTCAAGGGACATGGGGTGGGAGTTAGAGGTTCTGATTGAAAGGTCACAGGTTCGAATTTTCCAAGGGGTATTTTGGCAAGGGTCAGTTTCCTCTTGAATTGGTGACTCGGTTGTATGCAGGACTGATGCACGAGCTTCCCCCATAAGGGACATGCCATTTACTGTCACAACTGAATTAGCGTTGGAGATGATCGGGTGGGAGGCTTTCAACCTCGTCTAGGGGTGTTCATTATTCGAATCTCGTTCGAATAATTCGAAATTCGACTCGATTCGAATTCGAATAAGAAATTCGAATTCCCTATTCGATTTATTCGAATCGAATCCTAATTTGATTCGATTAATTAAGTCGAATTCGAATCGAAATCGAATTTGATTTTCCAAATTCGATTCGATTCGAATAATTCGAATAAGATATAAATATAACTTTTTATATATTTCACATATATATAATTATATATATTTATATGTGTGTATATATATATATATATATATATATATTATGTAAGTTATATATCAATATTTTAGTATTCTTGGGCTCACATTTAACATAAGCCTAATTTGGTATTCTTTGGAAGAGGTATTTTGGTTGTTCACTTTACTTATTTTTTGCTTATTTGGAGCTGTCGTTTGCTTGACTTTGGCTTGTTGTTTTGGTTTTTTTATCTAGTACATTGATACTTGTTTTGTCGTTAGTTCTATTATCGCATCGGACTTGTTTGGTACCTATCGTTTTGGATATGTTTGGATCTATTTAAAAGTTATTATTGGATTTTTATAAAAAAAGTTATTGAAAATTTAATTTTATGAAATTAAAGATTTCTCTTATTCGAATTTATTCGAATAAATTCGAATTCGATTCGAATTCGACTATGATTATTCGATTCGCATTCGACTGGTTTTAATCGAATTCGAATCGAATTCGAATTTGGTTTTAGAAGTTCAAAATTCGAATAATTCGATTTGAACAATTCGAATAAATCGAATTCGATTCGATGAACACCCCTAACCCCGTCAGTGATTCAAAACCGCCGTTCAAAAAAAAATATCTAATGAAATCATAATTTTAATTTTTTTTGTTCTTACATATAAGTGTTTGAGAAAAGAATTTTATGCACCTCCTTAAATATTTTTTCAGTTCCGCCCTCTTAGTGAGTTTAATTTGCTTTGGCCTGTAGAGTGTGTTGCTAATTAGGTCATTTTATTGCATTTTTTTTTACAAACAGGTCAAATGGTATAGCCGTATAGGCAAAGAAGTTTCTCATAGTAAACGTGTCAAATGAATCTAAACCCTAATGCAAACTACTTCCAAAATAGTGTGGAGTGGACGAATTTGTATGATTTTAATTTTCCGGATCCGGTCATTTCTTGGGTTTGTTTGTTGTTCTTCTTTCTCTGCATTGTATAATTAGCCTCTGGCATTTTTCTCTACTATATTGGCCGTTAAAAAAAGTTAATCTAATCTTTGTGTTTGTATTTCATGAATATGGTTGGTGGGCTTGTCGATTAATGTCAAGGCTGTAAACTGGGCTTCAAGCTCGCTGCAATCTGGGCTCGATGCAAAGAAGTAAGCCTTTTATATGTGTCTAAAATGCATAACTTAAATCATCGATTGAGAAGTAAGATGCCTAGCCGACAGTTATTGTGGAGAAGAAGAATATTGCGGTAACATTATCTATGATGGTTATAGCGACTGAGGAAGATAAAATTGTAATTTGATAGGCCGATATTGAATTTAGATAGATTTAAGGTTTGATTATTGGTCTTAAGAATGATTGGAGTTCACTATCTATGTTATATTATAATACATATAAGAAGGACAAAATTGTCATTTACTTAAAATAAACAATAAAATTATCATTAATTGTAAATTAAAAATTAAAACAATCTATTTAATGATAATTAAAATTTAATGAATTATAAAGTACTATAAAAATAAGCCAAATACAATCAAATATAAAAATTAATATTGCGTTGTAAATTATCGTCACCGCATTAACGCACAAGTTTCATACTAGTCAATATAATATATAATTTCCGAAAATCTATTTAGAAATTTATACTTAACCCCATTCTTTTACCACATATTAACAATTTACACAAACCTTAAACTCTAAAAAATTAATTCTAAAGTTTTTATAAAATTTAAAATTTTAAGTGATTTATATTTGGGACACACAAATGATAGCAATTAAAAAATTGAAAATCATATTTTTATGTTTCTTAAGGCTCCACCACACCACTTGGTGACTTAGGGTGATTGTAATACCTCAAGTTTGGGAGGCTATCCCAAGCTCGGGATCGCGGGAGAGCACGGGAACACCATGACGGGGTGCTCGAGATCGGGACTCGGGAGACTCCCGTGGGAGTGGGGTACCGAGGAGAAAAAGCTCGGGAAAGGCTTGGAGATTGTGGGCCACCCCCACTTTTGAAGGGTTTGGGGTCTTGGGAGAGGATCTTGAGGTATTACATGCAAAAAGTGTTTCCGCGCTCTCCCGCGATCCCGAGCTCGGGATTGTGGTATCATCTTGAGGTATTACAAATACCCTTACAAAAAAAATCCGTCTTATACTATTTTGCTAGTTCCGCAGGGACAATGATACAAAGTTAAGGTAGCATTTTTTTTTATTTTTATCATAGCTTATTAGTTTGCTGAATTAATATATTGATTATTCATTTAGATTTAAAGTAGTGTTTGATTATTCTTAAAATCTTATGTGATTAATTTATATGAATTGTGATTTGGGTATAATTTTGAAAGTTGAATTGAACCTTTAGAGAGCAACTCAGGTATATTATATTTCTATTTTTTTTTATGAAAATTGATGTATTTTACTACTTTGTTATGCATTTGAGATTTTATTCGGTCTTTTTATCAAGTGGCCCGACCTAAACAATATAGTTTTTCTTTTTTATATATAGCGATAAATAGCCAGTCCCATGAAAAAAAAATTCTTGAATTTGGCACTCCCTTAAAACCCATCTTGAAACCATCTACACCAAAATTCCATATCGGTCTGTATAACCCGCACTCTATTCCTTTTTTGACCCCTTTCGGCCCGATCCACTAGACCAAACAAACAGATCCACCCACCGGAGTGGAGATGCCCGCTTCACCAGCCAGACCGATCAAACCGGCTCGATCACCCAACCGGATTTCAGTTCTTTTGAATTTCAAGTTTTATTAAATTACAATTTGACAAAATTACAAATTGTCATTTAAGTTTACACGTTTTACAAATATTGTCCTTAAACTTCACTAATAACACTAAATGTCATTTATATTTTAATTTCATGCATGTTTTGTTCCTTCCACTTACAGACGTTAAAATTTTCCGTTAGGTCCACTAAAAAGACTACAAAACTAGTCTCTTATTAGTAAAAAGACTAAATTACCCAACGAAGAAATTTAACGTCCGTTAATGTAAAGGACAAAACGTGAATGAAATTATAATTTAAAGGACGTACATTCATTGTTTTTGTAAAGTTTAAGAACAATATTTGCAAAACGTGTAAACTTAAAGGATAAAATTTGTAATTTTATCTTATAATTTTTTATAGATTTCAATTTCTTGAAATTCCGGTTCTAAATTCAATTTCAGTTATAATCCAAAATTTAACGAATTCCATGTATCAATTCACCTTATATATATGGACCTTTTCTTAGGCTATGTGTAGTCATCAAGCCCCACCATGGGGCATTATACGCCATGTGGCGATGACATGGCATAGGGGGGTTATAACATCTCAAGTGTGTAACCATAAAGCCCCACTAATCATTACCTAATCATATTTATTTATTTTTTTAGTCAACTAATAAAATAAAATAAATTATAAAATTTTAAAACTTCAATTAAAATAAAAAGATACTAGTTAAACAAATAACATGACATAAAAAAAAAACGACACATAACATAAAAAAAAACGACACATAACATAAAAAAAAACAACCCTACTAGCCACTCATGTAACTCTTCGCGATTTCCTCCCTAAGTTTTATTGCGATCGTACGCGCAGGCTCGTCATCCGGGAGTGGTTGTCGAAGCTCATGTAAATCTTGGTGCATTATACGGCGTTTGACTAACCCCGTTTGTTCTCGACGCAAACTCACCATCGTGTTTTCCGAGCAATCAAGCCAAGCTCTAGCTAGCGTCACCTCTTCTTCCTCCGTCCACGGTTGCACTTGTTTCTTCTCTCTCGGCGCCTCGGGTGCCTTCTTTTTGTGTGACCGTTTTTTCCTACCCGCATTTTGCTTCGGTTGGGTCTCGGGCACAACATCATCGTCAAGCGGTATGACGTCGTCTTCGGGAGAAGGTGTCGGTCGAGACGAGGGTGATGGTGTCGGTCGAGACGTGGGTGATGGTGTAGGTCGAGGCGAGGGCGATTGAGAAGCTTGAAATGGATTGTTTTGTTGGAAGGTTTGTTGTTGAAATGAGTTTTGTTGTTGGAATGCTTGAAACGGAGAAAAAGAATGTTGAGCAAAGGGATTAAACCCCATGCCTTGCGGGAAGTTTGCTTGAAACGGTTGAAACGGTTGTTGCATTGGCGGTGATCCTAAATTCGCCATGTACGCGAACAACCCGTCATCATCGGGGTTACCGTTCGTACGACGGGGAGGTTGGAAGGGCGTGTTTGATGATGGTCCTCCTCCTTGCATTTTCTTAAAAAACTTGGAAGAAATATAGTAGTAGAGGAGAGTGAAGAAGTGTTGTTAAAAAATGGGGGTACCACTCTTTTTATATCAAAAAAGTATAACATTTAAAAAAAAAAAAAATTGTATTAATGGCCCCAACGTATATATTCCAACGGCTAGTTTTGAAAAGTCAAGGGGGGAGAGGCGCCATCTAGGTAACGCCACACCCACAAAAACAACAACATGGCGCCCCAGGGGGTGCCCAGGGGCGCTATATGGGGCGCTATGGTGGGGGGTTGGGTGTTATCACGCCCGATTACACATAGCCTTAAAAATAACACATTTTTCACAAGTACATCGTGTAAAAGTGTGCATGTCGATCCTCGTGTAGACGAGAGACTCATACACAAGATTTATCCTTTGTTTATCATTTATCAATAAAAGAAGTTCAATTAAACCACGTATGATGAATCAAGTTACATGTTGAGATTAACGAACTATCTTACTAACTCATGAACATTAACAACCAGACACATTCCCTTTCTTTATGCCATGATTAAAGTCTCACACAACTTTAATGACCACTTTCCTGTTTCATTCACCAACCCATACAAATACCACAAATCATTCAACTCTTGTTCCTACAACAAAAATGAGAGTCACCATCAACCTTTCTTCAATGCTTAAACCATCCGAACCAACATGGTCCGGTAGCCTCGCGCTCTCCGAACTAGACCAGACTGGCATGACCGCGCATGTCCCAACCATCTACTTCTACACCCAATCGTCCGAAAACTGGCACGCCGTCTTACAAACCCTAAAAACTTCACTCACCACAACTCTAGTTCATTTCTACCCTTTAGCAGGCCGGCTAAACTCCATCGCTGGAGGCCGCCTGGAACTCAACTGCAATACGGACGGCGTACCCTTCACTGAAGCATACGCCGACGTGAAACTAGTTGACCTGGATGACTTCTTTCAGCATCCGGTCTTCGACCAACTTATTCCTACGGTTGATTATCGGAATACACCCCTTGAGGAAACTCCAATGTTGCTTTTGCAAGTTACAAGATTTGTTTGTGGAGGGTGGTCATTAGGGTTTTGTATATCACATGTTGCTGTTGACGGGCAAAGCGCGCTTCATTTTCTGTCAGAATGGGCTAGGGTTTGTCGCGGTGAGCCGATGGGCTCCCAGCCCTATCTTGACAGAAAAGTTTTGCGCGCTGGTGACCCGCCAATGATGACATGTGTTAACAGAAACATTAAACTACATGCACAATGTAGTCCTCCACCGATTCTTTTAGGTCAGTCGAGCAACGAAAACGAACGCCGGCAAGAAACAACTGTAACCATGTTGAAATTAACCAAAACCCTAGTCGAAAAACTTCGAAACAAAGCGAACGAAAACCAAAAAACCGAAAACGACCGTAGTTTTACACGATACGAAGTTGTAACCGCACATGCATGGCGAACCGCATGCAAGATTCGTAATCTTGAACCGGAGCAAGAAACTTCAATCGGCATTTGTATCGACATCAGACACCGAATGAACCCACCGTTGCCCGAAAAGTACTTTGGAAACGCGATTGTGGACGTGATCGCCACAGGAACTTCCGGTGAGTTAGTTTCGGGCACATTAGGGTTTGTTTCCAGTAAGATTAGAGACTCAATCGGGAAGGTGGACGACGAGTTCGTGAACTCAGTGATTGATTTCTTGAAGAATCAAGAAGATCTATCAAAGTTTCAAGATCTACAATTGATTAAGGACGAAAAAGGACCGTTTTACGGAAACCCTAATCTGGGTGTGATCAGCTGGTTAACTTTACCGATGTATGGTGTTGATTTTGGATGGGGGAAAGAGTTATTTACAGGTCCAGGAACGAATGATGCTGAAGATGGTGATTTCTTGATTCTTCGTGGGGAAGAAGGAGATGGGTCATTGATTGTTGCAGTGTGCTTGCAGGTCAGACATATGGAGGATTTCAAAAGAGTGTTCTATCAAAGTATTGAAGAAGATTGAGATAGGGTTAATTGTTTATTTCATTTCATTGCATTTGATTGAAAACATATATTGCTCTAATATCAAAGAAATAACTTAATACAAATGTTTTATTTTTATTAGATCTATGGTTTTTATTTATTCTTTATTAGTGTTAAAAATCACTATATTATATACGTAACACAAGAATATATTTAAAATCAAAATTAGGTTCTTTCTTCAACAAGAATCGAGTTAAGACTGAGAGTAGCTGTGTCAGATAACTACTAAGATAAAAAATAAAAAAAAATTAAAAAAAAAAAAAAAAACCGTTAGACTAGTTGTAGGAGAGGGCTTTTTGCGATCAATCTCCTATGTGTGTGAATCAATAGAGTTCTTAGGTAAGCAAAGATTGAGTTCAGTAAGTGAGATTTTTTTTTTTTTTTTTTTTTAGAGAGAGAGTGAGTGAATGTCCTAAGGGTTGCGATTACCATTGTTGTGTTCTCGTATTTATATCAGAGATCGGCTTTTTGTGGATTTAAGGCTCGTCCCCTTTGAAGGCGTAATCTTCCTGACTTTCCATGCGTGTTCCTTGATAATGTATTTATTGCCTAATTAATATAAGTTGTTGATACTAATATTAACTTGCAAACACTATTTTGCAGCAAGCTTGCTGGGCTTACTTCTCGAGAAGATAACGACACTTGCTTTTTCATAGCTAAACATTAAACTTTAGCTTATTAAGGCAAGTTCATGCTTTATACTTTTTCCGGATCTTGTAAGGTTCCTTTTATGGTCTGTGAACCATAATACAATTCGGCCTTGTCGCAACCTTGATTGGCAAGTAAGGTCGTTTTGAATGACGTTTTTTAGCTGAAGATTTAGTGTTTTTGTGGATCGGACTGGCCTAAAGCTACTGAGCTTCTAGGCAGTATATGTTGGTAAATCCAATCTACGTTATCACATGTAAACATAACTTGTATAGTTGTATAACAAGACTCAAACAAGATTCACGGTTTGTAAGGATAATGTTAAAATTAAACAACTCAACCAGTTGTAACTTTTCTTGAATAGCTAAATCACCATACTTGTTTTTTACATGATTTGAAACCATAAGTTTTTTTATTGAAAAATTATCACTTTCTCATGTCCCCCCAAAACTATTTTCTCTAGAAGGACTGGTTGTAAATGATTCGGGAGTAAAACTTATAATTTATATAATTTTTAATTTTATTCGGTAAAGGCAAAATGATCATTTATAGAAGCTAACTGAACTTTTTTTTCAATAAAAAAGAGTAAATTACTATATTTGCTCTTGTGATTTAGTTTATTTAACCATTTAAGTTTAAAAATGAATTTTCTAACATATCAACTTTGATATTTCATTTCTTTTAACTCTTTTAACCCAAATCTCAAGTGCCAAAATAGTAATTTATCATAATGAAATAAAGGATAACTTTTATAAGAGTAAATAAATTACAAATTTGGTCCATGTGATTTATTACAAGATGAATACACGATTTCAAAAGTGGCCGGTTAGTATTCTTAAAAAAATTAGTCAGAAGAAAAAGATGATTAACAAAATCAACATTGTCACCAAACCCATAATTTGTAGCGAATTCCATCATTTTAATTGTAAGCATTAACAACTTGTACCTAGCATCAATTAGATGTACTTTAGTTAATAAAGAAAGACCAAAATATAGGGGTGAGCAAGATATCGGGTACCCGAGAAATCCCGAGATCCCCAACCCGAAATTTCCCAAGTACCAAACCGATTTTACATACCCGTTTTGGGTATCGGGTAGCATATATTGACCAAGTCGGTCTCGGTCTAGTCTCGGGTAAGAACCGATAAAAACCGAGAGACCAAATCCCGACCGAATTAAGCATAATAGCAATGTAAATTGCAGGCCCAATCTCAATGGATTTTAAATTAGCAACATCTTCTTTACACAGGATCGAATTACAAATTTAAAAAAGCTTCTTTTCAAGAACTACCCTATCTCAATCGAATCAAGGAGCATCCAAAAGTCTTCAAACCTGCAGACTAAATTCATTCGACCTACAAAATCACAAATTCATTTGCCAAATTAAAGAACTAAATTACTATCAATCCAACATTCCAACCCCAAAATCACAATCAAATAAACAAAGATTCAAGTTATTTCCATGCGTACTCATAAATCTGTTGTGTTTACATATACTCATTTCATTTGAACATTGAAAGGGAAGATATAGTGGAAGTACCTAAACAGAATTCAATTTCAATGAGAGATGAATGAAATTTCCGCTACTATCGTTTTCCTATGGAGAGATCGTTGATACATCAGTGATTTGAGCATGACTAATCGAGTTCTTTGTCGGGTATATCGGGAAATCACGAGAAATGATGAGACCGAAAAAACCCTAGACCGAGTACCGATTTCACATATCGGGTCGAGCGTCGGTCACTGGATCTCTTATTTCCCGGTCTCGGGTCGGGTTGGGATTATCTCTAAATTTAACAGAGCTTCTCTAATAAAGTTAACGTTTTGGATAAAATTTATAACTAACGCAAACCATAGTGAGCGTTTTACAAAAACGTTCCATTTTAACCACACAAAAAAAAATTATCAAAATAAGACGGACTAAATTTGCAATTTATCTTTTTATAATTATTATTATATTATAAGATTTAAATATGAAGAATGTAAACTAGTATATAAACGCAAAGGAAAAAATTGTAATTTACTCTTTAAATAATCACCCAATCAAAATACGAGTCTTTCTTTACTTTTAACACCTCTCAATCGACTCTTTCGCTCTACCCTGGTCAAGTGAAACATAACGGCAAAAACGTCAACAAAACCCCAAATCCCCTCTCAACTCAACTCAACTCAAGCACTCAACTCAACTCAAGCTTTAATCCTCGTATCAGATCATTCTTTGTAAGCAATCTTTACTAATTTTACAGGTTTGCGTTTCCTCTCTTTCCGTTATCAAAGAATACGAATTTTGACTTGTTACTCGATGTGGTTTATTGTTCTTATTAGAATGTTCAATCGACGGTTCACTGTTGAGTTACGTATTTAATCGAATTAATTGTTGATTTAGGCGGAATTTGTTGTTGAAAGATCTGAAGGTTACACTTATTTATGAATTTAGGGTTTTTCGTTTTTTGTGTTATTTGATTGTTAGTATGAACCGATGAACGCTGTCTTTAAATAATTGAAGTGGAAGAATTGGGTTTGCAGAAAATTTTGATCTTGAATACTATGATAAAGGCTACCGTTTCTTCAATTTCCCCCCAATTTTCAAACCTATCCACAGTTAGCCAATGGAATTATACCTTGAGAGAAGCTGTAAACCAAGCTCAATTTCAAAATTCCCTTCTTCTCTTTTGCCAGATGATGCAAAAGAGCTTACAACCCAACCATCTAACCTTTCCGATCATCGCAAAAGCATGTGCGAAACTTAAGAACATTCGTTACTCCGAAATTGTTCATGCGCAAATCTTAAAATCACAGTTTGCTACGGATCGATATGTCCAAACAGCATTGATGGACGCATATATAAAATGTGACCGTATAAACATCGCCCACAAAGTGTTTGATAGAATGTCACAAAGAGATATTGCCTCTTGGAATGCATTGCTGTTGGGGTTTGCTCAATTGGGTGTTGCTGATGAAGTTTTGTCATTGTTTAAGCAAATGAGAGTTGAGAGAATTCAGCCTGATTCGGTCACCGTGATTGGGATATCACAGTCGATCAAGGGTAGAGGAGGTGTTTGGGTTTTGAAGGCTATCCATTCTTTTGGGATCAAAATTGGTGTAGGATTAGATGTTTCTGTTTCCAACACATGGGTTTCCTCTTACTCCAAAGTCAGAGACTTAGATTCTGCAGAAAAGGTGTTTCATGGGATTAATCCAGTCTTTATAACGGTTGTTTCATGGAATTCTATGATAGCAGGATATGCGTATTTTAATAAGTATTTAAAAGCCATTAGTTTCTACAAAAATATGCTTTATGAAGGGTTTAAGCCTGACTTGAGTACCAACCTTAATTTGCTTTCTTCAATCAGCCAACATGAAGCACTTTTTCATGGTAATTTGATCCATTGTCATGGAATCAAAACGGGTTGCGATTTGGACATAACTGTATCGAATACCCTAATTTCCATGTACTCGAAGTGTAACAACATTGATGCTGCAAGACAAGTATTTGATAGCATGATGAATAAAACTTGTGTTTCATGGACAGCCATGATCGGTGGTTATGCTGAAAAAGGTGATCTAGATGAAGCATTGACCTTGTTTGACTCTATGGAAGCCACCGGTGTGAAACCTGATTTAGTTACCATACTTAATCTAATTAGTGGTTGCGGAGAAACAGGAGCACTCGAAATTGGAAAATGGGTTGAAAACTATGCTGTTTTAAATGGGTTTTCAAATAATTTAATGCTCTTGAATGCTTTGATAGACATGTATGCAAAGTGTGGAAGCCTAAAAGAAGCACGTGAGATTTTTTATAATATGCGTGAAAGAACCGTTGTTTCATGGACTTCAATGATTTCCGGGTGTGCTTTAAATGGAGAATTTGAAGAATCTTTGACACATTTTCTTTGTATGTTGGAACTAGGGATAAAACCGAATCACATAACATTTCTTTCCGTTCTTCAAGCTTGTAATCATGGAGGTTTTATTGAAAAGGGATGGGAGATTTATGATCTTATGACTAAAGTCTTCAAACTTGATCCAGGAATAGACCATTATTCTTCCATGGCCGATCTTCTTGCACGTGGTGGGAAGATAAAAGAAGCTTTGGATTTTATTAAAAGTATGCCTGTAGAACCTGATGTTGGCATATGGTCCTCATTGTTAAGTGCTTGTAAAGTTTATCATAATGTTGAAATTGGTGAACTCGCGGCTAATTATCTTTTTGAAATGGACCCACAAGCCGCAGTTCCTTATGTAGAAATGGCTAATATTTATGCATCAGCTGGATGTTGGGATGGAGTTATGGATGTTAGAAGATTGATGAAAAAAAATCAAGTAAAAAAGTTACCCGGAGAAAGTATCGTTCAAGTTAGTGGGAAGAGTTTTAAGTTTACAGTTGAAGATCGGTGTCATCCTAAAGGGGCGGTTATATATGAAGTTTTAGATGGTCTAGCTTTACAGTTGAAGGATGAAGTGGACTTATCAAATTTGGAAGATGGTTTATCGTGAGCATTCAATAAGGTTTTTGCTTTTATATCAAACACCCAATTGAGCAAATCCCAAGAGCAGTGTATTGTAGGCACAATATTTCTTTAAGGCATTATATTAAATACCTCAACGGTAATATTTATTTATAGAGTCCCTTTTAAATCTGTAGAAAGTATGATTTTAGTATTCAGTGATGGATGATTTTGGAGCAAGTTATAGTATTGAGTTCTATAAATGATTCTTAATAATGTTCTTAATATAGAATATTCATTATGGTGTGAATTTCATAATCATTGTTCTTTATGCATCAGGGACTTTCAGATCTTCTCCAATGCAACCTTCTGTTACAGAACTTGATATTAGGGCTAGTGAGAATCATCAAGACACCGTCAGTGAAAACGGTTTTAATCCTCCACCTGAGAGAACAGATCAAAATAACTTCAGTGAAAATATTATTGAGTTATCTTCCTCTGAATCAGAAGATGAAAGCACCCTTTCTTGTAATGGTTCTCACCAACAGTTAGTAGTTTATGATCCTACTGCTAATGGGGGATTACCTATTGAAGAATTCCCTGATCCAATTTCATATAAAGCTCCACCTTTTAAGAAAATATTGCCGGCTGTTGGTGCTTTCACGGTTCAGTGTGCTGACTGCTTGAAATGGAGATTCATCCCGACCCAAGAGAAATACGAGGAAATAAGAGAACATATTCTAGAAATGCCCTTTGTGTGTGCAACAGCTAATGAGTGGCGGCCTGGTGTTTCATGCTATGATCCCCCTGATGTTGAGCAAGATGGAAGCAGAATTTGGGCCATTGACAAGCCCAATATCGCACGGCCCCCGCCTGGGTGGCAGAGGAATCTGAGAATCAGAGGACAAGGAGGCACAAAGTTTGGTGATATGTATGAACCCTTTCGCTGCTTTCTAGGGGCGCAAATGGGATGCGTTGAAATGGGTCAGATTGACCTGAAACACTTTATCTAAATTTTTAAGTTTTTCTTGACTAATTACTTTCTTAAATATGATCCTCAAAATCATACTATATAATAATAATAAGCTATTTTTTCCATTAAGTTGATTATAATGATTTATGTTGAGGTCAAAACGTGAAAGGTTGAAACAGGTAATTTTTTAGTGCGGGTCAAAACGGGCTTTGGTTGAAAGGAGAGATTTTACTGTGTGGGTCTGGTAGGCTCGACCCACAAGCAGTGTTTGCCGATTTATTTGAAATTACTGTGATTAACTATTTCATTAAATAACGTTCTTTAACATAATTAATACACTAAATATGATTGTAAAATATACTATTACTACAGAAATGGAATTTGTAACACAAGATGACTACTTTGTATAGCTTTCAATTTATTTGACCTATTTCTTTTTTGCTAGGTTTTTTGTTAAGATTTGAACCACTTAATATGGAAAACATTACCTAAATTGACCCCTTTATAATGTGGGCAGCTTTCATTCAACCTGTTTGACTCATTTGACCCATTTTCGTTTAAGCAAAATATTTGCCTTGACCCGTTAGAGATAAACCTAACCCGAGTCAACCTATTAGCAAATAAATTGATTGAAATTGACACTTCAAGTTTATTTTCATACCCGGCCCACTACTTGTATTATTTTTTAAGGCTGACAAAATCTTTCATAAACGTTTATTAATCGAACTTTGGTTGGTACTTTTATGGTAATCAGATATTTTACTCCACCAACAGGCGGTAAAACACTCCGGTCAATAACTGAAGTTGAAAGGTATGTTCTTTACCGAATCATTTCAATGTTGTATCACATTCTAATGATCCAATTAGTTACTAATTGTTTTATCAAACAGGTACTTGATTGAACATCCCGAATGCGTGGAACAAGGGGTGACACTAGCACAGTTTTCGTTTCAGGTTCCAAAACCGTTGCAGGAGGATTATGTCCGAAAGCGCTCTTCTCGTGTGGCTGCATTGCCAGATGGTAATTGTATGAGAATGCCTGAATCTTTTCAACCTTCACCAGGTACTAAAATGATCTTTAGAGGTCTTTTGCACTAAAAACACAATTCAGAATTTCAGACCACTTTTGCCCAACCATTTGACCTGTTTTCTTTTAAGCATAACCCAAGTCGACCCACATATAAATAAAATTGATAACAACTTCCTTTCTAACAGATAAAGCAATGCCATTACTGGAACTAGACCCGAGCACGGATTTGCAGCCTGCTATATACCCAACACCAAAAAAAGCAAGGAGTTCACCGGATGAACCCGGAGACATTTCTAATTGGATGTGTGCATCATCCTGACATGTGATTAGGTAACTCAAAGAGACAATATTAAACTTAAAACGAAAATTAAGATTACATTTAAACAGCCACAACATGAGGGTTTATTCATCTGTCCCTTAAAGGACATATTTTTAAAGTCATTTACAAGGCTTCTGTGTCATGAAACAAATTTATATGTAACTACCAGTTTGAGCTATAATAGTGGGCTCTTTTATCACCATCATATTTGAATTGTGTTTTCTTAATTTGGTTAGGTCTGTGTAAACAAGCTCGCTAACCGTTTCGGGTTGTAATTTTGAAGCGGGTATCTAGAGAGGTAAACGGGTGGGTC
>JBCNJP010000025.1:14972211-14989822 GCA_039602395.1 Deinandra increscens subsp. villosa | reverse complement strand
TGGGAATTTGTCTAAAATATACAATTAGATTATGTTCGGGATACTCGATAATCATTTTTGAAAGCAAAGTAATAAATTTGGAAAGTTTTAGGTTAAACGATTTGCTTAAAATAAAAATAAAGCGATTTTTGGTTTTTACGCGATTTCGGTATTCGATTTATCATTTACTGGGAATCTTGAGGTTTTTATCTTCAAATATATACTATGGAATATTCTAAAATCATTTTATAACATTAAAAACCAATTGGTAAAATTTTAGATCAATTTTGTTAATTAAAACGCAAGTAAATGAATTTACCATTTTTCGTGCAAATCCGTTGATAACCCGGGAGTCACGTAAAATTCAAAAATCATATTTTAATGTTCCTTACTGTTTTATAAGTTTAATATAAGTTGCTTGTAAAATTTTAGAGGTTATCGAGTTAAAACGAGTAGCGAATGATTAAACAGAAAAAAATTAAATAAAACAAAAATCTGTCACACCCCGACCGACGGCGGAATATGTCAGGACGCAATGATTGTCCAGATGCACATGACAACTAAAGTAAGTTGTAATACTTAAGCATGCCCTTTTTATTAATCAATTTAAGATATTGTATAAGAATATTAAACATGCAGTAATACATATCAAATTGATTTAATGTCTTTAATCTAGGTCCAGCAATCCTAGCGTGATCACAACATAGCTCAAGTATCGATTCCTGCAACATGTATAAAATCAAGTGTCAACTACAAAAGTAGTTGGTGAGCAATCCTGGTTTAAGTATATATATATAATTTTACTGAAAACATGCGAAGTGTCATATGTCAGAATAATAGGAAAAATAACATATCACTATAATTAGCAACTAGAAAACCTATTGAAAACTTGTTGAAACCCCTTGAAATCCACCTATTGGCAATTCCTACTGTAGGGATATGATCACGTAATTGTAATCGTATGTCCGGAAATTATTTAAGCCTACGGGGTCACACGTCTCGACACCAAATGTATTAATATTAATTAATAGTTAATTAATATTTATCACGAATTATTAAAGAGGAATTAATTAAAAACTAATAGTTAATTGTTAACGGGCCATTAGTTATTAATTAAAGAGAAGGGAATTGGACTAGATTAATTAAGGAACAAGTTGGTGGAGGCCCAAAGGCCTTGTACGAATTCTAGAAATTCGTAAGCCTCATAGGGCTCATTGTGTTGCCCTAATCTTGTTCCCTAAGTTATCTAAACCCTATAAATAGAACCCCTTGGTTAAGGGTTTTGGTGACCAACAAAATTCAAGTGATTAGAGAAATCCAAAACCCTAATTCTCTCCTCCTCCTCTCCTCTTCTAAATTTCGGCTAGGGTTTCTAATTCCCTTGAGTTAGAAATTGTGGTTTGACCAAAACTTGAAGAAGAAGGTTCGTGATCAAGTGCTAGCACATAACATTGGTGTGTCGTGTGTGCGATCGTAGAGGGATTTGCATTAAATCCTCCAAGAGATCAAGTCAATCCAAGCTCATAAGGTAAACATGTTCTATCCGGTTAGTTAGATTAAATCATAGGATCGATCCGCTGCGTACTCGTGAATAATCTGATAAATAGTTATATAAACCAATACCTACCACACATTATATAACACATAATTCATTCACAGAGCACATACGTATTTGCAATTGAGAACCATTGGAAAGCTTATCGATATAGGATACATGTTACACCCCAAAGTGAAAATGAGAAAAGGGGCAGAGATTACTCACCTGATTAGTAGATTGGAAACAAGAGATGGGACCGATTACGAGAGATAATGACTTGTTTATTATCCTAACAAACGAACATGCTAAATGAATATAGGAATGATGATGATTATAGTTCTAAAGACACGAGGGACTTAAGGAGTGTTAGGTTTTATTTGATTAAAAGACCATTTTGTCCTTTATCGAAAAATTGATGATAATGTTTTATTTTATCAACTTTGGACCCATAAATACTTAATATATATATAAATATGATCTATATCCAAATTTCAAGTCCCAATACCTCCCGGTTTGTTTAGTATTAAATAATCATATTTAAAACCCTAATTTTAAAATATTTATCAAATAATTAGAAAACTCTTTTATTAAATGGAATAAATTTAGGGCTTTTACTTAAAATATTATTTTATAATATACCTTTAAAAGATTAGCCCTAAACTTAACCCGTTTGTTCAATTTTGGCAAAGCAACGTCTAGAAAAACCCCTAATTTCAACGTATTTATTAAATAAATACCAAAAAAATTTATAAAAATGTATAAACTTATGGTTTTATTCATTATAATATATTATAATATTCCTCAAAATATCAAACCTTAATTTAACACCGTTTACTTAATTTGGGCAGAATAACGACCCGAAAACCCTAACTTTGACCAATTTTTAGATAAAATACCAAACCTTCCCAAAACTAGAAATTAACTTAGGGCTTTTTTAAAACACATTATTTTAGGATTACGTACAAAAATTCAGACCCTAATTCCAACTCGATCACCCGATTTTAGCAAAACAAGCTCAAGAAACCTAATTTTTATACATTTTTAGAAATCATACTTAGACACAATATTATCAAAAACTGAGATAGATTATTATAGATCATACCTAATAATGATGTACTGCAGAAAGTCAGCTCTTAACACCTTACGATTGGCTCGAATTTGAATGAAGAAGATCCGGCCAAGAATAAGGGTTTTTAGATGATGATTTGAGGAATTTGTGATTGATTTAGGATGAATTGGAGGTGTATTTATAGTCAAGAGAGGCGCAGGAGGTTGCTACATGTGTCTAGGGTGACTAATTGGCCGAATCCAACACGTAGAAGCTCAAATCGTGGAGAACAAGGGTGAATATGTGTATATATATGAATGTATCTCTTATAATGTATATCACATGTGTTAAAAATATGTTTTATAAACTTGTGTTTACTCACCAACTACTTTTGTAGTTGACACTTAATTTTATACATGTTTCAGGAATTTATACTTGAACGTTGATGTGATCACGATAGGATTGCTGGACCTAGATTAAAGACTTTAAATCAATTTGATATGTATTTCCACATGTTTAATATTATTGTACAATATATATAGTTGATTAATAAAAAAAGGGCATGTTTAAGTATTACAACTTATTTTAGTTGTCATGTGCATCTAGACAATCATTGCGCCCCGACATATTCCGCCGTCGGTTGGGGTGTGAATCTACTTATCAGGTGAGTATCCACTAAATCCCCCTTTCTTTTAAAATGGGATATGACTCAATATTCAATTTGTATTATCATTACTAATGGTGATTTATTCGAATGATAATCCGACTTGTGAGAAATCATAGCCCCATATCTTTAGTCTTTAGATGCTGCTTAAACTTGCCTCTCTTAGATCTCACATTTGCCTTAACACTAATCCCTTCTGGCTTCCTAGCCTCTATCCTTAGTAATGGTGCCTTACGTGCCATTTTAGGATTCTGAAACTTTTGATTTTGGAAATTCCTTCGGAGTTAGGTTCCTAGCAGTAGACATGTAGTAACTGGAAAGGGGAAAGGCACAGGTAGCCGGAGATCTATCTAGGCAGGCATTGCGTATAAAACCTGATTATCCGTGTGGACCGGGATGCCTACCTAGAAGTCTTTGGTGAGAGTGTTGGAACCTATTAGGCCAAAGCATGTCAATTACCGCTACGGATCCCAACTAACTCTGATTACGCAACGGTTGTAGTTTTTCAATCGAGAAACGAGGGCCGTTCCTTTATATTTTACTAGAACAACATGATTTCTTCTCTATCCCTTATTTAAAACCTCTTGATTTCTGAATTCACATGTTTTGTAAAATTATTCCCCTTCATAATCCAAAATCAGTTATCAACCATGCCTTTTCTATTATTTCATGAACATTCCTTCTTTTCAGAATGTTGATTACTTCAATGGACAACGCAAGAACAATTCAAGCCGTAAGATGGCCTCGCTGGTTGCCAAACAAATGGCAAAGGTCGTCCCAAATATGGTACTGCAACATCATCAAAACCTAACTGCTAATCCTACCCATCATGGTGTTACAACTACTTGTTCCTTTAAACACTTCAACTCTTGTAACCCTCCCAGATTCACTGGATCTGAAGGACCTACCGGTCTACTTCAGTGGTTCGAGGGTATGGAGAATACCTTCACTAATAGCGATTGAATTTAAAAGTCTGTCATGCTACCAGTTCTCTAACCAAGAAAGCACTTACCTGGTGCAATGGCGAGAAACGACTTCGTAGTTCTGAAAACGCTCTAGCTTTGCCTTGTGGATTTTTGAAACAGATTCTCAAAATCTTCACTCACATCTTTAGCTTTAAACTTATATTCCTCAACTTCCTTTACCAAGTTTTCATTGGCAGCAGTTAATTTGACAATTTTTGTCATGAACTCATCATTTTCATGTTGAAGTTGTGACTTTTGTTGATTATTTTGAATAGTCCCTTCTGACAACTGTTTCCGAAGGTCTTCTAACTCTTCCAATAAGACACTCTTCTCTTTGAGTAACGTCTCATTTATCATGAAAATGTTATCAAAAACTTCACACTTCTGTTTGTAAGTTTCTATTGCTTCTACATTCTTTTTCTTTTCCTCAAACAACCCTTCTTTTTCTTGAACCAACTCTTGAATCTTTCTATCTTTCTGAGTACAAAATTCACAAGTTGACTCATACCCACTTATTTCAGAATCACTTGTTTCATATTTACTAGTTTCAGATGCATATCCACTCGATTCAACCTCAATATTTGCCATTAAAGCATAACTTTCTGCAGGATGGACTACAAATGCAGATTCATCCGGAAAATCTGCAACCCAATCATAACCTCCCTTAGTCACTAGAGCCTTTGCCTCTTTATTGTGATCATGATTATCAGAATTACTTGGTTTAGAAGCAGATTGCTTGCATTCTCGAGCAAAATGTCCTAATTTAGAACATTTGTAACATTTCAGTTTGGACTTATCTAAACCCAGTATGACTCATCCCATAACAGAATTCCTGCCATGCTTGCCCATAAACCGTCTTCCTTTTTCAACAGTCATAGCCAATTGCCAATCCAAATCCAATTTATTTAGCTGATCCTCATCCATCTGTTTTAGATCCTCCGGAACCAAACCAGAATTACCAATTTGACTAAAGATGGATCCAGAAGAAGATAATAGGAAAGCACATAACAAAGCAGCTAGATCTTCGGTTGCTTGATTAGAAGTAGATTTGCTTGATGATCTATCAGGAATAGTAAAATTGCAACCCGAAGAATAACCAGTATTCTCAGTATTTCCAGCAAGAAAAGCTGTTATCGGGGGATTCATGCTTGAACTAGACTGTGATTTAGCTTTAGCATGGACAGTAGCAGAATTCTCTCCAAAATAGACTGCAGGATTCTGAACCGATGGAATTGCTGACGTTTTCACAAGTAATTCCATTTCTCGAGCTTGTAATTTACTTAACAATTGATTGAATGTCCAACTTGAGTAATTTGGATCATTAGCAAGCATCATAACAAAATTCTCCCACGTTTCGGGTAGAGCTTCCAGAAATTTTTCCTTCAAGTCATCTTTTTCCTTCTGCACTCGAATAATAACATTGTTGAGGAAGTCTCAAATGAGGAAGTCGAACACACTGAAAACATAACAGATGCTGATGGTGTAATTAAAAGCAACACAACTGCATACTGAGAACCTGATCATCAAACGACTGAAATCATCGAACCAGTGGTGTTATTATCTACATCCTCCCCAACTCTGATGTTTCCATGGTCTCCAACATCCTCGTTCATCATTTCCTCGGTTAGGTCGTTCTTCACAGCTTCTCCTTCTTGTTTTTTATCACTTACTGAGGTTGTGGTTCTTTTCATATAAATTGGTCCTCTCCTTTCCAGAGCTTTAAATAACCAATTTTCACACCTAACAAGCTGGTTCCTGTTGATGTAACGTATGTAGTTGTCCACTTCACCAGACCTTGATTTCTGGTGTGTGTCGTACACCATTGCCATCTGAGTTTTTTTCAACAAAAACAAGGCAGAAGTTAGTTCTATTTGTTTTTAATAACATGTAAGTAGTAGTTGTATTTTTTTGTGTAGTCATGTGGTGTTTTCATTACCGCTAGGATTAACAGGGATCCATTGAAACGTGATTCCGGTTTATCGGCCCTCCACTTTGACTTTGTTATCTTTAGGCAGTATATTAGGTAATCACACCATCTCACTTGTCTGATATTCACATTTGGTGTTATTGCATGCAAAAAACCCTGGTTAACAGTGCTGTTATCGTCTGTTCTTCCCATCACCGTCATAACTGCCACCAAGAAATTCAACAGAAACAATCGACCACTGTCTTGCCTTGTCTTAATTCTCTCAAAAAAGCCAAGTACATATGGCCTAGATACCCACAGTCCCTTTTGAATTGGGCTTTCCATTCAGCGACTACAGGGATCTTGATGCTCGTCCTCTTTTCAATGACCTTCGTCGTCCCAACTGGAACTCCTAGTAACTTATTAACCAACTGTGGTGTTATTTGAATATTTCTTTGACCCAAGCACAACATACTCGTTTCTTCATTATAGTTTCGTAACAACCAATAACCTAATGTGGTGGGTATTGAATGTATTTGAACACCTAATAAACTCCCGAATCCAATTGCATGAACTGCCTTCCGTTGATTTTCGTTGAATGTAGCAAACCATTCAGTCAAATTTGATGGTGATAACCTTGTTTTAATCCTATTACCATCGAACAGATGGTAGTTGCTGGGCATTGTAGCAACAGGTGTTCTGATTACTGTAGAAGGTGTTTCACTTTTCTTCATTGTATTTGGTCTTTTTGATACAAAATCATAGTCATCACTTTCATCATCACTCATCCCCTTTATAACTTTTAGATTCGATTTCCGTTTACTTCCTCTTTTGTTACGAACAAATACACCGTCATTAGACGAACTACAACCTTCAAAGTCTGCATTTTTACCAACATTTTTTTTATGGTGCCAAACATGTAGGAGTAGAGTTTACAAATTATATAATCAAAGTTATGACTAGTTTATTGTAACTTTCGTACCTGAGTCGCCCATATCCAAAACAATTGGTGTATCTGGTGTGTTTGTGTATCGAGATGAAGTTTTGTTTGCTATACGAGAGCTCTTACGCTTGCCTTTCCCTAATTTAAGGTATAAACAATTAATTATAAAGAAGAAGAAACAACATCATCAACATCAAAACACCATATTTTATATATATCCCAATTAATGTATGAACAACCAAATACTAACTTCTATCAAAATGTTGAATAATGATACTGTATCACCATTGTCCAACCCCACTCTCCAGTGTCTAACAATGTGTTTTTTTCACAGGTTAATCATGTGTTTCATACATAATAGCCCTAACCAAATATTAAATCTAAAGATCTACTAACTAACAAACGTATTACTCCTAATTTGTTACGGAACCTCCCAATCATGCCCATCAATTAGAACCGTCAGGTCTAGGGTTTCAAAAACACCAAACAAATTACTACTAAGCAGTTGTGTATAGTTCTTATAAAATAAACACCACAATTAGGAAATATAAACAATAACAAACATAATACACCTTTCACAACGATTATTTTCTTCCTTCCCTGCGTCCCAACACTTAATGGTTCATCGGTTTCCTCTTTTATTTTCCCTGGAAAACAATTAATAGCAGAAATTTCACGCCAGAAACTATGAACAATCTAAAATTCTGGTAAAATATGATTAACATTGTATCAAAAAAAAATTGACTTACTTTCGTCTGTTTTGAGTATTGCTGCCATCGTCTTTTTGATTATAATGATTTTCCGTCAACTAATTTTGCGGAATCTTTTGCGTTTATGGAGAGCTGATTTTTCGCTTCAGCGGGTAGTCTCTGCGATTTTGAATTTCGTTTTTTAAAGCTAAATTAAAAATATCATATGACATTTGACTATTTTGCCCTCGCTGACACTCGTTTCCAAATATGCGCACATAAAATCTTATAAAAGTTACAAATTACACCCTTTTTTAATCCCAGCTCTCGATCAACTTGATCCAACGCCCCATGTGCGTCCACAGCGGATGTAGCAATTTAGAAGGATGTAGCCTAACTCTACTCTATATATATATATATATATATATATATATATATATATATATATATATATATATATATATATATATATATAATTAGGATAATACAAGTTGGTGAAAAATAATAATGATGTTTTATTATTTGCACTTAGATGGGCGGTGGAAGTGATGAAAGCCTCTAGCTCCGTGCGAAGAAGGCGAAACCGATCACGAATATCCGCGTCGGGATCAGAAAATGGTGAAAGCTCAGGAGGACCTCGTGAACGGGTGTGTGGCATAAAATGGGGAAACGACTCAAATAAACATAAAAGAAAGAATAAACCTAAAACTCTAGACTCAAGAACGGAAATCCTAAGACTCTAGACACGGGAAAAACCGAAAAGACTCAAAATTTCCTAACGACGACCTAAGTTAATCTTGCTATTGCCAAGTGTCCCCGGCAACAGCGCCAAAAACTTGATGTGCTCGGAACGTACACTAAAAACACTAACTAAAATAGACCTAAACCTAAACCTAAGACACACCTAATTTTACCGAAATAACCTAAACCGAACCGAACCCTAAGGCAGTGAACCTGTCGGATTATAGTAAAGCTAAGGCAAGACCGGAATATCGAACCTAGGACACTATGATAAACAAGAACTTAACCTAGACCTAAGAATTGGAAATACTGAGTAATTTTGGGTTTTTGATTTAAGATTTTATTTAACTAAAATTAACTAAGCAACGAGCAAACAGACGAAAGCAGGAAACTTTGGGGAAATCCAAATGAGAAAGAGGCACCACCTAGACCTAGACTCTTATTCAACACTCACAACTCAACTCGGTTATAGAAATCCTGATGGCGGTTAGTTCACCTTTTAAGTCCTTCCTAACAGATAATCCTACGCTCGGACAAGAGTTCACCTTTTGGGTACTTCCTACTTCAGCTAAACCTAACCACCTTCGCATCTAATCTAAGGCACCTTAGGCTAACAGGAGCTACCACTAACAAACTGCAATGACTCAAAATAGCGAGCTAGATAATTAACCTAGGGAATTTCCTTTTGGGATAACTCGATCCTAAGCAACTAACCAACCCGACTACCCGATATCTATCACCCTTTTAAGTCTATTTAGCTAGCTACACACAAAATTCAAATTATTAAATATCAACCAAACCTATGACTACAATCAAGCAATCATGTCAATTTGCAAGCATAACCTACAATTTAACTACTTTACCCAAACCGGAAGACATCCACAAGCAAAGCAAGATCTAGTTAATAACTAACAATCTAAATCAAGTATATATATGCAACATCACAGCAAGTCAATGTGATTTAGAAGATTATCAAACATCAATCAGATAACTAAAAACCGAAATTGAAGTTGCAAATATCAAATAATAGTCATAATGGTCTAGGTGGTGGCATATTACTTAGCCAACCACCATGATAACAGCAAAATCACAAGTCGAATCTGAAATCTCAGTGAAATACATGGTCTTAATTAAGTAAAAACTGGAAACTGAAGGTAAAGATGGAACCGGGTTAATGATTTGATGATGAAGCGATAGCCCCGATTGATCTCCACTTGATTCCAGCCCTCTCTATCTTCGAAATCGCCTTTTGTCGCTCTGCAGAATCGTCTGGGAGTCAAAGAATACCAAAACATAACCCTAAAATCGAATTTTATATCGCGAATTTACCTTCTTTTGCGGGTTTTAGACCTCCAAGCGTATCGCTTGGAGGTGTGTCATGTCTAGGCGATACGCCTACCGCCTATGTCGCGACAAAACAGTCGGTCAAACCGACTTATGACCTCTGTTGACTTCTCCTTTCCGGGCGTATCGCCTACTGGTCATCAGGTCCCAGGCGATACGCCTGGGACAGCTTGTTCAGCACGTGTCTTCCTTCTTTTCTTCTATTCTTTCCAACTTTCTTTCGCGGCCTCGGGAATTCATCAAACTCCTACAAAACTCATATAAAAACATAAACAAGGACTCCAAAGACTCAAACTTAACTTAAAACATAATGGAAACTGACTGAAAATGGACTCAAAAACCGACTCAAATACATATACAAAAGACCCTAGGAAAATGGGATGTGTTTGCAACACATCAAACATCCCCACACTGACTCTTTTTTCGTCCTCGAAAAATACTGCAATGGAATCACAACCAGGAAATTGACCTCTAAATATTTAACATTAAAATTCAATATCCACCATACAATTCCACAATCCAAAATGTACTAACACACTAACTACGATTGCCGATATTTCTATCCGATTAAACCCAACCACCAACCTTTTCTTTCGCCCCCATGTGTTTATGAAATTACCAGAATATAAACTCAGTCGCCTATGGATCCCACTAAAGAAAGCTCTAGTTCAACCTACTACCGAATCTTATTCAGACAAAGCAAATGGTATTAATTGATTTAATTTTATAAATTTTCTCCAACCCCCCTTAAACCAGATACTAAGATGTCCAAAGAATAACTATTTATTTATATGCAACTTCTTGAGAATTTATTCTCTAAACTAACATTTCTTTTCTTCTCTTCTTTCATTTCTTTTCTCATTTTTTCCATTTTATTCTTTTTTAATTAATTGGTTACTTTTACCTAACATTACCAATGGACATCACCAGAGGTATTTTTTCACAAGGTCTTACCCCCGAAATCATACGTGAGTATTTTGCCCGCGAGATCCGGAACATCATCAGAGGTATTTACCACGGGATACTATCCTTAGTTCGTACATGAGTATTCTGCCCCTTCACTCTAATTCATTAACCAGATTATTAACTACTATGCTCATTTGAAATTCTAAGGACATAAGAGTATCTAGCCTAAAGCGGTCTCTTTCCTCCTAATCATCAGATTCAGCATTCCTATCACTCCTAAAATGGGAACCCACTAGCGGACTGATTAGCATATTTATACAACAATGAACACACAGGCTATTTAAGCTACTCCTAGGTCAGCTGGGCCTACCGACACATCATAGACTAGTAGTGTTTTCCATTCATACCATTCTTTTACCACTATTTCCCCAAATTATTCATTAATTTAACATTTAAGCACACAATTAGACAGTCAATTCCCAGTTTCCTATCATTTTCCATTTAAATTGCAGCCAAAATCTTGGACATTTTTGAACAATTTTTCAATATTTTCCAAATTTTTTTCAAACATTTTATAAACACACTAAATTAATTAAACTAACTCAATACGAAAGTATTCCCATCCCCACACTTGAATCACACATTGCCCTCAATGTGGAATGGAACAAAAATAAGCAGAAAATAAAAGCATGAAACAGCACGAAACATAAAATAAAACAAGTTGAAACGTGTTCACCTGAAATTCCAGAGACTCAGCACATCAGCCACCAGACGAACCACCGCAAATCCGGCAAACAGAAATAATAAAAATAATTGCAAATTACAAATTTTTCTGACTTACCTCCTCCAGGCGTATCGCCTACAACCATGCATTTCCCAGGCGATACGCCTGGAACTGTATACAACCAACCCGCATGAGACTTCCACGCGTATCGCCTATAACCTAACCAACCTCCAGGCGATACGCTTGGAACGTGATTTACAGAGAATTTTTGGAATTTTGACCTCAAAAATTTTCTATCTCTTTTGCTCCACAGCAGGTCCCTATGGTCAAAAAACTTCCAGCCAAAACCTGCACTTTTGACCTGCACAACTCCCCTTTTCCAAATCTTCCAAATCTCCAGAATCACCTGCAAACACCAAAAAACACAAAACCGAAAGACGCAACATACACAAAAACCGAAAAATTGCAGAAAATAAAACACAAACTACAATAATATACAAACCGGACACTGCATCAATTTAGCACAAAACATGGAACCACAACCTCCCAAACCATCCGGAGGCTTCGATTTCACATCTTTGCTCACAACCAACTACCGGTTTTTACCCGGTTTTCCATCTAACCAACTATCTACCAACTTCCTAGCCGCATAAAGCAAACTAACTTTCCTTACTCTAAACGAACATCTTAACCTTCCAATGCTTGTAACCGACCCGGTAAGAAAACCTAACCTTACTCTAGAAAACTCATTTCCGGGTCATGTGTCAGTAACGAATCACATGCAACCTCCCCACACTTGGTCTAAACTCTACCTCATCATTCAGAATACCTAAATCACCAAGTGTGGCCTTCCTAACTACCTCTTCAACCACCGATTCACTCTCTACACTCACCAACTCTCTCGGGTTCTCCTAACGGGTCACTCAACATGCTCATTCTTATCCAATTAACTCATCTAACCCCCCGGTATCTTCCCCACACTTATCCTCTATCACGACTTCATCCTCAACTACCTCACCTACCTTCTCAACTACCTCACCGGGTTCTCCTAATGGGTCAAAGATTTCATTTTTATCAACTAATCTCAACTAACCCTCCGGTGTTCTCCTCACACTCATCCTCTTCAAACTCATCATCATCCAACCGATTTCCTACAACCACAAGATCTATGAAGGACATAAAAGTACCTATCAAACACACCGATTTGGTATCACTATCCTCTCGTCTACCCACCTTCAAACACTACACTCTCATGGTCAACCCTCAAAGTAATCGTGCCCGCAAAAACATCAACTAGCGCCCGGGCGGTCCTAAGGAAAGGCCTACCTAAAATCAAAGGGCAACTAGCATCATATGCACTGTCAACTACCACAAAGTCTATAGGGGAACAAAAATTTATCAATTTGAACAAGCACATTTTCCACTATTCCTTTGGGTCTAACAACCGACCTATCTGCTAAAGAAATTGTCATCCTAGTCGGTTCTAACTCGCCTAGTCCTAGGTGCATGAAAACAGAATATGGCATTACATTAATAGAGCACCTAGATCAGCTAAAGCACAAGTAACAGATGAATCACCAAAAGAGCACGGAATTGTAAAGGTACCAGGATCAGTCAATTTTTCAGGTAACCTATTCTGGACTACAGCAGAACATTGGGCATCAAGTGTAACATCAGAAAAACTTTCAAGCTTCTTTTTATTTGTTAACATGTCTTTTAAAAATTTAGCATACTTAGGCATTTGTTTAATAACATCAGTAAAAGGTAATGTAACCCTAAGCTGCTTAAGAAGCTCTAAGAACTGCCCATATTCACGCGCATTCTTCTGTTGGATTAATCGTTCAGGATAAGGCACACTGCTTCAAATCATCGGCCGTGATCGGCTGAGGCGCAAAACGGACTCTTTTCTTCTCTCTCACCGCCTCCCACTTCAGTGGCTTCTCTCCATCCGATGATCTCTTCACTCCCTCAACCTCGACGTTAGGTGCGGTACTTGCTGGCGTAACGCTCTCGTGCACCCTCCCGTCAGGCGTTTCCAACACAATCTCCTCATCAACCGGCTCTTCCTCAACAACTGCCGGTGATGGACTCTGAACAACTCTCCCGCTCCTAGTAGTGATGGCATTGACATTGGCACTAGGATTCTTATAAGTGCTACCAGAAAACTGACCCCCACGGGAATTTAGCTCCTTCAGCTGCTTTGCAATATCTCCAACCGAACGCTGCAAGTCCAGGAACGAAGCTTGTTGATTTCTCAATAACGTGTCATGCTCAGCTAGCTTCTTCTGCGTTCCTTCATCTCTCGCCACAATTTGCTGTAGGATCTGGGTCTGGTTAGCCATAAGCTCTCTGATCTCCTTAAAACCAGCCCCGTAATCTCCTCCACCATAGTTATTCCTCGGTGGAAAACCAGGTGGGTTACCTCCCTCTCGCCATCCTGAATTCTGGCCACTCCTCCACCCAGACTGGAAAGAATTACCGAACTGGTTTCGGTTTCCAATGTAGTCCACCTGCTCAGCGGGAGCAAGCGGGCAGTCTCGAGTGTCATGAGCGCCTCTGCACAGCTCACATTTGGCTTTGATATGGAGTTTGATTTCTTTTAAAGCTTTGTAAATATTCTCCAACTCCCCAGGTGGCATGGTTTCTGAGCCAATGTGATTGACACCCCGGGTAGATGTAGATGGTGCGAGTGATCTAGTCGGGGCCAAAGTGGCTCTCCGACCTCCGGGTGCCTGCTGTTCAGCAAGTGCGAAGCTCTCAAATAAGTGATTTGCATTCATCCACAGTGAGCTTCTCCATCATATGCTCTCCAGTCGAAATATTGAAATCCTTCTGAACAGAATAAGGAAGTCCATTATAGAACTTTTCTATGATCGCCCAGTCCGTCAACCCGTGTTGCGGACATCTACTCAGAAGGGTGTTGAATCTCTCGTATGCGACAGAATAAGGCTCATCGGGGTCCATCCTGAAAGAGTGGATTTCCTCCCGAGTACGTGAAGCCTTGGCTGGGGGATGATACTTCTTCAGGAATTTTAACATCAGATCGTCCCAGGTGGCGATCGAGTTAGGCGGAAGCGTCTCGAGCCACTCGGCGGCTCGAGACGTAAGGGAGAATGGGAACAGACGCAGATAGATGATTTCGTTCGCGACTCCCGTGAGTCCGAACGTGTTGCAGATTCGAATAAAGCGCGAAATATGCGTCGGTGCATCTTCGTCCTCACGTCCATGGAACTGAATGGAGTGCGTTAAAGCGTTGATGACGTGGGACGGAACTTGCCAATTTGCGGTGTTGGCAATGTCAGGCTGAGCAATAGCAAACCGGGCCTCGGTGACTCCGGCGCTGGCCTGTTCGTGGACGGTGCGACGTGCCGCCATGGATGATAAATCGGGGAATGGAATGGGTTTGGTGTCGCGTGTGGTTTGTGTGGAAGAAGATGGTTTGGATTGAGCGGTGGAAATGATGAAAGCCTCTAGCTCCGTGCGTAGAAGGCGAAACCGCTCACGAATATCCGCGTCAGGATCAGAAAGTGGTGACAACTCAGGAGGACCTCGTGAACGGGTGTGTGGCATAAAATGGGGAAACTGACTCAAAGAGAATATAAAACGGAGAAATAAACCTAAAAATCTAGACTCAAGAACGGAAATCCTAAGACTCTAGACACGGAAAAACCAAAAAGACTCAAAATTTCCTAACGACGACCTAAGTTAATTTTGCTATTGCCAAGTGTCCCCGGCAACGGCGCCAAAAACTTGATGTGCTCGGAACGACACTAAAAACACTAATAAAATAGACCTAAACCTAAACCTAGGACACACCTAATTTTACCGAAATAACCTAAACCAAACCGAACCCTAAGGCAGTGAACCTGTCGGATTATAGTAAAGCTAAGGCAAGACCGGAATATCGAACCTAGGACACTCTATAAACAAAACTTAACCTAGACCTAAGAATTGGAAATACTGAGTAAATTGGGTTTTTGATTTAAGATTTGATTTAACGAAAATTAAATAAGCAACGAGCAAACAGACGAAAGCAGGAAACTTTGGGGAAATTCAAATGAGAAAGAGGCACCACCTAGACCTAGACTCTTATTCAACACTCACAACTCAACTCGGTTATAGAAATCCTGATGGCGGTTAGTTCACCTTTTAAGTCCTTCCTAACAGATAATCCTACACTCGGACAAGAGTTCACCTTTTGGGTGCTTCCTACTTCAGCTAAACCTAACCACCCTCGAAGCTAATCTAAGGCACCTTAGGCTAACAGGAGCTACCACTAACACACTGCAATGATTTAGAATAGCAAGCTAGACAATTGACCTAGGGAATTTCCTTTTGGGACAACTCTATCCTAAGCAATTAACCAACCCGACTACCCAATAGCTATCACCCTTTTAAGTCTATTTAGCTAGCTACACACAAGATTCAAATTATTAAATATCAACCAAACCTATGACTACAAACAAGCAATCATGTCAATTTGCAAGCATAACCTACAATTTAACTACTTTACCCAAACCGGAAGACATCCGCAAGCAAAGCAAGATCTAGCTAATAACTAACAATCTAAATCAAGTATATATGTGCAACATCACAGCAAGTCAATGGGATTGAAAAGATTATCAAACATCAATCAGATAACTAAAAACCGAAATTGAAGTTGTAAGCATCAAACAATAGTCATAATGGTCTAGGTGGTGTCATATTACTTAGCCAACCACCATGATAACAGCAAAATCACAAATAGAATCTGAAATCTCAGTGCAATACATGGTCTTAATTAAGTAAAAACTAGAAACCGAAAGTAAAGATGGAACCGGGTTAATGATTTGATGATGAAGTGATAGCCCCGATTGATCTCCACTTGATTCCAGCCCTCTCTATCTTCGAAATCGCCCTTGGTCGCTCTGCAGAATCGTCTGGAAGTCGAAGAATGCCGAATGAAACCCTAAAACCCAATTTTATATCGCGAAACCTTCTGTTGCGGGTTTTAGACCTCCAAGCGTATCGCTTGGAGGTGTGTTCTCTCTAGGCGATACGCCTACCGCCTATGCCGCGACAAAACAGTCGGTCAAACCGACTTATGACCTCTGTTGACTTCTCCTTTCCGGGCGTATCGCCTACTGCTCATCAGGTCCCAGGCGATACGCCTGGGACAACTTGTTCAGCTCTTTTCCTTCTTTTTCTTCTATTCTTTCTCTTGGCCTCTGGAATTCATAAAAACTGCAAAACTTACATAAAAATATAAAAAGGACCCAAAGGCACAAACTTAACTAAAACAAATGGAAACTAATGAAAACCGACTCAATTAGACTCAAATACATAACAAAAGACTTAGGAAAATCGGATGTGTTTGCAACACATCAATTTATTATTGATGATTTTGTCTAATTTCTCCTGTAATTATTTTTTAGGGTTCGATCCTCATCTCTTTGGTACCTTCTTTTTCATATGGCTTCATTTGAACCTTGATTTTTTGAAGAATGGATGGATAGTGAGCAGTCCTTTCGATTTGGTACTGGATTTTAGCAAAGGTTATTCTTCTTATTGAAAGATCATGTCAATATCATGTAAATAGACTACTAATTCGTTCCTGATTTGTTTTTTTTTTCCAAAACAAGTTGGTTTGCATCTTTTTTTAGCTACAAATGTTCTCTAGTTCGTTCGTTTTGTACCAGTGAGCCCTAATGATACCTTTTTTATTTAACGAGAATGTGTGAGTCCATTTGTTTGTTTTGTTTTTCCAGGTTGTAGGAGTCAATTGCAGGTATTCCTCTAATAAAAGGATTAACCGAACTATGGTACCTTCCTAAGCGCCGATTATGGAGGTTATATGCTTTGTGTTCATTTTCTTTGTTTGTTTATACTTTTTTTGGCTAGAATCTTCTGCTGCTTTGGCAAATTTGTTTGCGGATAACATGATTATGTAATTCTGTTGCTTCCAGTCGATTCACAAGGGCGGTCGAGATCAAATAAATAGTGATTGGGCTGTTGAAGAGAGTGCTCGACTTTGGTATAGTGATTATCTCCCTGTTCTTAAGTTTATATTGATTGATATTAAATTGGATTGTAAAATAAGAATTTGTTCTTTTTTTGGGATGAAATGTGTTTGAAGGAGATTGTCACACCCCCAAGTAACCACTAACGGAGTTTATACCGTTAAGG
>JBCNJP010000025.1:14929434-14971711 GCA_039602395.1 Deinandra increscens subsp. villosa | reverse complement strand
GCAGTTACGCGACAACGTTAGGCTACAATCAAAGAATGTTCTTTAGTAGAAGGGAGTTCGAATATGCGTCTCAGGTCTAAGGATACATTAGAGCGTGCATTAATCAAGCAAGCAAGACTTCCATGTTTGCGTTGCATGATGCGAGTTACGTCCAACGTCATTCACCAATGAGGTCTGTGAGATTGAACGTTAGACCACTTTAAAGTTCAACTAGTCACAATAGTCTTTCTTTAGTATAGCTCCCACTAACTAATCGACTACGGACATTTAGGACAAGAACTTATTGTCCAAGGATTAAACGTACAAATATTGAACACAGTTATGTAATTCATTATTGCATAAACCAGATGGAATAAGAATAATATAGATAACTGTTGGTGTTCATACATCCAAATACTGAATCAAAACATGTCTTTAGCTAATCTAAGCCCTATCGCTTCTCTGTGGCGTATATGAGTCTCCTGAGTCATAGGCTTAGTAAAAGGATCAGCTAAGTTTTGATCTGTGTGTACTTTGCTTATCTTGATTTCATTTATGTCGACTACTTCTCTTATGTAGTGGAATTTCCTCAGGACGTGCTTGGCCATCTCATGAGACCGTTGCTCTTTCGCTTGAGCTATAGCGCATGTGTTATCGCACAGCATCTCGATGGGCTGCCTAATACTTGGCATAGCATCGAGATCGGATATGAAGTCTTCATCCACACAGCTTCTTTAGCAGCTTCTGAGACGGCTATGTATTCGGATTCAGTAGTAGAATCAGCTACTACTGGCTGTTTTGAGCTTCTCCAAGAAACAGCCCCTCCGTTAAGAGTGAATACGAATCCCGACTGTGAGCGAGAGTCATCTCGGTCAGTCTGAAAACTAGCGTCAGTGTAACATCTTACAGTGAGCTCCTCATCAACACCCCCGTATACGAGAAACATATTAGTGGTGTTCCTCAAGTATTTTAGTATGTTCTTCACAGCCGTCCAGTGAGCTAGTCCTGGCGTCTGTTGGTACCGACTTGTCACGCTCAGTGCATACGAGACATCCGGTCGTGTGCAGAGCATGGCATACATGATAGATCCAATAGCAGAGGCAAATGGGATCGATGCCATTTGGCTTATCTCGCGCTCCGTTTTAGGTGCTTGAGATTTGTCCAAGATTGTTCCCTTAGTCATGGGAACGGTTCCTTTCTTGGAGTTGCTCATGTTGAACCGAGCTATGATCTTATCAATGTATGTGCTTTGACTGAGTCCCAAATGGCGCTTAGATCGATCTCTGTGAATTTTAATTCCCAGAATGTAAGCGGCTTCTCCAAGGTCTTTCATAGCGAAACAAGATGAAAGCCATTTCTTAACTTCGTTAAGCATGGGTATGTTGTTCCCTATGATCAATATATCGTCCACGTACAGTACGAGGAACGATACAGCGCTCCCACTTGCCTTTCTGTAAACACAAGGCTCATCTTTGTTTTGTTCAAAACCAAACTCTTTGACCTTTTGATCAAAACGAAGATTCCAGCTTCGAGATGCTTGCTTGAGTCCATAAATGGACTTGCTTAGCTTGCAAACCTTGTTTGGATTCTCTGGTTCGACAAAACCATCAGGCTGAACCATATAGACATCTTCTTCAAGTTGTCCGTTCAGGAACGCGGTTTTGACGTCCATTTGTCATATCTCATAGTCATGGTATGCGGCTATAGCAAGGAGAATCCTGATCGATTTGAACATGACAACGGGTGAAAAGGTCTCATCATAGTCAATTCCTTGAGTTTGAGTGAAACCTTTTGCTACAAGCCGTGCCTTGTAGGTTTGCACATTTCCATGCATGTCAGTTTTTCTTTTAAAGATCCACTTGCTCCCTACTGCCCGTGTGCCGGGGGGTAGCTCAATCAAGTCCCAGACGTGATTGTCACGCATGGATTGCATCTCAGCGTTCATGGCTTCAAGCCATTTATCAGATTCCGGATCTGATATAGCAGCTTTGTAATTAATAGGCTCATCGTTAGAATCGGCTATTAACAGAACGTCGAAGGCCTCATGATATCCAAGGTATCTATCAGGCTCATATCGTATTCTTTCGCTCCTACGAACGCTTGTGCTTGTGTTTGGGTCTGATGGTGCGATAACAACTTGTCGGTCAGACGCAGCGACCGTTTCAGGGTTAGGTGTATCTTGAATTTCTTCAAGATCCACTGGATCACTATTTGTTCCTCGAGTAAGGAATTCTTTCTCAAGGAATTTACCTTTCCTTTTGATGGAAACAGTGTTTGCATCAGGATGGTAAAAGTAATAACCGGTATTAGAATAGTATCCAACGAAAGTTACCTTTTCGCCTCGGGGATCAAGCTTATTGTCAGATTCACTTGTGACATAAGCATCACATCCCCATACCCTGAGGTACGATAGTTTAGGAAGAGAACCATGCCATATCTCATATGGGGTCTTCCCTACTTTCTTGGTCGGTGCCAGATTTATTAGGCGAGCAGCGGTCAAGATGGCATATCCCCAAAAGGAATGTGGCAAGGAGGTCCTGCACATCATCGATCGAACCATGTTAAGCAAAGTTCGATTCCTCCTTTCACTGACGCCATTTAACTGGGGTGTGCCAGGTGGAGTAGGTTGTGAAACAATTCCACATTCCTTTAGATGATTCAGGAATTCAGCGCTTAGGTATTCTCCGCCTCTATCGGATCGAAGTATTTTATTAGTTCGATTTAACTGATTTTGTACTTCGTTTTGAAACTCTTTGAACTTTTCAAAAGTCTCATGTTTGTGTTTCATCAGATAGACATAGGCATATCGGCTGTAGTCATCGATGAAAGTCACGAAGTACCGTTCACGATTTCTCGTCTCGGTTTGAAAGGGTCCACACACATCAGTGTGAATAATGCCTAACAAGCCTTGGGCCCGTTCACCTGTATGGGTGAAGGGTGACTTGGTTAATTTACCAGATAAGCACGACTCGCACTCATCGAAGGAATCTGCATCTTGGGATTCGAGAATGCCAGCAGTTTGCAACTTCTTAATGCGGGCCTTACTTATGTGATCAAGTCTATGGTGCCATAACGAGGATTCGTTACTATCAGTTTTGCTTCTTTTAGAAACATGATAGAGCTGATCGTTTGTTTGAACATCTATCTCATATATACCATGTCGAGGTTTAGCCTCGAAATAAAAGATATTATTAAGGTAAGCAGAAATCACATTTCCATTAAATTTATACCGAAATCCTTGTTCAAACAATGAAGAGACAGAAATAATGTTTCTGGATAAACCAGGTGCATATAAACAGTTAATCAAATTAACTACAAGGCCAGAAGAGCATGAAAAAGAATAAGTGCCAGCAGCAAGTACTGGAAACCCTCTTCCCGTCACCAACGATTAGGTCCATGCAGCCTCGTTCTGTCTTCTTCCACTTCTCAGGTTCCTGCAAAACATTAACAATGTGATAACCACATCCAGTATCAAATACCCATGAATTGGAGGAAACAGTGAAAAGTTCAATAACATTTATTGAAATACCTGATGAGCAACCCTTATTAGGGTTCTTGGTCATCTTCAGCTTTGCAAGATAAACGGGACAGTTGCGACGCCAGTGTCCCATTTTGTTGCACTCATAGCACAGGCGCTCCTCGGGAGGCTGCACCTGTGGTTTCTTGCCTTTGCCTTCTTTAACCTTCTTGGCTTTGGAGATCTTTGTATTAGCAACTTTGAGCACGTCCGGCGTGGTCCTGATCTTCACGTTGGGTATCAACGGAATAACCTCCTCGATCGACTGAGCCGAACAATTAATCGCAAGAATACGATAATGTTCAGGCAAAGATCTGAGTACTACATCAAGAGCCATCCCGTCAGAGATGGAGTAGCCAAGGTCGATCAGCCTGTCGCGATACGCTTTCATCAGCATGACATGATCGTACGGAGAGGAGTCGTTAGCCATAGAGCAGTTCACAAATTGTGAAAGTGCATCAGCTCGCTCAGTCCTCTGACTCAATTCAAATAAATCCTTGAGTTTGCGAATGATGTCATAAGCAGACATCCCCATGAAATTGTACCGATAATCCTGAGTCATGCTAGATAACATCAGGTCAGTGACGTCTTTATCATCGTCAGTGTGCTTTTGGAGCTCAGACCACGAGTTCTCATTTAGCAAGTAAGATGGAATACTCGCGATCGGTCGGTCAATGACATAGAGTTTCCCGAAGAGCCTTAAAAGGTTTCTCAGGGTTGTCTGCCATGCGAGAAAGCCTGTCTCAGTGAAGGGGTCGAGTTGTACCATTGAACTTAATGGAGGTGAGTTTTCTTTAGCCTTCTGAAATCAAGCAAAGTAAATTTAATCAGTATTTTCGATGTTTATTTTTCTTTAAAAATAAGTTGGTAAAGTTTATTTTTAAGAAAATGAGAATTCGTTTAGACGGCATTACTTGAGACCGCCAAATGAGCCTCAGGAGCAAGGTCGTGTAAACAAACTGACAACGGTTGTCAATTGTGAGACTCAAGTCACAATTCTCGGTATGAGGCCGCTATATACATACAATTGTATTTTGCGATACGTTTAGCCTCATCCGTGCCCACTCTAGTAATACACATCCGTGGCGCGGTGTTGAAATACTCCAACACCACGAACATGTACGTCTAAAGCGATAGTAATCCTAAATGGTCAATTGTGATGACACGGTGTTGAAATACTCCAATGTCCTCACCTTAGAAGGTACCCTCGGCACCAAGTGCGGTGTTGAAATACTCCAACACTGATGCTCCGGTAAATACGTTCCAAGTTCGACTTGAGATAGGATGGCAGGAACTATCAGTTTTAAGAATTACCAAATAGGGATATTAATTACTTTTAATATTTAATTACTGTCAGACACGAACGTTAAAACCCTATCACCACTCGGGACTAGTAAATTAATTTAACCTAATTAAATTACTAAGTTGTAGCGAATGGCATATTGTGTGTTAAACGGCATAAGGTCTTGATCTCGCTCGAGCCATACAAGCGAGATCATAAGGGACAAATTTAAAATAAATTAAATTAAATAAAATGGTGAACGATCGAGATGGCAACTCTGTGCGATCTGGAATCCTGTTCAGCTCCCACTTGCTTCGACATCCCTCTGGCGTGTGTCCAGTCTTCGACATTTGGTTACATACAAATTTACAATTACTAAAACTACTTCTAGTAAACTAGCTCTAAATTTGTACAACTTTGAAACCCAAAACCCGGGTCCAATAAACCAAAACGAAATACAAACAATTGGGCCAACAACTTGGGCCAAACAGAGAAAGACAAAACACGCCAAACACATTCATACATGAATACAAAATATAGAGGGGTCGACCGTAACACACAACAAAATATATAGAATTAAAAATAAATAAATAAATTAATTCTAATTCGCAATTTGGATTTAAGTTGAAATTGCGAACTACCGGTTACGAAAAGACCGGTTCTGGTTTGCGCGCGGTGATAATGGCTCTGATACCACTGTTGGGTTTTACAGTGGGATCCGGGTTACCGATTTTAATTTTATTAAAACCGATTTAATAATTAAATTAATTCTAAATTAATTTGGCAGCGGAAACGAATTAAAACACGGACGCAACTGTAACAGGATCAATCACCGACACGACAAACACAGTAAAATATATTTATTTAAATAAATAAATAATTAAAATTAAATATCTAATGAATTAGATATACCTTGGCGGGATCCGAACAACCGCTCGAGACACCCGGATTCAACGGGCTCGCGCTAGGACGAACTGTGACGTCTGACTCGAACCTTCGAGACAAATCGTCGACGGCGGCATCGGCGGCGGCCGCCATGGGCGGCGGCAGCGGTAGTGGCGGCGGCGGTGGTAGGGAAACCACCGGTGGTGGTGACAAAACCTTCTCCGTCGGAATGGCCACCGGAACGGATCCCACGACGATCGAATCGCCGGTTATCGGAGGTGGTGCGGTGGCGGTGGCCGGCGGGTATAACGGCGCGGGCCACGACGACGGAACCGGACGCGGTGGTCTCGGCTGCGCCGGCAGCGCGAGAACCACCGGTCGGTGGTCGCGCGGCGGCGCGTGAGAGGCAGCGGCGGCGGCGGCGGCTTGAGCCGCGGCGGCGGCTCGGGCTGCGGCTTCGGCTTCGGCTCGGGCTGCGGCTTCGGCTCGGGCTGCGACGGCTTCGCTCTCGAGTCGGGCACAGATACTGGTAAGACGGGGATCCATCGGAGATTTCGAAGAGATCACGGTGGACTAGGTGGCGGCGATCGGCGGTCGGCGGTCGGCGGCGGCAGAGCCGGCTTCGGCGGGGCTCGGCGCAGAGAGAGAGGGAGGGGATTAGGGTTTGTTACTTTTTTTTTTCAATCCACCTCCTCCCTCCTTCTTTTATTATCAAATCGCGGACCGGGGCCTGTGAGCTGGGCCCGGTCGCGATTCTCCTTTAGTCCACCAACCGATCAGTCTGTTAATCCGGTAACAACTGATCGGTCCGTCTTTTAATTACCAAGTAATTTTGAACCGATATATTTTGTCGTTTTAATTAAATAAATAATTAGTATTTATTTAATTCACCATTTAGTTCGTATATTTCTAATTAACAATTAATTAGATTTAATAGTCCGTTGACCCGGGTGTAACTCTTACGGGTCAATATCGGTCGGGTTCGTTAATTCGTCGGGTCAGGACACTCTATTTCCAACAATCAGATGATTGAGGCCCCTAAGATTAAACCCATTTTCTTTCCCCCAAAAGTTCACCCAAATATATCCTCCTAGTTAACCTCTTTGAGCCTAAACCTTTCATTTCTTAACCCGCAATTTATTTTCTCTCAACCCTACCCCCTTAACAGTCTTTTTTTTACACCAAACTTTTTGGTACTTTTTCGCACCAAACTTTGCAATCCACAAGCTCTCTGGTGCAACTTTACACCCCTTTATTTGTCATAAAACAAAGTTTTTAAAGAAGGTTTTCAAAAGTTTTTCAAAAAAAAAATGACCACCTTATCACCAGAATACGATATTAGCGGTCGGACGATTGCTGCAAAAATATGCCCGAGTCAAGGAAATATCTAAGCTGGCATGTTGTTTGTCTAAAAAAATGTGTGAGTTTCTATCCCCGGTCACGAAAAACTTTAAGCTTTATAAAGTGTAACATCCCGATTTCTAAAAGAATATAAATCGGTTAGGATTTGACGTTATGTGGTTTAGAGTTACTCTACATATAAATTATTTGGTATCATTTAGATAAATACTTGAATGATATTTATAAGTTTGAGGTTCATTATGAAAGTAGTGAGATTTGGGTTACATTGACCTAAATATCGAACTAGAGGGGGCTAGTGTGTAATTAAACAAAAGAATTATATATATAACAATAAGAAAGCAAAAGGCATAGTAAAGTTTTGATTTGTTTTAGTTTTGCCACATGAATTTGCTACATTTACAATTTCTAGCATTAAATTTTTAAGTTCTTTTTTCTTCTTTTGAGGAATAGTATTGGTTTTAGTTTTTTCATAGTTTGGCTACGATAGTTTAAAACTTTAACATTTTCAACCCTAAAACTTTTACGCTTTGTGTTTTTTTTAACGGAATAGTAAATTTTAGGTTTTCATAGTTTAGCCACATATTTTTTATAATTTTACGTTTTCTACCCCTAAGTTTGAAATTTTTTTTGTTTTAAGTTTTGTGGTCTTCTACTTTTACCATGAAACTTTTAACTTTTCTACTTTCGTTTTTAGTATACTTTTATAGTTTTATACTTTCACCACGAGACTTTTAGACTTTTACATTGTATACCCCTTAACTTTTTAAATTTTGCTTTTTATTAGACTACTTTTATTTTTTATTATACTTTTAGTGTTTTTGATTTTGGCGGCAACCTTTTTTATACTTTTATACTTCGAGGACACAACTTTTAACTTTTGACGTTTTGTTACACTAATATTTTCTACTTTCATTTTTTAGTATATAACTTTTTATAGTTTTATACTTCGACGACACAACTTTTAGACTTTGACGTTTATTCCACTGAAATTTCCTACTGTTTGATTTGTTTTAGTTTTGCCACATGAGTTTGTTACATTTACAATTTCTAGCATCATATTTTTAAGTTCTTTTTTCTTCTTTTAAGGAATAGTATTGGTTTTAGTTTTTTCATAGTTTGGCCACGATAGTTTAAGACTTTAACATTTTCAACCGTAAAACTTTTACGCTTTGTGTTTTTTTAACGGAATAGTAAATTTTAGGTTTTCATAGTTTAGCCACATATTTTTCATAATTTTACGTTTTCTACCCCTAACTTAGAATTTTTTTTTTGTTTTAAGTTTTATGGTCTTCTACTTTTACAATGTAACTTTTAACTTTTCTACTTTCGTTTTTAGTATACTTTTATAGTTTTATATTTTCACCACGAGACTTTTAGACTTTTACATTGTATACCTCTTAACTTTTTAAATTTTGCTTTTTATTAAACTACTTTAATTTTTAGTATACTTTTAGTGTTTTTGATTTTGGCGGCAACCTTTTTATACTTTTATACTTCGAGGACACAACTTTGAACTTTTGACGTTTTGTTACACTAATATTTTCTACTTTCATTTTTTAGTATATAATTTTTTATAGTTTTATACTGCGACGACACAACTTTTAGACTTTGACGTTTATTCCCCTGAAATTTCCTACTTTCGTCTTTTAGTATACTTTTTTGTAGTTTTATACTTTCGCAACGAAACTTTTAGACTTTTATGTTTTATACTCCTTAACTTTTCTAGTTTTGTTTTTAAGTATATTTTTATAGTTTTCGACTTTGGTCAATACATTTTTATAGTTTTATACTTTCGCCACAAAGCGCGGGCATGTCACAAGATCAAATAATAGTGAATGACACTGTCATTATAGGCCCGCCGCAACGCGCGGGCGGGTTTACAACTTGTTAATAAACAAAAGAAAAGGAGGATCTGGAGATCAACCTACGATCTCCAGACTTGCGACCTCCATTCCCTCAAGCCCTAAATTCGTGGTCTTCCATTTGGAATCAAGAACCTGCGATTTCTTGGAGATTTATTGGATTCTTGAAGCTATAACTATTGCTAAATCCATCGGAGATTTCAAGTAAGTAATCCCCAAATACTTACATGTTAAGAACTCGAAATTTATGGGTCTATATGCTTAATCTAAGCCGTGATTTAATGTTTAAGATGTTAATTGATGCTTGAGGGATGCTTAGAACATATGAATGCTTGTATTGGTTCAAAAATCACGTTTTTGGGGCACCCCAACCTTAGTTGACGAATTTTGTTTAAGGGGTTGGGAACATTCGAAGTCAATGATGGATTTGATCTAATTAGGTTGACTTCAACTCACAATCTATTATAGGTTTGATAGTGATGTGAGAAATTTCAATTGGGTTTATGACATGGCTAAATGGAATGGAACCTAACCCAAAGTAGATTGAAATTGAGTGATTATATTTATGCACGCAAGGTGTTTGCTGAAATGCTTGTGTGAATTATTGGTTTAGCAAATGGATACTTGTTGAATGTAAACTTGCAAAATAGAAGAATGTACACGATTTGTAAGTAATGGAATGTTAACCAAAGCAAAGTAGGTTGATTTAGACTTACTATGAGTATTGCACACAAAGTGTTCGATAAAATGTCTAGATGAGTTTTCAATAAAAGCAAAACAAAGTTGCTGTGATTAAAAATCAGTTTTAAGCCCTGTTTTAAAAACTCGTAGTAAATTACTCGAGCATCCAATGAGGGTGTGGCTTATATGGTTGGAAAGGTCTTTGAGACGACTTCAACTCACTTTCATTAATCTGAAACTGATTCGGATATTAAGAGAGTCAACAATGATGATTTCCGCAGCTATGCAGATTACTCAGCATGCTGTTTGGAATAAATTAAGCTGCTGTCATGTTTTCAGAAAACATTGTATATAATCATAGAAAATAGTTAGAAGGTGTACCATATATGCCTGGAAAGGTCTTTCTTTCTACTACGTTCCATGTTTGAACATGGAATGCTGGAAAATTTTATATAATGGCCAAAATGGACCGTTACAGCAACATTGCTGAAAAATGCTGCACAAGAAATTATGTTTCTAAAAGCTAGTAAGAGCGAACAAGTTAAATTGCTTGTATATTGATAATTTGTGATATAAACCTAACATGGGTGATAACCTTAGTAGGTAACCAAGTGCAAGAATCCGACGGAAACCGGGTAGTAATGGTTAAAGCTCACGAGGTAACATTTATGTTATGTTACATATTTTGTTAACGACTCATATTTGCTACAATGATATAAAATGCATGATGTTTAGAAATGCGTTAGGCTTGACCTATGTGGCAAGTCATTTAATGGCGTATAAGTAAAAAGTCAAGTAATTAGAGATAAGCTCTAAGTAAGTAACGAGTCAAAGAACAATACGCAAGTAAATGGTTCATAGGAACCATGGCTATAAGAATGTATGACATTAGCGGTAAATGAATCGTAGGGTTCATGCTAATGGGTTAAACGGGTAAAATGATTCTAAAGGAATCATGAATATTTATGACATTAGTGGTAAATGAGTTGTAGGGTTCATGCTAATGGGTTAAACGGGTCAAATGATTCTAAAGGAATCATGATTATATATGACATTAGCGATAAATGAATCGTAGGATTCATGCTAATGGGTTAACGGGTCAAATGAGTCTAAAGGATTCCTAGTATTGAGTCAGAGAGTAATACTTACTAAATGATTCATGGGAACAATAATAAGGACCAAATGTTATTGTTAGCTAAACGGTTTACAGGGACCATAACCATATGCTAGTGAGTAATTCATTGATAATGGCTTGCAGGAACCTAATGCACGTGTAACATCGTCATGTTAAAACTAGTAAATACAAAATGTGTAAATACATACAAAAGGAATAACCATGAGCTATACTAAATGGGTGACGAATGGTTCTAGGAAACATGAAGCCCAAAGTGCCAAATGGTTCTCCAATGACTAAATTTGACCATAGGTAGGATTCGGAGGAATCATATATCTAATAACAAGTTACAATGAGCGAAACTGGGCTTATAGAGCCTATGCCATGTAATAAAAAAAATGAGGATCATAAATGGTTTATAGAACCAGAGATCCTAAATGCCTAGATATGGTCAAATGGAGCATTGGGAAATACCAAAGGCAAGGACCCGTCTTAATGGGTCAAAAGAATAAATGGGTTAATTGGATATTAACTACCTTAGTTATGTAATCTAATGACAAGTAGAACAATAAGAAGGTAAATGTTCGACTTGTGTCTAAAAACTCAAGTAAAATGGTAATGTAAGAAGCTAAATGTGAAATAGAATTGTATAACCAAACAAGGGTGCATACAATCATATTCATGCCAATGGCTTATAATTTGTAGTTATTGTTGCATAATATATGTTGTGGATAAATTCTGGATGGTCACCTTTAGGGTTGCCACAAAGAAATTCCCTAATGGGTCAAACGGGTTGGATGAACCCGTAAAGGCATTGTACGAATTCGATTAGGATAAGGTATGTTTATATGATTTAAAAAATGTTTAAAAAGTGTTTTGTAATGATAGAATGACTTGAAAAAGGCTGGAAAACCAGTTGGTGAAATCAGGTAAGAAGCAAGGTGAAAAAGCCAAAATTTTGGCTAAGTATGGAATTGGCCGAAATTGGTCAAATCCTTGGAAAACTAGCTCCAAGCGTATCGCTTGGAGCATATGATTCAGCAGGCGATACGCCTACATGTCTAAGTGTATCGCCTAGAAGTTCTGCCATTCTAGGCGATACGCCTAGCAAATGCATTTTATTTTTCGAATGTTTCCTTCTTGTTAATGATATTTATACATGTAAGCAATAGAAACTCACTATTGAAAGTGAGTAAATTGCAGGTAAGGGAAAAGTCTATCGGGGATGCTCATCAAGACAATTGAAGAACCGATCACACAAAGAACGAATGACCCGTCTTGTATTTCGGTAAAAAGAACTTTCGTATAAGTTGATGAACGCTTTTGGATGTCAAACTCATTACTATTATGTTTGTAAGTGTAAACCTCAATGATGGGTTTTATGATTGTCAAACCATATGTTTAGTACAAAATTTTTCTGTGACCGAATTTTTATAAGGTAATGGTTTGTGTTTGGCACCAAATTGTATACGGGTGTTACAATTTGGTATCAGAGCCACGGTTTGAGAGAATTAAGTACTCGAGGAGTACTTGAACTCAAACCTTGAGCTCAGGGGAACGGGAAAAGTGATCGGTTCAAGCTTGATGAAGCGTCCGGGTATGGTACATAACCTTAAATAGATTGTTGATATTGTGTTTAATAGGAATAATAGTTCCTATATGCCGTTAAAGGCAGAGTTATTAGCTATCAATCGGGAAACGCACGGGGAGGTGTTTTCACACCTGAACTGGGAAGTGCGTGAGTGAAGTGTCCCAGGTAGAAACGGGGTAATCCTAAGGCTACAAACCTCGTATAAACCTGTGGGAGGATATTAGCCACGACCAATATAATGTATGCGTGAGTGAAGTATCCCAGATAGAAACGGGGTAATGCTAAGGCTAGAAACCTCGTATAAACCTGTGGGAAGTTATTGGCCATGACCAATAAAACTAGAAAACCTTGCCAAGGGCAAAGGAATTTTAATTGATAAGTATTATTGAATCCTATTATATTAGGATTATATTTTTGCCATGTAAGAACTATATAATTGTTAAGCATGATACAATGGGTGAAAATAGTTCTAGGGAACCACCACCATGTATCGTGTGGTATTTGATCATAAATGGTTTACTAGAACCATAAATCATAAATGAGATGAATATTTATCAAGGTAACAAGATAGCATTGTGACATATATTTAGGCAATGTTGTATCTTGAAACGCGTGGATATTTATGTTCATGTGGGGTGACCTTGCTATAGGTAAGGATAACCCTAAAAGTGGTCAAATGTGACATGTTGATTTTGCAGAAAAATTGTACCCAAGCAAGTGGATGGATGATGACACATACGACTCCAAAATGCATTGGGCTAGGACTCGAATGCATAATGGGCAAATGCTAAGGTACACCCAGGTGGGACTAGCCAACCTGGATTACATTTTGATAAATGGTAATGCATATACATGTGTCTAAATGAGGTCGAAATAAGAGTCTGGACCCATGAGGGCATAATTTGAAATTGAAATTGAAATAAACAGAAAATAGAAATTGGTGACGAACGACTCTATAGGAGCCGTGAAGCCAATAAACAGAAAATAGAAATTGGTGACGAACGACTCTATAGGAGCCGTGAAGCCAATAAATAGAAAATAGAAATCGGTGACGAACGACTCTATAGGAGCCGTGAAGCCAATAAACAGAAAATAGAAATTGGTGACGAACGACTCTATAGGAGCCGTGAAGCTAATAAACAGAAAATAGAAATTGGTGGCGAACGAATGTATAGGAGCCGTGAAGCCAATAAACAGAAAATAGAATTGGTGACGAATGACTTTTAAGAAGCCGTGAAACCAATATACCGAAAGCGGTAATTACTAAAGTCGCTAACTTAAAACAAGGTTGCGATTGAGACATCATAAGATGTACAAAGGTTGAACCTTGTAAGTGAAAGAGTAACGAGTGACCAGGGGACTAATAAGTTGAAATGGTCATATGTTTTTAATTGATGAGATCGTCGAGGTGTTTAAACCACGTTTAATATACGATATTATGGATGATTAAATGATATTAAGTTACACAATTTGATCAATTCTTAAATGAATTGGGTTATGACCCAAGTCGAGAATTGAATAAATATATAAAATTAAAACGGGTTAAGGCTTACATTAGAAAACCTGTAAGCCTTCGAATGGTAGCCTTACCAGGTAAAGGGTAAATGGCTGACCTTGGTTGAAAGCAAGGGAAACCCATAAGATTAAAATCGGTGAATTTTTATGTAAATTGTAGGACTAATAGAATTGAAGTTGTTAGGTGGGTGATTGACCCAACTACGTGGGTATGACCCGCAAGCATAGGTCGTTGTAAAAGTCGGGAGGGCGCTAGAGGCTACCGTTCCCGAATACACACTAAGGAGGATATGTAAGTATTCTCAATTCATATTTATACAATTTGAATGTAAAAGACCTCGTGAATGTGATGGGGTCTTAGATGCCTCATCAATGGGATGGGGAAAATAGGCTAAGGGATTCATAGCATGAACTACGAAATAAGGCCAAGGATATAACGAATCTGTAAAATTGGAATAAATGGCAAATAGGCCATGTTAAAATTTGACCATTAAAATAAGGGGAATTATTGTAACCAAGGGTTATAAACAATAACCTAGTATTAAGTGAAACGAGTAAAGGATTGTGAATCATAATACCTAATGATATACATTTGATTCCGTAAATCATAATAGAAGAATACAATATAATCTTAAAGGGATTATAGGATGGGTATGAATGGCTGATAGAGTCATAGAAACCTTCCAATAAAATAAATTGCATTGCCGAATGGTATAATGCAAAAAACAAGTGTTATGCTAAACACTTGCAGATGTTGTTATATTGCTTAACATGTTTACATACAGTTAAGTTGTGCAAGAACACAACTAGTAAGAAGGCAGCATGACGAGCTTCCGGCCAGGTTCATCATTCAGGTAAACCGTAACAAGAAGACGATAGGTGCATATACTGATAATGCCAAGGTATACTAGTCTTAGATTAATCTTGACCCTCTTACGAGGAGGGTAATAACTGAAATTCTGGTTTAGACCATCGGGGTATGGCGATGGTTATTAGGACCTTAACCAAAAATGACCTGTCAAACTAGGATATATAAATTCCTAAATGGGTCAAGTGGGGGAAAATAATGGTCTTATCATGTTAAACTTGTCCTAAGGGGCAAGTAATAATATGAAATGGAATTTGTCATACGATGACTAACTCGGAGCTGATAAGAATGAAAACTCAAAAGTCTTGCCAAGTTCATATTTGGTGATGTGGCAAAGGCTGAACATAAATGGGAACATGTTAGATTCACACAGTTATATTTGCGTATCTATGTATATACATGTAGTGTGATTAACATGACTACTTGTGTTTATGTCTTAAAATATGACTAGTAACTGGGAAAGAGTTTCGGTTACGAAACCTTCTTTAAGGGGGGTAGAATTGTAACATCTCGATTTCTAAAAGAATATAAATCCGTCAGGATTTGACGTTATGTGGTTTAGAGTTAACTCTACATATAAATTATTTGGTATCATTTAGATAAATACTTGAATGATATTTATAAGTTTGAGGTTCATTATGAAAGTAGTGAGTTTTGGGTTACATTGACCTAAATATCGAACTAGAGGGGGGCTAGTGTGTAATTAAACAAAAGAAAAGGAGGATCTGGAGATCAAGCCCTAAATTCGTGGTCTTCCATTTGGAATCAAGAACCTGCGATTTCTTGGAGATTTATTGGATTCTTGAAGCTATAACTATTGCTAAATACAACGGAGATTTCAAGTAAGTAATCCCCAAATACTTGCATATTAAGAACTCGAAATTTATGGGTCTATATGCTTAATCTAATCCGTGATTTAATGTTTAAGATGTTAATTGATGCTTGAGGGATGCTTAGAACATATGAATGCTTGTATTTGGTTCAAAAATCACGTTTTTGGGGCACCCCAACCTTAGGTGACGAATTTTGTCTAAGGGGTTGGGAACATTCGAAGTCAATGATGGACGTGATCTAATTAGGTTGACTTCAACTCTCAAACTGTTATAGGTTTGATGGTGATGTGAGAAATTTCAATTGGGTTTATGACATGGCTAAATGGAATGGAACTAACCCAAAGTAGATTAAAATTGAGTGATTATATTTATGCACGCAAAGTGTTTGCTGAAATGCTTGTGTGAATTATTGGTTTAGCAAATGGATACTTGTTGAATGTAAACTTGCAAAATAGAAGAATGTACATGATTTGCAATTAATGGAATGTTAACCAAAGCAAAGTAGGTTGATTTAGACTTACTATGAGTATTGCACACAAAGTGTTCGATAAAATGTCTAGATGAGTTTTCAATAAAAGCAAAACAAAGTTGCTGTGATTAAAAATCAGTTTTAAGCCCTGTTTTAAAAGTTCGTAGTAAATTACTAGAGCATCCAATGAGGGTGTGGCTTATATGGTTGGAAAGTTCTTTGAGACGACTTCAACTCACTTTCATAAATCTGAAACTGATTCGGATATTAAGAGGGTAAAATATGATGATTTCCGTAGCTATGCAGATTACTCAGCATGTTGTTTGGAATAAATTAAGCTGCTGTCCTGTTTTTAGAAAAATTGTATATAATCATAGAAAAATCGTTAGAAGGTGTACCATATATGCCTGGAAAGGTCTTTCAGTCTACTACGTTCCATGTTTGAACATGGAATGCTGGAAAAGTTTATATAATGGCCAAAATGGACCGTTACAGCAGCATTGCTGAAAAATGCTGCACAAGAAATTATGTTTCTAAAAGCTAGTAAGAGCAAACAAGTTGAATTGCTTGTATATTGATAATTTGTGATATAAACCTAACATGGGTGATAACCTTAGTAGGTAACCAAGTGCAAGAAGCCGACGGAAACCGGGTAATAATGGTTAAAGCTCACGAGGTAACATTTATGTTATGTTACATATTTTGTTAACGACTCATATTTGCTACAATGATATAAAATGCATGATGTTTAGAAATACGTTAGGCTTGACCTATGTGGCAAGCCATTTAATGGCGTATAAGTAAAAAGTAAAGTAATTAGAGATAAGCTCTAAGTAAGTAACGAGTCAAAGAACAATACGCAAGTAAGTGGTTCATAGGAACCATGGCTATAAGAATGTATGACATTAGCGGTAAATGAATCGTAGGGTTCATGCTAATGGGTTAAACGGGTAAAATGATTCTATAGGAATCATGAATATTTATGACATTAGTGGTAAATGAGTCGTAGGGTTCATGCTAATGGGTTAAACGGGTCAAATGATTCTAAAGGAACCATGAATATATATGACATTAGCGGTAAATGAATCGTAGGATTCATGCTAATGGGTTAACGGGTCAAATGAGTCTAAAGGATTCCTAGTATTGAGTCAGAGAGTAATACTTACTAAATGATTCATGGGAACAATAATAAGGGCCAAATGTTATTGTTAGCTAAACGGTTTACAGGGACCATAACCATATGCTAGTGAGTAATTCATTGATAATGGCTTGCAGGAACCAAATGCACGTGTAACATCGTCATGTTAAAACTAGTAAATACAAAATGTGTAAATACATACAAAAGGAATAACCATGAGCTATACTAAATGGGTGACGAATGGTTCTAGGAACCATGAAGCCCAAAGTGCCAAATGGTTCTCCAATGACTAAATTTGACCATAGGTAGGATTCGGAGGAATCATATATCGAATAACAAGTTACAATGAGCGGAACTGGGCTTATAGAGCCTATGCCATGTAATAAAAAAATGAGGATCATAAATGGTTTATAGAACCAGAGATCCTAAATGCCTAGATATGGTCAAATGGAGCATTGGGAAATACCAAAGGCAAGGACCCGTCTTAACGGGTCAAAAGAATAAATGGGTTAATTGGATATTAACTACCTTAGTTATGTAATCTAATGACAAGTAGAACAATAAGAAGGTAAATGTTCGACTTGTGTCTAAAAACTCAAGTAAAATGGTAATGTAAGAAGCTAAATGTGAAATAGAATTGTATAACCAAACCTGGGTGCATACAATCATATTCATGCCAATGGCTTATAATTTGTAGTTATTGTTGCATAATATATGTTGTGGATAAATTCTGGATGGTCACCTTTAGGGTTGCCACAAAGAAATTCCCTAATGGGTCAAACGGGTTAGATAAACCCGTAAAGGCATTGTACGAATTCGATTCGGATAAGGTATGTTTATATGATTTAAAAAATGTTTAAAAAGTGTTTTGTAATGATAGAATGACTTGAAAAAGGCTAGAAAACCAGTTGGTGAAATCAGGTAAGAAGTAAGGTGAAAAAGCCAAAATTTTGGCTAAGTATGGAATTGGCCGAAATTGGTCAAATCCCTGGAAAACTAGCTCCAAGAGTATCGCTTGGAGCATATGATTCAGCAGGCGATACGCCTACATGTCTAAGTGTATCGCCTAGAAGTTCTGCCATTCTAGGCGATAAGCCTAGCAGCTGCATTTTATTTTTTGAATGTTTCCTTCTTGTTAATGATATTTATTCATGTAAGCAATAGAAACTCACTATTGAAAGTGAGTAAATTGCAGGTAATGGAAAAGTCTATCGGGGATGCTCATCAAGACAATTGAAGAACCAATCACACAAAGAACGAATGACCCGTCTTGTATTTCGGTAAAAAGAACTTTCGTATAAATTGATGAACGCTTTTGGATAAATCTAAAATTTTCAGTAGGTAATGCTGTTCCCCGTAAATACTTCAATAAAACAACCAATCAGATAAAATCACGATAGTTGGAGGACAGGTTTTAGTTAAGTGATTGGTCCACAAGCAGGTAAAAGGCAAAAAAAATCAGAACGGTGGCTATTTTATAAGATTGCTTGAGGACAAGCAAAAGCCTAAGTGCGAGGTTGTTTGATGTGCTTTAAAAGTATACATGTTTTATAACCAATTTCCCCCATCTTATTAAGTAAAATATGACTAACCATCACAAAGAAACAACGTTTTTGTCTTCTTTGTAGTTTTTCAGGTTTTACCAAGCCGAAATCACAGAAGGAACGGAAAATGAAAAGAAAAGATAACAAAAGAAACAAATTCTGGATTTCTGAACACGCCCTGTGCCTCACAAGGCACGGCCCAGGCCCAAAACCAGCGAAGTCCACCTCGTGCCTCTATACCATTCTGCATCACACGCCCCAAATCTGTGACACCCGGAAATTTCAGGTGATTTCCTAGACAAACACAAGCAACCATTTATTTTAAACATACACAACATCTTTTAGAGTTCCTAGATGTGTCAGTAAGTCCAGGAGCATACACACTCGAGTCAGCCCTAAAAGTTGGTGATTAATTAATAACACACTAATCAAACGGACACAACTTGTGTAATTTATAAATTCGTGACCCCCTTTTGTGATTTCACATATATACTAATTTACGTGAGCATGATTCTATGAGTATTTTTATGTGTGGTTATAGGACCATGAATCGTAAGCATCGTTAGAAAATTACTAAGACACGCATACAAATTGTAAGCTTACAACTAGGAGGGCTACGTCATTCATGAACCCATCAAGTATTGAAGAAAATAGTATATATATGTATATATACAAATAGAAATCGGTGTCTTTATTTTGCCAGGGATACCCGAAATTTAACCCTTGTGGTTAAATTCAAATTGGATGGATAACTCATACTCCTCTTTTCTCTCAACTTTCGAACAGAAATCTCCATATATTCCTCCCCTCTCCCATTCTCGTAAAGTTACAAGCCCTCTGGTTCTCTCTCTTTTCTCCGTTAAACAAGGCTGCTACAGCCACGATACCACCGTAGTGGGAAGAACAAGAAATCGCTCCGCCACCGTGACCTGAGCTAGCGATCTCGAGGGTACTCAACATAAACCGTAGGTGATTCGTAGGAATTCATCAACACTTTCATATAACTTTCTTGCCGAGCTCCCAAAGGTGAGTTCTCGAACATTTTTCTCTAAATATTCCATTTAGAGAAGGAACATGCTACAAACAGTTTTTATAATATAATTGTATGGCTGATCACGTATGTGCACACATAACATGAATTGCAGGTCCTTACATTTTGAACCGTTAGTTTATGAGAAAGCGAGGTAATCTTTGGTAGTACTACTGGATTTGACAAACCCCACTCGCGTTAGTAGCTCTAACTCGACTGGATGTTGAACGGGTGTAATATTAGCCTAGACAGTATCATCATCGTCTGTGTTAGGCGATGGTGGAAGGCATTACAAACACAAACAATCATGCTTCGGTTGCGAACCACATAGTGATAGCATTATTGGCCTTGCTAGCTACAATTACTATTATGATTACCACAGTACAAACATTTTACATACATCTATTATTCTTGTCTTGAAATTATGAACTCACCAGCCTTGCGCTGACCCACATAGCATGTCTTTTGTAGGTCATTGAGGTACGAGCATGCTAGGATGCATATCACATGACAGTTTAAACATTTTGACCTACATTCCAACTTTTACGTTTGGGTTTATTTATTTTTTCATTTTTGGTTTGAGGCGCGTGTTTTGCGCAACATTTCTACGTACACTTTCGCTTCCGCATTTCTTAAACTTTTTTGGTGTGTTTTTATGGTTTAGTATGACTATTGACTCGAATCCTGGTTTGTCACACGCCTCGCGGTATAAACCCCGCACGTGGAAATTTGAGGGTGTAACAGATTGGTATCAGAGCCATTAGTTATAGTGAACCCGGTCTTGCATTTAGGCCAACTATAGCCTTAGAGTTGTAATAGTCATACACGAGAGCACACACTTGATTTAGTTATATGTTGATATTTCATTCATAACAAGCATTTTAATATATTTATATGTATATATATATATGATACAGACATGGCGGAATAGAAAAAAATGGCTCGCTGTCATCATCATCATCATCATCTTCATCATCCTCATCATCAGTTGGTCCTCGGCATGCTCCATGGAAAGAACCGGCAGTTGTGACCGAACCCTCATCACCCGCGTCACCAACACTAAAAAGGCAAAGACTTGGACTAGATGCTCCTGGCACAGTGGAAGATTGGGACTGGTACCCAGGGGCGATGGAAGGCCTGGTACGCCGCGAGGGAGTTCCTCCACTCCCCGACGAGGAAGGTGCATCGACTTCGACATGCACCCTACCCCCATTGCCTGTTAGTTTTAGATGAGTATTTGCGGCATTCGTCTCGATGGCGGGGAAAGAATTTCTTCAATTTAAAGAATCTAACGGGACCATTTTAGAACTAAAAAGCGATAATCAACTTCTTCGTACCCAGTTGGCTAATCAACAGACACAACTGACAGCACAACAAGAGCAACTAAGGAATCAACAACAACGCATAGTGGAACTAGTTAATGAGTTGGGCGAGACAGATGCGGTCCATGACAACCTAGTAAAAGAAGTTGACACCTTACAAGAAGAAGCAGAAGAACACTCTAAACCGAATTTAGCACTTGGAGGCACTGGCAGAACCGATAGAAGACCCTGAAGAAGAAGAGCCAATATAGGAAATAGCACCCGAGGAGGAGGAGGAGCATTCAGATATCTCCTCTGTTCATAGTGGAAACTAGACGTGAAACTAGATGGGTTGGGTTGTTCCCATCGATTAATATTTTGAATATTAATTTCTGGATTTTGGATATTTTTGTGAACTAGTTACAAATCTACTCGAATTGAAATTACCATTTGATTTATTATGTTGTGTTCAGACTTTGTTAAATTCGTTGTGCTGTGTGTATGTATTTGGGTGATATATTGCATTAAATTCTTTGTCTCATTTTGGATATTTGTGATTGAAAGGATAATATCGGGACGTAGAAGCGGAAACCCTGCTAACCTGACTGCGGCTAAAATCAACACATTGGTGAACAACGGGGTCACTGCAGCACTGGCAGCCTACCAACAACAGCACCCAGTGCAAAACCAAGGTAAACTTTAACCCCTCTATTAACATGCCAACTTATCGAGGACATGACGTAATAGATTTGCCTACTGCCATGAATTGCTGGTGCGGGCACCAGCGCGCATAAATAGTTTATGGATGGGAAACCACCCACGTTTACAGGGGAAACCGGCGCGATAGGGATGCTGCGTTGGATCGAAAAGACGGGGTCGTGTTTGCTGTATGCAATTGCCTCCAGGCAAACAAAGTGAAGTTCGCTGCTAGTACATTGGAGGGCCCGCCCCTCACATGGTGGAACCTATAGGTACAGATATTAGGAATGGCTGAAGCTAACGCCATGACTTGGGATAATTTCAAAGCAGCAATCACTGAAGAATACTGCCCAAGAGATGAGCTTCAGAAGCTAGAACGAGAACTCCACGATTTGAAGATGCATGGGTCAGAAATTGAAGCCTACACTCGGCGCCATTATGAACTAGCAAATTTATGCCCAAACTTGGTATAACTAGCATACAAGCGGATCGAGATATATCTTAGTGGGTTAGCCCCACAGATCCAGGGAATGGCGATCTCAAGTAACTCTACTACTATACAACAGGCCATCCATATGGCCCATAAGCTGACAAAAACAGCTGTGAATCAGGGAATTCTGCCAAAAAGAGGTGCCTCTGCTAATGCATCAGAAAACAAAAGTAAATGGGAAAATAGTGATGTAAAGTCTTCATCGTCTCAGCAACAACCGCACAAGCAGGAAAGGCATTATCACAACAATCGGGGTAACAATCAAAGTGGTTCAAGCAATCAAGGCAAGTACAATGGGAAGTACCCTAAGTGCAACATGTGTGGCTACCATCACTATGGTCAGTACGAGAAGTTTCAATGCCGACGTTGTGGGAAAATAGGCCATGCTGCCAACGATTATCGTGGAGAAATTCAGACAAATGAACAAAAGAAGGGATGCTATCACTGTGGAAAATAACGACAACAATGTGGTGACTGGTCAGTTCCCTCTAAATAACCGCTTTGCTAATGTTCTTTTTGATTCGGGTACTGATAAAAGTTTCATATCAAAAGACTTTAGTAAACTGCTAGGGATCGAACCAGTAGAATTAGAAACTGCTTATTCCATAGAATTGGTTGATGGAAAAATAGTGATTGTAACACACATTTACAATCAATGTAAGATAGAACTATCTGACCATAGTTTTTATATCGACCTTATGCTCAAATCACTCGGAAGTTTTGATGTTGTCATCGGCATGGACAGGTTGTCTGACCACAATGCTGAGATCGTCTGCAACAACAAAGTCGTCCGTATTCCACCTCCCAACGGGGAAGCCATATCTGTTCAAGGTGAAAGAAGCGGTACCGTCAAAGGAATTATTTCCTTTATGAAGGCTCAGAAGTGTTCGAGAAAGAAAAATTACACGGCATTCCTGGTCCTAGTAACTGAAAATTCTTGTGAGGAGAGGAAGGTAGAAGTCATTCCTGTAGTACGCGATTTCCCTGACGTTTTTTCGGAGGACTTGCCTAGCCTTCCGCCACATCGTCAAGTCGAGTTTGAGATCTCGCTCGCCGCTGGAGCGACGCCAATTGCCCGTGCTCCCTATAGATTAGCCCCATCTGAGCTGAAAGAATTATCTACACAATTGCAGGAGCTTTTAGATAAAGGCTTCATTCGACCTAGCACATCGCCATGGGGACCCCCTGTGCTTTTTGTGAAGAAGAAAGATGGGACGTTCCGCATGTGCATAGATTTTCGAGAACTAAACAACGTCACTATCAAGAATTGCTACCCTATGCCTCGCATAGACGACATGTTCGACCAACTCTAAGGGTCGAGCTATTACTCAAAGATCGACTTAAGGTCCGGCTACCATCAACTACGTGTATAGGAGGAAGACATTTCCAAGACGGAATTTCGCACAAGGTACGGTCACTTTGAATTTCTGGTCATGCCATTTGGGCTAACCAACGCACCCGCCGTATTTATGGACCTCATAAATCGGGTGTGTAAACCGTACCATGACAAGTTTGTCATCGTTTTTATTGATGACATTCTCATTTATTAGAAGAGTAAGGAAGAGCATGAGGATCATTTACGCTTGGTTTTGCAATTACTGCGACATGAGATATTATACACAAAATTCTCCAAGTGTGATTTTTGGATTCGAGAGGTGCACTTCCTTGGCCATGTGGTTAACGAAAATGGAATCCATGTTGATCCGGCAAAAATCAAGGCAATCAAAAACTGGGACGCACCCAAGACTCCTACTGAGATTCAACAATTCTTGGGTTTAACTGGTTATTACAGGCGCTTCATAGAGGGCTTTTCGAAGATTGCTCATCCTCTTACAGTGTTAACACAAAAAGGCGTCGTTTTTAAGTGGGATGACAAGCATTAGCAGGAATTTTCAGTTGCTTAAGCAAAAGCTATGCAGCGCACCTATCTTATCCCTGCTAGAGGGGACAGATGACTTCGTGGTGTACTGTGACGCGTCCATCCAGGGTCTCGGTTGTGTATTGATGCAACGCGAGAAAGTTATTGCTTACGCTTCTCGGCAGATGAAGGTACACGAGAAAAATTACACCACTCACGATCTGGAGTTGGGAGCTGTGGTCTTCGCACTAAAGATTTGAAGACACTATTTATATGGTACAAAGTGTACAAGTTATACGGACAAAAAGATCCTGCAGCACATTTTTTACCAGAAGGAACTTAACATGAGACAACGTCGATGGGTTGAGCTGTTAAATCATTATGAATGTGCGATAAAGTACCATCCAGGTAAGGCTAATGTGGTAGCCGTTGCCTTCAGTAAAAAAGAAAATGCCAAACCGAAACGGGTTCGTGCATTGCAACTCACAATACACGCAAGGCTACCTGATCAGGTCCGCAACGCTTAGATTGAAGCATTGAAGGATGAGAACCGAGCAGCTGAATCGCTTCGTGGGATGGACAAACAGTTAGAAACTAAGGCTAACGGTACAAGATATTTCCAAAATCGGCTATGGGTTCCTTCCTTTGGAAATTTACGAAAGCTCGAGATGGACGAATCTCATAAATATCGATACTCAATCCATCCTGGTGCAAACAAGATGTACCATTATCTGAAGGTAGCTTACTGGTGGCAAAACATGTAAGCAGACATCGCTACATATGTGAACAAGTGCTTGACTTATTCCAAGCTTAAGGCAGAATATCAGAAACCATCGGGGTTACTCCAACAACCAGTAATTCCCGAGTGGAAGTGGAAACACATATCAATGGACTTTATTACGAAGTTACCAAAGACCCCTGGTGGCTGTAACACTATCTGGGTGATCGTTGATCGACTAACAAAGTCCGCGCATTTTTTGGCCATCAAGGAAGAATACAAGACAGAGAAGCTCGCTAGAATTTATGTAAAGGAAATAGTTTCTAGGCACGGGGTGCAAATCTCCATTACTTCAGATCGGTATGCCCGATTTACTTCCCACTTATGGAGATCACTGCATAAAAGGTTGGGCGCGTGTTTTGCGCAACATTTCTACTTACACTTTCGCTTCCACATTTCTTAAACTGTTTTGGTGTGTTTTTATGGTTTAGTATGACTAATGACTCGGATCCTGGTTTCTCAAACGCCTCGTGGTATAAACCCCGCACGTGGAAATTTAAGGGTGTGACAATGTCTCTGAGATGGCACGGCCCGTGCCCTCTCAAGCATGCCCTGTGCCACTGACACTGTTAGCAAAAAGCTCTGACATGACACGCCCCGTGCCTGACGAAACAGGCCCCGTGTCGCTGACAAGCTTGCTGGAAGACTGATGACTCTAGCATAGCTCACCCCGTGCTTGACAAGACACGCCCCGTGCTGCTGACAAGCTTGCTGGAAAACTGACAAGTCTGACATGGCATGCCCCGTGCTTCAAGCCACGCGACCCGTGCTGCCTGACACACACACCCCGTGCCTAGCCTGGCATGGGTCGTGCTCCACTTCGCCTGGCCTATAAATAGGAGAATCCGATTTCACGTCTCCTTGCTCACTTTCTCCCCCTCCCTTCAACTAGTTTCCATATTTTCGGTTGTCAGCCATTGTTTTAGTGTTCTTGATCTACTCGTCAAAGATTGTAAGAACTTTAACTTATGGTGATAATGAATTGTTATTTGTCTATGAATCTTTCATTGTCTATTAAGCATATCTTTAGACTAACACTTGTCAGATCTTTCAAGTGTTAGGCAAACTCTTACACTCGTTTGGGAATAAACGGATCTTTGGTGGGTTGGTAAACTATTTATATAAACTTTCTTTTAAGGTGTGTCCAATGACTTTATAAAAAACCCTTTTTATTGAAAGTGTATTATTGATTTTCTGAACCAACCCTGCTTCATGTATCACAGACCATTTGGGGAGTTGAAATCCCAAGGCCGGACTTGTCACACCCGGTCGGGGGACGATGCATGATCCGAAAGGTGACTCGCGCCCCAAGCTACATGATATGTTCGAGGTCCTTATGTATATGTAAGCAAACTCGGCTGACCACGCAAGTGCGAGCTGAAAGTATTTGGTTGGGAATGAGGGTTGGTAATATTTTATCACTTCATGGAAGTCGAAAGGTACGCGTTTGTGAACTTGGCTCTAGTCACGCCAGACGTGCATACGCGAAAGCGGTGTACGGAAGAAATGGGCCTTAGTCACTTACAAAGGTCATTTTTATAATAAAATTAATCCGACACGCAGGGTTGTTCCCCTGCTGGGTCATGACGGCGTGTCGAGCGTAACGGTTGCCTGACCAAGGAGCCCTACGACTAAGTGGCATTAGACCACTTCATTTGATTATTGAGAGCACATTCCATCGGTATTCGTACTCCTCGCACAAGATTAGCAGTTGGTTGGTGGTTGAACAGGTGGGTCGAAAGGCGGTCAACTTCCTGTCAGTAATCAATCTTAAGGAAAAGATATAAAACCCAAGGTACCAACTTCACCACTGATAAGTCTCCCAAATGATATTATCTGCGACCGAGTTGATCAAGGCATGCCTTTCTTTAATAGATATCTTATTTTGATTCTTACATATTTTACTAACATCTTCACTTGAAGAATGCTCAGGGTAGACGTCAACAACGATGAAGTATCAAAAGCCCTCCTTTTCCTTTGTGCCTTTGATCGACCCCGATTCAATCAGGTTTTATAAATTTAAAAGCTTCAAAAGCTAACAAAAAGGTGTCACAAAATAATACTATATTTTATGTATACACCTATACACCAGAGCACACCAGACGCCATAATCTACCGCTTTTTGACGGATAGAATCCATTTAACTGGATCTTTGAAGCGGAAAATTATTTTACTTATTACCACATCGTCGTCGATCAACGGTTGGCCCTCGCCATTTTCTACTTCACCGGCGACGCCCTGGGTTGGTATAAACACCTCGCAAAAAACAAACTCTTGGGAACTTGGACCACGATCAAGAGATCTCTCGAACTCCGTTTCAGTCTATCCCCCTACGAGAACCATGAAGCAACGTTGTTCAAACTCCGTCAAACTTCATCAATCACTGCTTATCATGCCAAATTTGAAAAAGTTAGCAATTGTGTTGACGGCTTCTCGCAGTAAGTGTTACGAAACTGTTTTATATTGGGTCTTCGCACCGATATTCAAATCGAACTCGCGCTCCTTAACCCTACGTCCATACATCAAGCTTATGCATTAGCTAAGCTTATTGAGGAAATACTAGCCCAATCACCGAAACCTCGATTCCCTTTATTTCCCAAACTCCTTGCGTCTGCCACCCTCCAATCAAATTCTAGCCCACCCTCTAACCCTTCTTCTGTCATCATATATCCAAAACCCCTCCTCCCCACCCCTGTGAAACCCTCGTCGACCCTTCCACTGTCCCGCCTCTCACCGAAAGGTATCCAACAACGCCGTAGAGAGGGTTTATGCTTCCGTTTTCCGGAAAAAAATTCCGAGTCACAAGTGTTCGCCCCCACAGTTTCTCCTTATTGTTGACAACGACGATCTCGACGGCACCACTGATTCTTCGCCCCCTTCCATTGACACCACCGCTGCTCCTGAATTCCTTTCTATGTTAGATGCTGCCTTCTTTGGCGTGTCTTCTACCCAAACGCTCAGCGTCACGGGTCATACGGTTGGCTCTCCGGTCACCATTTTGATCGATTGTGGCAGCACATATAATATCATCCAACCACGAATCGCCTCTGCTCTACACCTGGCCACATCCCCAGTGACTCCCTTCTCCGTTATGGTTAGCAACGGCGACCAGGTTCACTGTACCGGCTATTTTCCAACTGTTAATCTACGCCTTCAACAAGCCTCATTTACCATACCATTTTTCATCTTACCCGTGTAAGGGGCAGACTTGATTCTTGGGTTCGCATGGCTAGCCACACTTGGACGTCTCTCGGCTGATTTTTTCATTCCTGAACTATCATTCACGAAGGACAGTCAATCGTGCACTCTCACCGGCAACCCATTTGTTTAACCAGTATCCAGCAGTTCTATTTCGACAATGCTACGTCATGGCTCCATTGCTTCCATCCACACCATGATTTATCAAGCACCTTACCCACTACTGTCTCCATCAACCAACAACCCACCTCTACTGGCCCAGTCATTAGCATCCTTCTAACCACCTTCCACACCATATTCGATGAACCCCATTCTCTTCCACCCAACTGATGACACGCTCATCACATACCTCTCATCAACGATAATCAACCCATTAATGTTAAACCTTATCGCGATACCCTCAATTTCAGAAAAAAAGTAATGATCTGATTGATCTCCGAAATGCTCCATGATGGTATAATCCAGCCAAGTCAAAGCCGTTCTCTTCTCCGGTTCTTCTTGTTAAAAAAATGGTTCTTGGCGTTTTTGTGTCGACTACCGGGCCCTTAATGCCGTTACCATTCGAGATCGGTTCCCCATTCTGACGATTGACGAGTTACTAGATGAGTTACACGGTGCTACTATCTTTATCCGAAATCGACCTTCATTCTGGATATCACCAAATCCGGGTGGCTAAAAGGGATGTCCACAAGACAGCTCTTCGGACAACCGATGGTCATTACGAGTTTCTCATCATGCCCTTCGTCTCAGAACGCCCCCTTGACGTTTCACTCAGCTATGAACGACCTCTTCCGGCCGGTCCTACGTCGGTTTGTACTGGTTTTTTCGATGGTATATTGATTTACATCGATTCAAGGAAGAACCATATGAGCATTTGAAGTATGTTTTCACCACACTGTCGAATCATATTTACTATGCAAAAGCTTCAAAGTGTGTTTTTGGTTTGGAGGAAGTCTCCTTCCTGGGTCATCGGATATCATCTAAAGGGGTTGCTCCGGAACCCGAAAAAATTTCGGCCATCCAACAGTGGCCAACAGCGATTTCTTTTACCGCCTTACGTTCCTTTTTGGGTCTTACAGGTTATTATCGGCGATTTGTACCACAATACGCTAAAGTAGCAGCGGATCTCACTAACCTCCTCAAACTTAAATTTTTCGAATGGAATGAGGCAGCCCAAGACTCATTCGTGGAGCTGAAACATCTCATGGCTGATTTGGTAACTCTTGCTCTCCCAAATTTTAATCAAGATTTTGATCTTACTACGGATGCTTCGGGTGTAACCATCAGCGCAGTACCTAGAATGGTTATGAACACTTCACATGAGTCTAGACGTCTTACTTGAACGACTATAGCTTCTAATTTTATGTATATTATATTTTATGATTTCATGCGAACGCTAGGTCATTTGATGTGATGATTTCATTTATAATTTTATGTGTTATCTATTACTATATATAATACATATTGCTCAAAAGGGCAATTTCGTCATTAGATTTCCTTAATCTTAAGACGCGTACAAAAGATTATGCAATGTGTACAAGTGCTTAAAGCATGAAAATTAAAGCAACATTATAGGAAAACTAATCCCGTTCAAAAAATAAGGTTAAAAATGTAATTAGCCTATCTCTGCCATTTACTCCTCCAAGCACGCCTCCTTCGATGCAGAATCGATTTGGGCGCCGCCCCTTCGTGATCAACCCTTCTACCCCTCGATTGGCCATATCCAGCCCCCTGCACCTCGATATCCATGTTCAATCGATTACCACGCAATCTCCACCTCGATATCCCTTTCGAGAAACCCTATCATAGATGAAATTGATTACTACTCTCTCTCTCTCTCTCTCAAATCTCCTTTCTCCATCGAGAAACGCAGTCACGCTTTGATTCTCTCTTCATCTCTCCATCGAGAAACTCAGATCTACACCACCATGGCACCTGCACACTGCCGGAATGTGGTGTGCCGCGACCGTCATTTTGCGGTGCCAAACTTTCGCCACAGTAATTGACGGAATCGATCAACAAAGGGACGGTAATATGGACCTGTGTTTTTGTATACGTATTTCATGTTATGCACACATCATGTGATCAAAACTTTGTATTTCATGTTAAGAATACCTCTTATAACCTCTGTAATATCAGCTCTCTCTAAAGAAGATGGAATTCAATCTGCTCTCTCTAATGAAGATGACAGTGGTTGTTGCTGCAGGTGCTTCTTGAAAGGTACCAACTTAAATATAAATTATTTCACAATAAATTAAGTCATTTGATAAAACTCCGCGTGTGTTACAACTTCTCTAATACAAATTCTGATGTGCGGTTAGAAAGGAGCTGAGAGAGGGAGAAATATTCACTATGTGCTTGACCAGGTTAGTAAAGCTCTCTTTTGGCTTAATATACATTCAGATGTTAAAACTTTGACTTGATTGATCAGTTTTATCATACATTTTTACTTTAATTTGCAGTATGATAAACATAGAAAGCCTATCTTTGAGGAATTCATTCTTCCATCAAAGAAATATAAAAGCCTAGTCAACATGATCTTTGTACAATATATCAAAACCCTTTTGTTTTACCATCAACATTTCAGGCAACTACTTTTATATATTCTTTAATTTATTTCAATTTTGTGTCCTGGCATTAACTGATTATGTTTTATGGTCCTTAAGATATGAGGAATGCACACATGAGGATCTTCTAATCATCTTCCATGTAATATGTAAACTATGCGTTTTTCATGGTTATCAACTCATTATTGGTTCTAAAACGAATGTGGGGAACATAAATGTTGTTAATATCTTATGTGTTTGCTGCAGAATTTTGAGAAGATTACTTCTTTTGTGCAAAGTAAATACAAGGATCTGGTTACTCTTGGTTCATACGAGTTTATGTTTGATTCTTATGTATACTAATGTTTTCTTTGATTTTTACTTGTAGTTCTTAATTTGAAATTCAATTCCTGGCTTTTCAGGTTAGACGTTATTATTATCGTCTTACAAGACATGTGAACAAAATGTTGGCTCTGAACTTTCTCTTGATGCCAAAAACTCTAGAGATAAATATGATGCTATGCTTTAATGGTATATATTTGTCTTTATTTTTTTTACTTTTATGACCTATGATTGTACCCGAGTCAAGACTTCGAGAGGTTTATAGTGTTTTTAAAGGTATGTTATGCAACGTGCAATCTGAAATTAATCTTTGTTATCAACTCCGTAGGGGACTATTCGTAAGTAAAATGTATGAAACAACAAAAGGCAGGGCTCTCAATCTGATTGACACATCCTATTAGAGGTTCTTCAATTCGATCTTTTTTTGTTATTTAGATTCTGGGTTGTTTGAGTTAACACTCAATGGGATAAAATTTTACTTGAACAGATTTAAGTGGGGTGTTCAAGCTCTTACGGAGTTACTATGAAAACACGCTGGTGTCACTGTACAAGGAGAAAGATAACTAGCTGTCCATTTGGTGCACTTGTTTTGTTTTTGGCGGGGTTATGGCAGAAAAACCGAAAGTACTTTCCTAAACCCCATCCCTTAAAGATTGTATAATATCTATTATGTGAAATTGAACTTATTAATAAATACTTATTGGAAGAAAACGATTTGATTTGTGAGGAATTTGGCATTCGTTTCTTATTATGAATTTTAGGGATTTTTTTTTCAGACTCAAAAGAAGCTGAAGTTGATGAGACTGCGATATTTTTAGACTTATTTCATAAAATAGGTAAGCAACTCAAATCTTCTTCAATTTGAAGGTTTTAATATTTCAAATTTGGGATTTTGTGTTTTGGATATAAATCTACTAATATTTTTGTACTTATGAAAAAATGAGTTTGTATTTTGACATCTGGATTGAAAATATGTACAAAATAAAGGAATAGGCAAGTTCTTTTCTTTAATGGAGTTGCAACTTCAGAGAAACCATCTGAAGGTTGAAAGGGCACCATTAGCAACTGATATCTATTGGAACCATGTGGGAATATTTATCAACACATGCATGTTAATACTACTTCTTTTTTGCAGTTCTCCCCTTGCTATAATTACTACTCTCCAGGGTGCTGGGAGGAAAACTAATGCAGAGGCCATGGACAATGCTTGATCATGTTTAACATGGCTACAAAGCTCAAGCTGGTTAGCAACTATAATATTCCAGTTTCTCCCAAATGTTCTTATTTTCGTAAGCATGTATATAATCATTTCTTCTGCTCTTTCACATCTTTTAAAGTTTGAACGCCATTTGACAGTTTCTGGGGAGCAAAGGGCTGCACTTTTGAAATGTCATTCGAATGCCCTCTATAGACATGAAAAAGGCAAGCTTTATGCATAGTTGGTTGACTTGCTGTAGTACTATGAATGTTTTGAGATCAATGATAGTTTAGGGAGACAAATGACAGATGATGAGGTGCTTCAAGCTCATTATGAATGTTTCAGGCTTTCCAGATCTTTTCATTTAAAAAGATACCCAAGGTATGCTGATTATGAATGTTTCAGGCTTTACAAATTGTACACGGGATTTCATTGGTACCCTTGATTACATATTTTACTCAGGTATACCTTCATTTTTTTTTGTTCCTTTTGTTTTTGTTGGATGAAGTTACAACTTGCAACTATTAAATATTCGAAGATATTGTTTCAAAGAGACTGCGTTTGGTTTTCTTTGTTCAAAGCATTCAGAATGCATTTCATAAGATGGTCAGAGTAAAATAGATATAGTTTTGGCTTTGGTTTTGTTATATGTGATTAAATCTATGAGTCAGGTTTTCAAATTTAAACTTTTAAAGATATGGTTTATAGAACTAGAACTATTTCTTTTTCAATGGCATGAAATATGATCAATAGAAGTTAAATTGTTTATGTAAAGCTTTTGGCTTTTGAGTGGCAAATAAACTGTTGACTTTAAAAAAAATAATGAAAACTGTTGACTTAAAAAAATCAAAGTTTTGTGCCAATCTACAGTTTTTGAATGTATGATCTATGATATATTGGTTTGTATTGCAATTTTAGGTTTTGTTGATTACTATGATAGGCACCTGATTTTGATATAGCTGAGGATTAATGGTTCATTGGGTTGTAATGCAATTGTTGGTTTTGTTCATTACTAGACTACTATGATAAGCACAACTATTCTAAAATGCAGGCACACATCTATTCCAAGGTTGCCAACAGCAACTGAGGATAAAAGGCCACCACAAAAACTCTTCCAAAATGCGGGTAAACAATTTTGATGATTAAGGTATTCCAAAACTTGCAAAAAGTTCGAGCTACTGAATACTTATATATGACGGCCTTTTAAAGAAAGTTATATATGTAGAAAATGGTTTTGAATGTATAACCTAAATCTACAGTCATTGATGTATCTATGGTATTTTGAGGCTCCTTGTGTGGCAATGTTTGAGCAGGAACATTATTTTGTATAAAAAGTTTCTTATATTGTGTGTTGTTCAGGAACTATATCGAAAAGTACAGCTTCACTACATGAAGAGGGAACTAGAGAAGTCTATGCCTACAGGACTTTTGGTGTATTCAGGTGAGTTGTATGCTAATTTATTATTGTTTTGATATATATGTTGGCCCAACACAGTTTTGGGGTCTAAAGTTAAGTTACCTTAAAACTTTGAAGTATATGTTGGCCCAATAAGGAGGTCCTAAACACTAAAATATATGTACGTTTATTTTATGCATGAATCATTCAATTTGGTGCCCAATCATTATAAAAAAGTTACCTCTTTTTTTTCGTTAAACACGGCTGAGCCTGATTCTTTGCTAATGTGTCAAACAACCTATCAAAAAAACACAAACTGTTTGGGTATATTAATTCCATCACAAACATATACCAACCATGATATGTCATATTGAAAATGCCAAAATACCAAGTAAAAGAGTAAATGTTATGTGTACATGTTACAAATCACATTCTTCGATAAAGTGAATAATTGAGAAAAGAAAAGAAAAAGAAGAATCATTCACAGAACTTTCCACTCAACTAATGAAAATAAAAGAATTGAAATTGAATATGAACTTCATAAGAGGTGATAGAAGGGAAGCAGCAAGTCATTAGATGAGGTTGATGGTACGTGCATATGAAAATGTATGTTCACAAACTTACCAAGATCAACGATGTTGGATTGGTTTTTTTAAAACACAGGGGGACAGGAAAAACGCTATCAGCTGCAACCCTTGAAACCAGTGGTAAGAAGCTAAAACTGAAGACAGAACTGATATGTCAGGTTAAGCATATTTGATGAAGATCGATGCAATGTTTTAATAGTTTGAGCAGGTATTAATGTAATTAAGATAGTAGATTTATTTTAGTGGACATTACAATAGCTTAGAAGGGACATAAATAGATGTGTACTTGATGAAGATGCAATGTTCCACCTTTGAATGCCTTAAGTTTTCTGCAATTTTGTGTATAAACTGTGGTTTGTTTTTTTCTTTACATTTTCTTGAAGAATTTATACCATGCCCAACTTTGAACTATGATTCCCCTTAGAAAGTTGTACATACAGTTCCAAAGGACATGTGGATTCACTATCTAAGAAACTATACGCCTCAACATATCCATGTGTTAATTTTGTATGTATAAATTTTCTCTCGCGCATGGTACAAATTTGTATGTTCTTATTTGTTCAAATGATTTAACCCTAACTACATCCTCAACTATCAATTTTATATCTTCATATTTCTACAGTGTCGTATGTTTTGATTGCTAAAAATTCTCTTTGAATGTATGTAGCACCCCATTTGACATGTTTGAATGTTGTGTTTAACCGTTTATATGAAAGTCGTAATTTGTATGTTCTTTTTTGTTCAAAACAAGATGGTGACCCGCCCGCGCTTCGCAGCGGGCCACCAATTTACCTATCAGTTTAAGTAATATCAGTTTAAGTAAAAAACGTTTTAATGTGGTTAATGTATAAAACTATAAAAAAGTATTAGCCAAAGTCGAAAACTCTAAAAGTATAATAAAAACAAAGTAGAAAAGTTAAGGGTATAAAACGTAAAACTTTAAAAGTTTCGTGGTAAAAGTATAAAACTATCAAAAGTATACTAAAAAACGAAAGTAGGAAATAAAACGTAAAAGTCTAAAAGTTGTGTGGTCGAAGTATAAAACTATAAAAAAGTCGTGGCTAAAGTGGAAAACTCGAAAAATATACTAAAAAGAAAAGTAGAAAAGTTAAGGGGTATAAAACATAAAAGTTTAAAAGTTTCGTGGTCAAAGTATAAAACTATAAAAAGTATACTAAAAACAAATGTAGAAAAGTTAAGGGGTAAAAAAATGTAAAGTCTAAAATTTTTGTGGTTGAAGTATAAAACTATAAAAAAGTCGTGGTTAAAGTCGAAAACTCTAAAAGTATACTAAAAACGAAAGTAAAAAAAGTTTAGAGGTATAAAACGTAAAAGTCTAAAAGTTTCGTGGTTAAACTATAAAACTATAAAAAGTATACTATAAACGTAAGTTGAAAATTTAAGGGATATAAAACGTAAATGTCTAAAAGTTATATGCTCAAAATATAAAACTAAAAAATGGTGACCAAAGTCTAAAACTTTAAAACTATACTATTGGTTAAAGTCGAAAACTCTAAAAGTATACTAAAAACGAAAGTAGAAAAGTTTAGAGGTATAAAACGTAAAAGTCTAAAAGTTTCGTGGTTAAACTATAAAACTATAAAAAGTATACTCAAAACGTAAGTTGGAAAGTTAAGGTATATAAAACGTAAATGTCTAAAAGTTACATGCTCAAAATATAAAACTAAAAAAGTGGCGACCAAAGTGTATAAAACTAAAAAGAGTTGTGACAAAAGTCTAAAACTTTAAAACTATACTATTTGTTTTGAATTATAAATGTAATATATATAATTTGATCTTTCCTAATTTTTCTCACGATAGAAAGGTCAAGCAGTTGTCCACGGTCGTACACAACAAAAACTGGAAGAACATGAATGATAATAAATTTAAAAAAAAAACTAACAAATTTATAAACGTCATAAGTTGCCCATTAATTTAACTTTTTGTTCTAAAGAGGCATGTATAGGACGTACAACACTTATGCCTCTATGGGTTCTTTTGGGTTGGTTTTTTATACTTTAGGCTGTTTGGCTGCATTGGAATGAAGTCTTAAATGCTTTTATTATACTCATGTAATAATGGTTATTGGTAGGTGTTATCCATTTTGTGCTTCGATTTGCTTTATTATTTTTATTGAAAATGTATCCAACCTGAGTTCGGTGAATAATAAGGTTTTCTACGTGTTGATTGACTGTCACCGCAAAGCCGCCAGTTGTTCTAGCAGCAACGTGCTAATTGTAAAACTTGTGACATAGACATATTACACTGATTTTACGAATGAGAAAATTGATAGACAATACATTATACCACGAGAGGATTGATAGACTAACAGAAAACAAGTACCACATTGATTGATTGTTGTCGTGCCGCATCGCTCGAACAAAACCGAATGTCGCATTGTAAATTGTCGTCCTCGCCAAAGACGCATATAGAAGACAAATAATGCGCTATAAACCATCGCCCGCCGCAACGCGCGGGTACCCCACTAGTATAGATATATACACATTACATTTCACGATTTTATGTCTTAACGTCTCACATAACCACATACGAGTCTTCGATTAAAACGTCGTTAGTATTTCACATAGTATTTCATGATTTTATGTGAACCCCTTATAAGATTATAAGTTTGTATTTTATGATTTCATGGGACGAATCAATGTTTATATATTATAAACATTGCATGTCGATCTGACTTTGGCAAATGCACGTATATATAAATGGTTACAATTACTCCATGTTAACTCCGTTAGAGTTAAATAACGACTTGTGACTTATAGGGGTCATTCCTGTCATTTTAGGAATTTCCTAAGCTTCATTTAAGTAAAACATAATGGTGAGGGACCAAATCGGTGAATTGGAAAAAAAATTAAGAAAGTAAACGTTCGGTCCAGTCTTCACTTTGCGAAACCAACGTCGAATCCCTTCAAAACTCGGTAACCGATTTCTCAATTCAATGGTGATTAATCTTCAATTACTACTCTAATCACTCTGTAGTTATCACCCTATACATAATCATTCACAAACACACAACTCACCCTGAATCGTTTCCTATCTCCTGGTTCTTTTTTTTAAGTTTTCCGACGAACTCGAATTCTGGCCTGGAATCTCCAGAGAATCACCACTAATCATCACCCTTTGAGTTCGTCGTTCGTTGCTGATCAACCAGGAGCAGGCGGAGTTGAGTTTCGTGACTGTGCTCGGTGATCGCATTCAAAGTTCGGGTTCTATTTCGGCTTCAAAAACTCACCATCTTGCATTTTTGATTCGAGGTAAATGATTCCCTAAGTTAATCGCATGATATCCTTTCCTTGTTTTCCGTTTTTACGATTTTCCGGCGACCGCAAATAATTCCCGCGAGTTTAGGATTTGTATGAGGAAGTTAAGGATTGGTTTTTAATAGATAAAAGAATTAATTGTGGATATAAAATCAAACTCGGGTACTAGCCCAGTGGCAAGGCACCCGATCGGCAATCCGCGATGTTACCGGTTCGATCCCCATCCAGCGTAGTTGTTTTTAATTATTTTTCTTAACCCGATTTCCTGTAACTGTTAGTATTTAAAAGAATTCTGGCCGAGAGTTAAACTCAAATGGGTCGCTGGCATGGTGGTTAAGGTGCTTGCTTATGAAGTAGAGGTCACGGGTTCGAACCCAATGACCTCCATATTCTTTCATATACTATGCTTTTATTTTTCCTTTATTATTTTGAGAATTATACCATCTAGAAATTGTACCAAAATGGTTTTTAGTCGTATTTTGAACCTGTGGAACCCTCATAGGAATAGTTATTTTGCTCGATGCCCCGTTACTTATATAACACAAGTTTTATAAACAAAAACATATGTATATTGATTGGAGAATTCAAAATGGATTACGGATACATAAATAGTTACAAATATACAGGTACGTTTTGAGTAATCGTTATTAACATAAATGTTATTTTGGTGATCATGGGAGTATATATATTTTGATGAATATAGTTATACGTTTATAAATATATATTTTGAATGGTGAACAATTTGAGTTTTAAAACCCTCAAACTTTGGCATGAAAAATTATATATGTAAGACATATATATCGTTATGGATTTGTCATGACGTTTTTCACACTCTTGGCTATACACCTATATTTATATATATGAATACATACGTTTTACCCGATCTTCTAAACATATATTATTGGTAATAATATACTCCCACCGACTTTTGTAAATCTTTGTGTCATTTATTAAATGTCATTCTTGACTGCTTTCAAACAAAATATTTTCTTATCACGTATTGAATTTATCACCTACGTCATATTTGGAATTACTCGATATAATACTGTCGTCTAGGCTATGTTACTCATGTGCGGACACACACTTACGTATGTAAAATCGATAGGTGCTCGGTAGTTACGCAAGACTTGAAGTCTTACCAAATTGTAGCAGCGCGCCCTAAGGTGAGTTACACAACCTATTACATTACGTCTGGGTTTGTACGATAACACACACAAAAGTTACACCCGGGTTAGAGTGATAAAACGATAATTTTGATGTATGATTAAAGTAGAACGTTAAATCGTCTACCTTAAGGTCGATCTTTCGATACGCAGATAAGGCCTCGGATTTAACAAAAAAAGAAAATAAAACAAGTTGAAATTATATAACTCAACAACAATCAGGTCGGTACTCCCGTACACGCAGAGAAAGTCCGATGAGTTATACGGAACACCAAAGAAAATAAAGCAGAACGTCAAACGAACAACGATCAGGTCGGTCTTTCGACACACAGAGAAAGTCCGATCGTTTGACAAAATAAAGAAAAGCAAACAAGATTAAATCTTTGCAAAATGAACACATGTATACACAGTGACTTCTCATTTTATTTTTCACATATCTTTTTCTTGATATATCATGAAATATGCATCAAGATGTTGTCCACTAGGTCAAGCATCAGATTTAGTGTATATCACATTTGTATACTTTCTGATTTTCCGAGCCTACCTTGCACATCGATCAAATGGTCTTATGGCTTTTTCATCTATTTTATCCAAGAGTCAGACAATGTCAGCCAATGTACCATCATTTCCCAATCATGTCGGATACAATTTCTCATTTTTCAATGTTTTTGGCTTTTTGCATTTTTCAATGTTTTTGTCTTTTTCAAATTTCTCCCCCTAAAAATGACAACTCTATTTATAGATCTTCATTTTTACGATTTGAAAAACAACACACTATTGTTGGCTTTTTGCAAAAACAAACTCCCCCTCAGAATGAGACGGAGTAAAAACAAGAAAAATTGATCAACCAACACGAATACTTGCAGTTTAGCTTTGTGAAAACAAAAGTGATTTGGAAAGTTAGTTTAATTATAACAGATATTCCACAGGCAGCAATTTCCCAATCACCGAAAGGTCTTCCTGAAATACCTGCTGACACCAAATAAATCATTAGTCGCATTAGGATCGACCCGATTCAACAGCGTCGGGTCGCCCGGTGTCTTCCACAAAGTACGTGTTGGCCTTGGAAACAACTTTCGGTTTCCACATTTGTAAAATTTTCAAGTTTTGATCAGAACCTGAATCAGACTCAACCGACGATTTACAAGTTGATTTACCGTTTGGAGACCATGGTTCATCAAAAATTTGACCTTTATTATCCACATATTTTGCAGTTTTGTGGATATATGCAGTCGTCGGACAATCAGCAGCTAGATGTCCTGGTTGACGACATACATAACAAAGTCTTTCTCGAAAAGTATTTAAAAATTGTTTTGATTTTGAAAAACCAGATGAATGTTCAGAATCAAAAGTATCAAAGAAACCATCAGAAGAGTCATACCTAGGAGATGGACTCCTTGAAGAAGATGACCCTCCAGAATAATAAAAAAATTCTTTTGGAGATGGTGATTTCTTTGCAACTTTGGCTTTAGCAGTCTTGTCAACTTTCACTAGTTTCTTAGCAACAACCGGAACTTCCTTCATAACATAACCCAAACCTTTGTGCTTAGAGCCGGAAACCTTTGACGAACTTGAAGAAGAACCTGAAGCTTCTCTTGACTTAGCTTCACTAGTGAATTTAGCCTTGATATCCTTCAACTTGTTCTTTTCAATTAAAACTTTTTCTTCTTCGGTTGCAGATGACGAACTTGAAGCAACCTTATGAAAAACCTGTTCATTTTCTAACAACACAGATTTTGAAACAAAATTTGGAGCTTCACCCAAAGGCTTCTCCTTCTTCTTAGACTTGGACTTGTTCTTCTTAGATGGAGTGACAAACTTGGAATAATCATGCAATTCATCTTTTGGATCAATCTGAGCAGCAGTAACTTCAATTAAATCCACTGGTTGAGGAACCAAGTGAACATCATCCTTCTTAGAACTTTCAGAACTCTGATCCTGCTTGTATAAGAAGTTGAGCAATGTCGGTGACAAATTGCAATTCTTCACTTGCCTTTTCAACTCCAAAATTTCCAATTTTAAATCATTAATCTTCTGTTGACCTTCAAACACCGCTTGTTGGGACTTGATGAATTTTGCATTGAGATCATCATATTCGTAAGTTTGTAATTTCCGGATCTCACATTCAGCATATAATTCTTCAAGCACATTTTCTCTCTTTTGCTTGTAAATTTCAACATCTTTAGTTAACACTTCATTCTTATCTCTGTAACGAACATTTTCATCTTGAAGCATAGAGATCTTGTTTTGAAGCTTCTCAACGGTAACAACAGTTTTTGCAATAAAAGCAATAGCTTCTTCATATTTTTGCTGAACCGGATAACTTTTCTCAAATAAGTTCTCAAAATCTTGCGCTGCATCTAAAGCTTCAGCTTTGGCTTTTTCACACTCTTCAGCCAATTGAGATTTTTCTTTCAAAATATCTTCATGAATATGAACCAACTCATAATATTTCTTTTGAAAATCCTCTAACTCTTTCTTTAACACCACAATCTCCTCAGTTGAAATTTGGCAACGTTGTTCAAAAATTGCAATCTCCTGGAGCAATTTCTTACATTTGAAACATTCAAACTCTTCAACTTTTGAACTTGTAGAGACTTTAGGTAATTCTTCTTGTACCAAAGATATACTAGAAGAAGTATCTGTTGGGTTATATAACAATTATCAAAAACACGAGTACGCAGCGGAAAGAAACCTATGAATTAATCTAACTAACCGGTTTTAGAACGTGTACCTTTTTAGCTCGGCAAGACTTGATCTCTTGGAGGATTTAACGCAAATCCCTCTACGATTGCACACACGACACACCAATGCTATGTGCTAGCAACCGATCACGAACACCTCTTGATGTAGGCTTGGTCGAACCACACAAGAACCGAAACCTCCCTTGGGTTTTCTTGTTGCCAAATTCGAGAGAGTAGAGAGAGAGAATTAGGGTTTGCACCTTTTTCAGATAAATGCAACCAGCCAACTAAACCTTAAACCAATAGGTCTATTTATAGGATTAGAGAACTTGATAATCAAGAAAGGGTTTGGATAATCCCTTAACCGAATTCGGCCTAAAGGCTTATCACAAAGCCTCTCCCAATTGTAATCCAATTACAACTCTCTCTAATTACAACTAACACCCCTGTTAACAATTAACTGTCAGTTTTTAACGAAACCTCGTTAAATGTTCGTGATAAATATTAATTAACCATTAATTAATATTAATGCGTTTGGTGTCGTGACGTGTGACCCCGTAGGCTTAAATAATTTCCGGACATACGCTTACTATTACATGATCATATCCCTACAGCTCCCACTTGAGCTTGCAATAGTAAAGGTAATAACATTGGTTAGCGTCTAGCAACACCCCAATGCTCCCAGAAATATTTAAGTACAGTTTCTCAAAGTGTATTTAAATGGTACAGTCATTTACTATCCCTTTGTTACCGATACCGTGCTAAATATGGATATGGATCAAAGTCATTCCATACTTTAACGATTCTGTTTCTCATTCTCACAACTAACTTAAGATTACCAAATTGCAAATCGAGACATCTCTAGATTTCATTTGGGCACGGCCATGCAAACATCTTAATTAGTCCAATGAGGGGCCCAGTGGTATCTTCTTCAGCACTAAGCTGAAGGAACAAATCCTCTTGACTACACGTGTCAAGTCACATACTTCACTACACTTACTGAAAATAGCCCTTTTGTACTACCTTATTCAGGATAGTTAGACCTATATCAAGTAGGTGCAATCCATATATGCATGACCTGCTTGTATC